>PVKA01000637.1:0-172401 GCA_004027165.1 Ctenomys sociabilis | reverse complement strand
AATTAATTGATTTCACTGAGACATAAACTGTTCTTTTGTGAATTTAACTTTAAGAATGAGGGCTATTTGAATAACCATATTTTTATGTCCCCATCCACCAAATATAGTTTTCATTGATGAAAATAAATCCACAATTTTCTCCAAGACGCACAAATGATTATAGTTGTTACCATTGAACTTGCATAATTTTCAAAGAGAATAACATTAATAGATGCAGCTGTGGGAACTCTGAGTAGAAAACTTTCAAACAGAAGTCTTGAGTTACATCAAATATTTGAATTTCACATAAGCTGGTTTCCATGTGTCTATCCATAAATAATTCCAAGGAAGATGTCATTTTTTTCTGTTTGCTGTTCTTCATTATAGATACCTTTCCAAGGATCTGCTTTCTAACCGAGGTTGTATTTTCATTATATAAAGATAACTATCTATCTGTTTATCTGACTACTTATCTGTCTGTCTATTTATCTGTGTATCTATCCATCTATGTAAATGTTTTTGCCAATCATAGATTATTATAGAAAGTGAGGCAAAGGCCAAGATTCTGTACACCAGGAGTAAAAGTAAATCAAAGGAGTTAGTTGACTAGGTACCTGGACTTAATAAAGCCAATAAAGGGAGTAAAGAAAGAGTTAGCTAAGAATCCACTACAGAAATGGAAGCAAAGGAAAGAAAAGTGGATAGCTAATGTCTTGCTTGTTTGATGAACTCCAGAGGAGTGAAATCCTTCATATTCACATGATCATTAATATTACAAAGCTGAACATAGAATCCTAAGAGCATAATACAGGCAAACCACTACTTCATAGGGAGCACAGCCTCTAGAAAGAGGATTCTGCAAATATATTATCAGATAATATATAACACCCCACAGGTTAGGATACCAGACTTCCCATAATCTCCATGGCTAAACATAATCATGCCTATAACATTTGCATCACAATCAAAACCATCCTCCTGAAAACAAAGCCTAACAGACATAAAATTTATTAGCATCTGTTGTGTATAATAGCTTTTAAAATGATTCATGTCACATGTGTGAAATACACAAGTACATTTTACCTCTGCAAAATAGGTGGCATTTTGGTTGTGTATAATGAGTTTTTGTCTGACACAGAACGTTGCTTTTTTATTGCTCCCTGTCAAGATAATACTTTGAATGCTGTTATTGGTGCAATGTAATAATGAAAAGAGATTATATACAATACAAAAGCCAGAAGGACACACACATTAGAAGATGCAAATTAATTGATTTCACTGAGACATAAACTGTTCTTTTGTGAATTTAACTTTAAGAATGAGGGCTATTTGAATAACCATATTTTTATGTCCCCATCCACCAAATATAGTTTTCATTGATGAAAATAAATCCACAATTTTCTCCAAGAAGCACAAATGATTATAGTTGTTACCATTGAACTTGCATAATTTTCAAAGAGAATAACATTAATAGATGCAGCTGTGGGAACTCTGAGTAGAAAACTTTCAAACAGAAGTCTTGAGTTACATCAAATATTTGAATTTCACATAAGCTGGTTTCCATGTGTCTATCCATAAACAATTCCAAGGAAGATGTGGGTCTATAGGGATTTAGAGTACAAAGATCTTAGACATCTAGGACTGCAAGACAAAATGAATTTGTGAATTTTTTTGGTTTATTAGTAATATATGTGACACATAAATGTTACATTTCTTTTTAGGACATTTATAAATATGCACAACGTGTCTAAATTCTTGTTTTAGATTCTGTTGTGTTCGCTCCCTCCCATTTCACCCACTTCTTGATTCCTAAATAAGATGTTTTTTTTTGTGTGAGCATTCCTTACATGAGCATTCCTTGCATGAGTTGGTGCCTGTACATGACACATCTTAACCATATTCCTTTTCCTATTCAATCCTTGTCTGTCCCTCTAATTTTTGATTCTTCCCTTTGAGATCAGTTTCTCTACTTCCTATTATCAATATTTATTTTGCTTTTTATGCTTATTCTGGACTTCTCATTTAAGACAAACAACATAAGAGTTAAGCCTGTATGTCACTTACTATTATGGTCTTTGTGTCCATTTTCCTACAAATGACTCAAGTTCACCTTTCTTTATGACAGAGTAGAAGTCCAAGAAAGGTATTTACATAAACAAAGGAATCCAAGTGGTATTGTAGCATATTGCACATAAATGGTAAATAATTGACACATTAATTAATAAATAAGCGAACAGTTTGAACAAAATAGGGAAAAACAAGTGAAGAATTATATTGTGCTTCAAACAGGACACCTGGATCCTGAAAACAGAGGCTCCTTGGAAACAAGGATAGGCACTGTGATTTTAGCTTCTGAAAACAGCTGTAGGAATGCAAATCACCAAATCTTTAGGACATAAACCATGTAATTTCAGGCAAGATATCTAATCCTTCTACATTTGTTGTAGCTATGAGAAAGGAAATCTCAATAATATATTCTCTAGACTATTGTGATATTTGTATAAGCTAACGTGTTAAGGACTTGGCCATTGGACATATAAAAAAGTGCTGTGCAAACTTTATCATTGAATAGGAATTACACAACTGCTGCTTGTTCATGTATGAGTTTCTGAATTCTCCTCCTTGCTTCCCCTCACATTAATTGTACAAGAAGAAACTCAACAGGATACTGCTTAAATTAATATTGAACACTTAAAATTTTTTTTTGTCTGAAGTTGTTCACATGAGCCTTTTATAGCTCAACATATAGCAGCCATTGTTAACTAGCTATCCCTGTTTTGAAAATCTGTAACATATTATTTTATGTCATCTTGTTTCTGTCAATTTTTCTATTTGTATTGCTTCTGTTTTCCATCTTCAAAATAAAATAAATAAAATAAAATAAAATAAAATAAAATAAAATAAAAGAGCCAACCAAATAGCTCAGTGAATTAAAATGCCTGCAATCAGGCGTAGGGGCCAGGAGTTCAATCCCACTAGCCCCACTCCCAAGGTGTGCTGAGGTGGTGATTGTGAGTGGGTGTGGTAGTGCATGCCTAGAATCCCAGCTCTTGGGAGACTGTAAACAGGCAGATTACTATGAGTCTGATGTTGCAGTGAGATGTAAAACACCCTATAGACTGTTCCCAAAAAATAAATAAAATACAATAAGAAAGTTTTTTTTTAAATTTGTTTATTTAGTAATTTATTGACACAGCTTCTTGATATATAGTTCAGATTCCTAGTAATCCTCCTGACTCAGCATCCCCCCAGAAGTGATTAAAGGCATGTGACACCATGACTGGTTTCAGAGCAGCATGATGTGCCAGCTCTGGGACCGCCTGCAGTACCAGGGATTAAACTCTGGTCCTTACACTTGCCAGGCAGGAGCTCAGACCACTGAGCTACCTCCCCAGCCAACACTGGACAGTTGGAATTGAGACTTCCCCTGTTTTAAGGTAGAGGATATTAAAGAAGATAAGAGGTGATGACATGGAATTTTTTAGTTCAGCAGTTTCCAAAATCCCAAGTATTAAAACACTATACATTTTTTTAATAATTTTATTGAACAACAAATAGCAGTGAAACAGTATTGAAACCAATTAGGACAGCTTTAATAATTAATATACCGCATATTGTTGTCTTCATATGGTTATTCATAGTACAAGATGCAGACATAATATCCTGTCCAAAAACACTATTAGTACAAATCTTTCTACTCATTGAATTAGAGAAAATAGCTGTATATCTATCTAAACAATTTTGAATATATAAATAAAAAATAATCCCTCATTTGTAACCCCTTTTTGTTTAGTTTTGTCAGAGATAGGTATTCCATTGCCATTTAAGTATTGTAGGTACGTGAATTCGCAAAATATTGCAATATAGTCCAGTAGTCCATGAGGACTGGCAATGTCAGAAGTTGTTGATTTAAGCCTTTTACAGTTCAGCATATTTATATGGCTTTATTTTTTATACTTCATTTTCACACTTTTCTGCTGGATGGTTAAGACCAAGATAAAGCAAGACCTATATAATAAGAAATGTAACTTTTGTATCTGTCAAGGTCAGTCAAGTCCCCTCAGGATTTATCCTGAAATCCTGTTACACAATTCGTATATCTTTTGTCAGTGTCAGCCATGTGGATGAGTCACGGCCATTGCTTGACCAATTTCTTCTCTGTGAGAGTCTGTGAGAGCCTGAGAGAATGTTTTCTCTTTAGGTGACTCTCCTTAGGCACACTCTACATCATTGAACTCTTTGCTCTGTGGCCTCATAATCTCTTTGATCAGAAACTATGGGACACAACTGAGTTACATGATGCTACAGTACAATTTCTCCTATGTCCTCAGTCCTCGCTGACCTTGAAATGAGGCAAAGGTCTTCTCTCTGGAACTTATAAAGAACTAAAAACCATTATGGTCCCAAAATTCAAAGATCCAATCCAGAAATTAGCATCTGAGATGGACACACTCTTCTCAGACGACAAAATTACTGAAGCAAATAAATATATGAAAAAAGTTCTCCACAACATTAGCCATCAATGAAATGCAAACTAAAACAACACGGAGATACCATCTCACCCCAGGAAGAATTCAGACAACAACAAATGTTGGAGAGGCTATGGGGAAAAAAAGAACCCTTCTCCACTACAGGTAGGAATGTCGACTGGAATAACCATTATGGAAATCAGTGCGGAGACTCTTTAAAAAACTAGTACTGGAAATCCCATTCAAACCAGCTATCCCCATAGTGGAAATTGTCTCAGAGGAATTGAAAATGTCATATCAATGTGTACCTATATTTATAGAAGCATAATTTGTGATAGTCAAATCTTGGAAACAACAAAGATGCCCATCACTTTAGGAATGGATGAAAAAATGTGATATTGTTATACAACGAAATATTACTCAGCTATAAAGAATGTTAAACTCAAAACCGTCATATTTAAGTGGATGCCACTCAAAGATATAAAGCATAAGTGAAATAAAGCAGACCCATACGTGTAAATGTCATATAGTCTCCCAAGTGTATGAACTCAAAAAGAAATACAAATAGAAAGATATAACACAATTAATAGTAAAGCAAGAACTTAAGAGGTAGACAATGAAAAATGGGCAAGGAGAAAAGTTAGGAAGTGTGACAGGGGCAAAGTCATACGTTTATATGCATAAAATGGTTAAGGCAATGATCCTGAGATTCTTCTGCATTTTGATATGGAAACTAGCATGTTCACTATGATGAGGTGCATTATCTTGCTTTAATCTGATGTGAAGGGCTAACAGTTTTCTTTCAATTAGTTTCATTGTGATCCCTTGAGTGAACCTTCCAGGGCCTTTCATAGACTCTTCTATTGATCTTTCAGGATGGAAAATGAAAAACACACCCAGTTAAACTGAAGAAGTTGATGTTCTATGAAAGTGAAATCATATAGCAGAAAACACATGACAAAAACTAAAAGAAATGAAAAAAATCCACTTTACAGTTCAACCCAATAGACTCAAATGTATTTTAATATCAACTTTGTAGACTGCATATTTTAGTTGAACTATGAGATGTTCTCCAGAAACTCAGGCACTTATTGGTTAGACACATAGAAAAATGGTTGGAATATAGAAATTAACCTCACTAGAAATTAAGTGATGCATTGTTGAATATATAACTGAAAGGATCATGAGGAAGTGAAATCCATTTGAAGGAAGTAGGTTCTGAAAACCATGTCTTTGAAGAGTAGGTGTTGTCTCAGGCCCTTCTGTCACTCTCACCCTCTGTGTGTCTGCACTCCCATGAGGTGAACAGATTTCCTCCACCCCACCACTCTCCCATTCATTTCTGCTTTTACAGAGGTCAAGAAGCAACACAGAGAGTTTGACTATGCACAGAGACCTCTGAAACCAAGAACCAAAACAAACCTTTCTTTCTTAAACTGTGTATATTGGATATTTTGTACCAGCAATGGAAATGTGACAACCAACATGTTAAAAATACCAGTTCATATCATAAGTTAGAAACATTTCATAATTCACCAACTGCTAGATTTATAGAAATAATATTTTTTCATGTTGAAAATAAACTCTAGGAACAAGTTGCAGTGTTCTTTTTGCACAATGGCATCATAGAAAATAACAACATAGTGTGCCTTTCAAAAGCTACTGTAAAGGATTTCAGATATTTTTGCCAGAGCACCTCCTTTATTTCCCTTTTTTCTTTTCTTTTTTTTTTTTTTTTTTTTTTGAACTGGGGATTGAACTCAGACCCTTGCACCTAGCAGGGAAGTGCTTATTCTACTGAGCTATCTCCCGAGCCCTTTGTAACTGCTGTTTAAGAATGTAAATTCTGAGTCAAAATCTTCCATCACCACCACCAGCCCCCAAAACTAAAAACAAAAACAAAAAAAAAGCCAGATCAACTGCATCTTGTGGTCTGACTGCAAGTTATATTTTGTAAAAAAAAAAAAAAAAAAAGTGAAATGCAGGAAAGCAGTAGTCCACCTAGGTGCATTTTCTTTGCAAGATGGAGGAGCCCACCTCATCGTAGTCCTGCCTGCTGATCCATGCCTGCTGGAGACTTGAGAGTGAGGCCAAGAGAATTACATTGCAATGGGGAGGCAGCCAATTCTTACCTTTACACTGCCCTGAGTCAAGTTCAAGAAAATGCATCCCTTAAAAGACGTACTTAAGAGTACAGATCAGAGTACAGCTGACCTGATACAAACACCATATCATATTCCTATATATGTAAAATGTGTGTTATTGTTAAAACCAAATTTCACTTTACAAACAAATAAAATTAAATGCAATATTAAAAATACCAAAAAGAAGCCTTTTATTTGAAACTGAGTTAACTTTTTGAAGTCTTGTGTGTTTTATTGAATTAGCAGTCTGTGTGACAGACTCATCAAATCCACATGCTTTATATCTGGGATTAGAGGTCTTCACAGATCTGAAAACTGCTGATTTATGTCTCTGAAGCTATATAGCTACCTTGTCAGTTAAATGAACTTTGCTTCTCTGAGACACCACTTTTGTGTGCCCAGTCAATGCATGGCACATCCTATAATGCACCAAACATCACAGCGAGTTTGGTAACCAATCAAGATGATCAGACCACTTGCCTCTTTGGAGTCTTTGTTGACCCAAGTGCTGATGTATTGTGGAGCTTTTTTTTTTTTTTTTTCTGATTACATTCCACATCCCCAGTTGACAACTTGCATTGCTTATATCCATGCTTCTAGCCTTAGATTTACAGAAGTGGACCAAGGACATCCAAGATGTTCCAAACTTATAAACATACAGCTATGTCCTCAACATTATCCCCATTTCCTCCTATAGCCCAGTGTCCATTTCTAATTTGCTCTTGGGTTTTGAATAATTGAATGCTCTTGGATGAAGTCCCTCAGTAATTTCATAGAACAGACTTTATTCTTGAAATCTTTACTTGTTTGTTTGTTGTGGTTTTGTTTTGTTTTACTTTCAATCTACGAAGTTGCACAGGTAAAGTCATAAAAATAAAACAAACTATGTTGTAGGGTGTGCCTGTACCAAGGAATTTAATTTTTTGTGGCTTCATTAAAGTCAGCCAAGTAATGTGACTGACAGGGAGATACAAAGGACCACCCCAGGCAGATGGGATCAGAGCATAAGGAACACAACTACTCGCCACCCCTCATGTCTCTCGTCAGCAACCATGCACTCTTGCTTTGCTTCCTGTCTGTTAGGTGTGCCTTTACTGGAAAAGATTTATGGCCAGGGAGTCCTGTAGGGGCTTCAGTCACCACTGCCCACATAAGGACCCCGATGTTTCACACACACACATTTACACACTCATGCATTTTGTACATTTTAGTTTAAAAATGCAGATCTGAGATTATTCCTGTCATATATTAACCAATATGACTCAACTGTTTATCATTCACGGGAACTAAAGGTTATGGAAGTAGGCATGAATGGTTCAGGCAAGGGAAGCACTGACGACAACTCTTTTGCTTTCCTACTCAGTGTAGAGTTTTCAACCAGTAAAGCCTGATTCCATGACCACGGTTTCCTACATTTATTCATTAATGAGTATGTGTTGCTAGTTAGTACATGTTACTCATTTTGTTATTGGAGATGTAGCAACAGCCAAGGAAACATTCTATCTTCATGAAGCTTGCTGCCATCAAGGTCTTTAATTTTGTAAATACCACATCTGAATATTCATTTTACTTTTTAAAAATACATTTCTCACATAGGGTCTCACTATGCAGATTGGATTTGTAGTGATCCTCCTGGTATCAGTCTCCCCAGCTCTGGGATTACAGGCATGCACCACCATGCCTAGACTTGGTCGCAGGCTCAGTTTTCTTCCAGGGATGGGGTTGGCATGGCACGCTGGACTGGGGATCGAACCCTGGTCCCTGAGCTTGCCCAAAGCTGGTGCTTAGTTCATTTTAATTTCATGGATGTAGTTCCTAGATCTAGGCTAACTAGAGAAATTTGCAGGGCAGAAATAGGAGACAAATCTCTAATTTGTTTTATTTTGGATAAATAATTTGTGTTAAAATATATAGCTTTTCATAAAGCTTTCTACTCTGTGTTAGGCCATAGTGCCTATATTCATCCATTTCATCACTTTCCCCATTTACTGTGAGTTCCTTGATTTGAAACACTTGTCTGTTTTTCACCACTACATCCCCCATTGTCTAGTAGAAGCTTCTGTGTAATGTAAACAAATAACAGTTTTGCTTATACTAATGAATTAATGAAAGCATAAGGAAACCATTTTCTCTTTATTTGTTATTGTTTTGGGTTTTTCTGAGGGTAGGTCTCACTGTGTAGCCCAGGCTGGCCTTGAACTCACCCTCGCAGATCCTCCTGGCTCATTCCAAAAAATGTCTAAATCACAGGCCTTTGCCACCACACCATACTTGAACACATTTTCTTGATCGTGAATTATGGAGCCACAGAGGAAAGTGATTGATGATGTATAGTGTGCCTGGGGAGAGTCACATGGAGAGAAAATTTTCTCTCAGGCTCCCATAAGAGCAAACAGGTCAAGCATTGGATGTGACTCATCCACATGGATGACACACACAAAGGATCTGCAGAGTAAGGTACAGGATTACAAGATAAACCCTGAGGGGACTTCACTGACCTCATAAGAAACAAAAGCTACATCTTCTGGTATATAGGTCTTGATCTATTTCAGTCTTAACCATCCAGCAGAAAAGTATAAAATGAGGTATATAACGTGGGGTGTAATAATAAGTTGAGCTGTAAGTGGCTATAGTCAACAACTTCTTCAGATAACTCACTATTATTGTGGAATGCTGGACTCTGTTGGATTGTGTGGCTAAGTTCAGGCACCTAAATTGGTTTAATGAAAATGGAGTGTCCATCTTTGACAGATCTAGACAAAAAAAGGGGTATACAAAGGAAGAATCATGATGTGTGTGTATAAATAGTACAGTTAGGATAAATATGCTGTGCTTCTGCTTAATTCTATGAGAAGCAAGATTTGCACTAATAGTGTTTGGACAAGATATTATGTTGGCTTCTAGTACTATGGACCAACACTAGGGAGATAACAAGGTAGAAAGTATTAATTTTTAAATCTGTGATATAATTCAGCTATAAAAAATAAGATAAGTATATAGCTACACTCTCTTCATTCACTGATTAGAGATATATGCTATAATAATGCCTATAAGTATAATATCATGTATGCACCTTGTACAACACCAAAACATTACAAAAATGGTTTGCAATGTATTAATTTATCCAATCTGTCTGGTTAATTTGTCTTGAAGTTGCCTCATTGCTATTTTATCTTCAATAAAAATAATAATCAAAAGAAAACTATTCAGGTTTGTTTATCCTCATATTCTTAATGCTCAATACATTGAGAATCCTTCTATATCAAATGATCTAGTGTAACAGGATGTATTGTAAAATGAAAAAAGATATCAGCTGGGATTATATTTTGATCCTATTATATTCACATGTTGGAGAAAAACAGCTTAGACAAAATCATATGTGAAATAAAATAAAATTTAATGTGTGTCAGTTAAATACAATTCAATAAGAGAGAACACCAGTCCAAAATGCTAGAGTTATACAACAATTAGCTACTTAAGTAGAAACAGAAGTTCAGTAATAATCTGCCTTTAAAAATATTTGCACAGGAGAAGGAGAATGACATGTATTTCAAAGCATCCTACTACTAATGCAATTATGCAGTTGGAATGTGGCTTTGGGAGACTGATCAATAGTGAGGAAGGGTTTAAGACATGTTGGAAAATGAATGAAGTGGTTTAAATTTACTCACAGAAGACACAATCTTGGGTCAGGCAAACAGAGCTTTTCAATGGCTGAATGGACACTTTGGGAAGAAGGTGGAGACATGCTTTATCTGGGTCTAAAGAATAAAATTCTTAACTGAACAGAATGTTCAGATAGGAAGTTTTATTTCAAAACACAAAGACATATAGGAAGATGGAATATATTGCCTCTGAAAGACATTTGGGAAGATGGAATATGTTGCTTCTGGAGTGCTGTAACTTTCTTCTCAATGGAAATATTTCAGAGAAACTAAGAGTTCACATACACAGACACTAGAAAAGACTGAAGTCATGGATGGACTACAGTGAGGTCATAAAATACAACACCACACACTGCAGGTCTCCCGTGCAAGTTCACTGAAGCTATCAATATTGAATGCTGGCATTTTTCATGACGTCTCCTCAGACCTTTCAGAACATAGTGTGTTAGGGAACGTCTCTAGTGCATCAGGGTTGAAATAGAAATGGAAATTAAGGAGAAAAGTTACTGTCTTCACTTTAGGGGTGCTTATTAAAAAAAGAGAAGATTCAAAGCCCAGCTGCCACTCAGGATCAGAGCTGCACTTGTCAGAATATTTATTTATTTATTTATTTATTTATTTATTTATTTATTTATTTATTTATTTATTTATTTATTTTTGTACCTGGTGTTGATTTCAGAACCTTGTGCTTGCTGGACAGGTGTTGTGCCCTGGCTAGGATGTCAGAATTTTTAAAAACATTGCAGATTCCTAAATTCCACTTAGCGTTCCCTGGCAAAGAATCTGTATGTGAAAACTACCTCTAGATGACCTAGTTATGTCAGGTCTAGCAAAGTTTGCCAAACTGGCATATATGACCTCTTGGTAAAAGCTCCATCACACACATCTTTGAGTTTCTGATCCTCGAAATCAAACAAAGAAGAATAAAACTTTATAGTTGCTCATAAATACCTGGATAATTTTGCCTGTGCTTGTATATGCATGTGTAATCCATTCATGTGGTAGACGTTCTTCCTACGTGGCCAACAAACGAGATGCTTGGGGCATATCGACCTGCTATGAAGATTTATGTCTGCATCAGACTCCTGACTTATATGGACTGGATGAGTCATGTTACCTGTTGCAGTATAAAAGAGCAAACATTAGTAAAACTGATAAGATGCCTTGTGGTGGCGACTCAACCAAAGCAAACACATCTGTCACAGAGGAGCAGCCTGCCAGCGCTGCACCAGGGGAAATGAAATTGAATAATAATGCACCATACATAAAACAACATCCGTAATGCTCTACTCCGGGTTAAATTCTAAGTCAGAAATATTCTCACATTCTACACAAATAGAGTCACATAGCATTAGTGGGTCAAAAGCTTTGCAATCAGAATATAACATTTTAAATTCATAGACTTATCTAAGTCAGGTGCAGTACTCAGAAATCCGTTTTTAGTGCTGAGCTTAACACACATAGTTCTAGCAGAGGGCTCGTGCGAGAGAATGAAGTGCTGGGAAGAGGGATGGCTAAAGAGGAGGCAAAGTTGAACACGCAATCCTAAATCAAGACATATTAAAGAGTCTGCCCTTAAACTTGGAAGTAGGAGGCATAACAAGTTTTAAAGTGTTCCAAAACAAATAATGTATTTTCTATATTAAACAGAGAAAATGGGCTGTACTCTAAGAAAGATATGTAGCTAAGATTTGTGGGAAATACATCTATAATGCTGTGAATCAATAAAGGGATCCTTTGCTCAGCTCAGATAGATATCACTGAACCAGCAAAGTGTAGCTCTGCTCTTAGTTTCAGGCTTTGAGTTCCAATGTCCCTCTGTCCTCAGTATTATGCCTTTGAGCCCTGAAGCCCCCAATGATACTAGCAGATGCCATTGTTGAAAATGCTCAATTGTTGGTCCCCTGCGGCTCCTGGATGCCACCAGCTAAGTCTGATGTCCAGGGAAGTTCTGGTCTCTATCTCTAATCTTAATTAACTGCTGGTCACAGGAGACATTGAAGGTTAATATGTCCAAGTGTTAATACCCCTTCTATAAACCTATCATTCCACTCACAATACTGAGCATAACTGAACAGATTTCCTGAAACCTCAGAGTCTGCCCACCTAAGAAATAAATTGTGAATAGATTCACAGAACGACTAGAGTGAGGCTTTATTTGAACATGATCTGTGGTGCGTCACAAATAGAGGGGTGAGATGATAGTGTTGTTACCTAGTTACATCAGGCCTGTGATTGGTCAGTTTGGGCCCACTGATTGGTTCAAACTGAACTAAACTCAAGCTTCTAATTGGAGCAACTGATTGGTTCAAATTCAAGCCTGTTGTGGTTGTCCGGAGCATTGCACCTGTTGGTGGCAGTCCCTCAGAACACCCAAAGATCTCACAGCTTTCATATCTCCATAACAAAGGGAGGGAAAAGTTGGGGAAACTTTAGTGGGGCAAGCTGTGCTCATCACATTAGGCACCTCTTACTAGGCACACGGGGCATGAGGTTGCCATGTAATGGGCTCAGGTCCCTCTCTGGCCTTTGCCCCACCAAGGGAAGATGGCTAGCTGTTGTTGCAGAGATGTTGGCAGCAGCTCCTTGAAGGGCAGTAGCGGGGAAGTGCACTGCGGCACTGGCGGCTTTGCGGTACTCCTATCTGAGCATCGTGTGAATAACACTGAAATCCACAGGGGCCAGAGTTTCGATCCCCAAGCCTGCTGTGCCGACCCCACCCCCAGGGCAAGCTGAGGTGGCAATTGATACAGGGTCAGCTCTGGGAGGCTATAAACAGGTGGATCCCTGTGACTCGGATCTAGTAATGAGCCCCTGGACATGCTGTAGACACTTCCCTAAAATACAAAACTAAAGTTGAAATCCATTGGAATAGTCTAGTTCATTAGAAAAGAATATTATTGATAAGAATAGCTATTTCTTTTACTTTTTCTTTTCTTTATGTATTTGGTACAGGGTCTCACTGTGCAGCTTGGACTCATAGTGATACTCCTGTCTCAGCCTCCTTAGCGCTGGGATTATAGGTGTGCACCACCACGTCTGGACTTGGTGGACCCTCAGTGAGCCCAAGGGGCAGAAGCATCTTAGCCCACTGAGCCACCTCGCCAGACCTATGTGTATCTATGTTCAAGAGCCTGCTTCTTGAAAAGTACTTTTCTGTTGGTGTACTGCTTTCATTAATTCTTTTGTAGAATGAGGTAATAATTATCATTACAAAGAAAGAAGAAAAAATTCATAGCCATAATGGAAATTTTTGAGACAAGACACAAATCCAAAAACACTACTCAGAATGTGGGGTACATAATAAATGCTTAAGAAAATTCAGCTCTTACTGATGTTATATAAATCAATTATTTTTGATGTAAACAATTGTATAACCTAAACAAAGTTGATAGAATGAGTTGCATTTTCTGAAGGCAGGACTTAGGACTCAAAGAATTGAAATAAATTAACTATGAAATTAGAATTGACAGAACATGGACTTAAAAAATAAAAGGTCTTCTGACTCTTGCTACCCTGCTACATCCACAAAATGTGTTCAGTTATAATTTATTCATCGATTTACCACTCAGCCAGTATGTACAGCTCACCTACTACACACAGTTATTAGTATGGATACAGCAATAAAGCAAAAATAACTTTCCTTTCATGAAGCAAACACTATACTAATAAATGAATTGCACTGAAGAGATAGCTTGGTGATGTAAGCATCTGACTGGCAAGTGAAAGGACCGGGGGTTGATCCCTGGTGCCTCATGCGATGCTGGCCCCATGCCAAGTCTGCCATTGAAACAGGACATAGGGGCTCATATCTGTAATTCCAGCACTAGGGAGACAGGAGGATCAGTAGGAGTCTGAGATGCACAATGAGACCCTGAGCTAAATAAATAAATGATCAAAAATTATTGAACACATTAAAATGAATACATATGCAACAAATATTGGGTGTTGATAAGAATTGTGGAGGACAAGTTACTTAGTGAAAGAAACAGCGAAGTAGGGTGGTGTTTTTGTAAGGTAACCTCTGATGTCTGCTCTGGGAGATACTGTTTTCACTAAGCGAATGACTATGAATAAATAGAGCATCTCAGGTCAGATACTAGAGAATGAAGATGATAATAAATAATAAATAAAAAGACCCTGACAGAGGAGAAGGCCTACCATACTTGAGAGGTACAAAGGTTCAGAAGAAGCAGAGCAGAGCAGTCCTGTGGGAAGAGAGTAGTAGTAGTTAAAACCAAAGACGTAATCAGAAGATAGATCACAGAGGTTTTTCAAAGGTCAAGATACAGTGATTTCCATTGAAATATGTGCCATTTAGTAAATGCAGATTGCTTGGAATACAGTGTGTAAATATTAATTAAACTTCTAAAAATTTGTTTACAGGGTCTTCCTGTCAGAATATAGAAGTCAGCTGGATTCCTTGTCTCTTCTATTTTTCATCTAGTAAACATTCTTTCATTAACTAATTCATTCCTTCATTTTTTATGATACTCTTATTATGCCCGTCACTGTGCCAGTGTATGGGAAGAAATCAATTTCCAAGATAATAAAGACTCATGCCTCTGAGACACTGACAATTCAATAAGAAATACAAAGTAATCACAGAAAATAAAGTTCACAGTGACAAATTTTGCATGCACATGAACACTGCGGAAATATATGTGTTTGTGTATCCTATAATGAATGCTCATATATACCCTGGTGGAGGCCATTCTGAAATTCAATTCTGTAACCTAAAAAGGTGATAGAACCTTTAAATGCACACAGCACAGCTTCTTTGTCAAGCCAGGAGACATTAGTAATGACAACAGGAAAACATTATTTTGTTGTTTTTTAACTAAACTATATAACTGGAACAATATTAGCTTTAATGAGGCTGGGAAACTTCCTCTGAGGATCTAAAGCACTTTACCTATGCTGTTCCATTAATTCTCCTGGTGTTTGGGACTTGGCACCTGAAGCGCGATGCATTATGCAAACCAAAGATCAATTTGCATAGAGAAAGGATTGTGTTTCAATGTTTCCCTCGTGCTCAGCTTCAGAATGGTCACAACTCTGCCACTAGAGCTGTCCCTATATCAAAGCTCTTGATATTAAAGTCACACTAAGTGGGAAATATTCAAGATCAAAATTTTATGTATATCTTTTTATTATATTTAAAGATATGACTGTAGTGTGTGTCTAACACAAATCATTGTTTCTAAAAACTTGCTGTGAAGTTCCATGAGTGTTTGGTTGCTGAAATGCTACATAGATAAACATACAAGCAAGTAGATTTTGATACCAACACCATGTGCTTAGTCTGGGGTCAAACATTTTGAAGATGCATAATGAGATCAAGATAGATTCTGTGTTTCAGGCTAGAGGAATAACTAGCTTATTATATAAAGCAATTAATTTACATTGCAAAATTAGAGCTGCAATAGATTGGGTGGTTTTTCGCGAAGTTCTTCTTGGAGTTCAAACACTATAGAGATCAATGTAGCCTGGAATGATAAGAACTTCATCATGGCGAGCAATAGCTTTGAATTGATCTTTGAAAATAGGATTCTGAAGCATGGTGGTTTAGCAAAGCAGCTCAAAATAGAGATGACAGCCAAGATGCAGATATTCTTAAATCCGAGAAGTCAGAAGTCCCCCATTCTCTCTGTGAAGACACAGATGAATGCAACACAATACGTGTTCTGGGCCCAGGTTCATCTCATAATTCAAAGTATTTTCTTATTTGTGGTGGTATTTGAATGATCTTACAGGCTTCTTAACATCTTATTTCAACTCTGTTCTTATATTTTTCTTTCAACTGTGAAGGTCAGTTGGCTATTTGTGCTTAAACAATCTCTCACATCTTCTACCAACATCCTTTTGGCCTCTTTTTCTCCTTCATTTTCATTCCTCTTCTCTTTGGATTTTTTTCAATCCATTTATATATTTGTCCTTCTATGATTTACCCACAAACACCTCTCACCCAATGACTGGGTGTATATTAATTTTAAATTTTCCTAAAACTGTATGGATAATGGAGGGGAATGAAAAACCCAGTTTGAGATATCAGACCTTGGTTTTATTGGAAGAGGCTCACGGATCATTCTTCATCCAGTCTTCTGGATTCCTACTGGGTCTCTGACTATGTCACCTATCCTGCAACCTGTATTTGTCACATTACTGAGACAGTCAGGCTACCTGGTGTGGTAAATCAAGGTCTTCACAATTTAATTGTAAAAACGCAGATATATGTCTTCATCTATAAAATGGACGTAGCACTACTCCCTGCAAGTATTTATGCTGTGCAGGTTTATAAAACACCCAATGATCAAAATACCCTAAAAATGTGTCAAAAGGTCACAAGCATCATTATCATTTCCAGAAAATATTGGAGCCATAATATATTTTCCAGGACAAAGTGCCTTCTTAGGGAGACACAGCAGCCAGGTTTTGATCCCCAGCCTGCCAGGCCAGCTCCTCCCACAGGGCATACTGAGACATGATTGAGACTGGGAATGGTGGCACACACCTGTAGTGCCAGCTCTTGGGATGCTGAGCACAGGCAGATCACTATGAGTCTGATCTATGTAGTGAGACCCTGTTGACCCTGTACTAAAATAAAATAAAAAAGTGAAAGATTCATCCGTGATTTTCATTTCCCAAGAGTTTGAGTCCCTCAGGATCTGATGCTACTGTCAGGTGATGGCAGTCCTTCTCTTTCAGGATTTCTCACAAGGTCTATTTCAAAATCTTCACAAATGAAAGAGACTTATTTTAAATGGTCCCAATAAAAGTTGTGTAGAAACATATGATCATAAAAAATTGCAGGAATGATCATTACAGAGCCTTAGATATTAGGTGCCTCATTTTACAGAAAAAGAAACTAAGGCTCAGAAACTTCAGTAGAATTTGAGAAGATTGTCCACATTACTAACAAAGAAAGAAGTAAAACTTCAGTGCCTTATCTCTTCTTTCAGATACATAGCTTTATCCCATACCTGAGCAAAATATTCTTAATGTATTTGGTACAGGGTCTCACTACACAGCTCTAGCTCATAGTGATCCTCTTGTTTTCAGATTCCCCAGGGATGGCATTACAAGCTTGTTCCACCATGACTGGACTCTGTCACTGGGTCAGTGTGCCCTTGGACAGGGAAAGTGCAGCATGTGGTGCCAGCAATCGAACCCTGGTACCTGTGCTTGCCTAAGCAGGTGCTTAGTCCTCTGACCTATCTCACCAGCCCTTATGAGCAACATTGTTTTATTGGATGAAAATACTCTACTTGGGCTGGGGAGCTAGCTCAGTGGAATAAGTGCTTGCCTGGCAAGCATAAGGTCCTGAGTATGATCCCTGGTACCATAACAACAACAATAACAATGAAAAGCAGAAGAAGGAAGAAGAAGAAGAAGAAGAAGAAGAAGAAGAAGAAGAAGAAGAAGAAGAAGAAGAAGAAGAAGAAGAAAGAAAGAAAGAAAGAAAGAAAGAAAGAAAGAAAGAAAGAAAGAAAGAAAGAAAGAAAGAAAAGAAAAGAAAATATTCTCCTCTATTCCTTTGAACACAGAAAATATTACACCCAGCACATGAGTTTTCATAACAGCTGAATTATTTTTTAACATTTTGAAACCACTGACCAAGATTATCTTTATTGTTTCTTCAACTTGACTAAATCTAGAAAAAACACCCTGAAAATTCTGAATAAATCTTTAAGTATAGGCCTCTGGGACCGCCTTTCTTAGGATACTTCATTCACAAAAGGTGTGACTGAATTACCTCTCTTTCTGCTCCTTGAGGACACAAGCTTCATCCAGCCCTTGCAATGTTATTGTGGAAGAACATCTGCCTCCAGAACCACGCAACATGTGACACCCAAGGAGGAGAAGACTGTTATCTCCAGGTGTTGGCCAAAAAGCAGGAGCCTAACGTCAGTAAAGAACATAGGTAGCCATGGATGCTCTCCTCCTGCCCCCTCTACATTAATGCCCTCCAGTAATTTTCCACTAGCTCATTACAGTGCTAAAAATGGCCCCTCTATTGTTTCAATAGAATTGAACTCATTGTTATGAAGGAAGTCTTCTTTTCTTTCCTCCTGCTGTGGCCAGAGTAAAAATCTGTATTGCCATATTTAACAAGTGTCCTGAGCAATTTTACTTTGACACCACAGAGTCCAGGACAAAACATTGCTCCTGCCCAGATTTTCCTTTCATTTGGGAAAACACATGCAAGTTAACTGGAAGCAGCCCAAATATTGCCAATTCATTTGCATTTAAATTGCCCAAATGGCATTTGGTAAGAGCTATTTGATGTCCAAAGAGGCTTTGGAGGCTTTTAAACTTCAAAACAGAAGGTCAGAATTGATCAGCAGGAAAAGAACCTGGGTACTAAGTGGTAGGGTGGAATTTGCAACTTCCTGCCTAGGAGAAGCGTATCACACAGTTGCACTTTGGGAAGGAAGGCTGGTGGGCCAAGCTGGAACAGCTTCCTGTCCCTTTTCATGATTTCCTAGGAAGAAAAGAGCAGGGCACAAAGAATCAGCAATGTCCTTTCATATCCTTCTCCTGTTTCGCAGTGCATACATAGGCCATCTAATTTGTGTGCAAAACTGAATTTAAGGATAACAAAAACTAAAGGATAAATTGTGTGTCTATATCTGTGCAAATTTCAAACACAACACCTTCACTGGTTAAAATGGATAACAATTTTTGTTTATAAATTGTGGATATCATTATTTAACAAAGTTGATGTAAAGAATAACAAAATAAATACTGTGATGATGGCAAGCATGTTGATGCTTGTGATTAACTGAACACTTTCTATGGGCTGGGCTTCATTATCAGTTTTTAAACTACAATGTCCATGATAAAGGGTTGCTCCAGCTCAGGTTCCTCTTCTTTGCAGCAACTATCAAAGTGATGTTTTATTGTTCCCATTTACAAAAATTGAAAGGCATATAAAGATTATGTATTTTGTCCAAAATCATGCCAACATCAATAATAAGAGCAGGACACAAACAGAGGCCTATAACCTCCAGAGAGCTTTTATTTTTTTTTTAATATATATTTTTATTTTTTGTCTTTGTGAGACAGAATCTCACTGTGAAGTTCAGGCTGGCCTTGAACTCACTCTGCACCCCAGACTGTCCTTGAACTTGCATAGACTGAGTATCTATAAGAGAGACTCAAATAGAATGTAGGTAACCCCTTCTGACTACAGACAGTCCACCTCAAATTCTGTCTTGTACCTCTAAGTGATCTGTTAGCTCTCCCATGACTGTTTTCTATCTAACTTCCCCATCCCAACTGTATATCTTGGTAAGTATTTTCTTTTGCCACGAGTTTAAACCCCGCTCTCTAGGTCATGACACCAATGCCTGCTCTGTTGATCAAACTATGAAGAAAAAAAATAACAATGAGAAATCTGCATGAGTGAGATAAAATAGGAAGTGAACAATTTTTATAGTTGGTGCTTCTCAGGTAGGATATTTTGGCCATAAAGAATGTTGTGAACAGAAGCTTGGGTACAGAGACAGCAAACCAGAACCTTGGTGCAACAATGCTAATCTGATGAACATAGAGGTAAGGCATGGGAGCAACAGTGCTAAAAGATGAAGCACAGAATAAAGGTAAAAGGCAAGGATTGAGAAATTACCTACACCATGCCAAGGGCTAACCAAGATTCAGGCACTGCTTGCCCAGACAGCACTGCTCTAGAAGGGCTTTACCAGGTCATGAAGGAAACTGAAATATCTAGGCTGTAGCCCAATCTGCACACTTTCTGTCATCACTGAAATTCCTGAAGTGCATTTATTTTTCATTTTACTCGTACATGCAATTTGATTAAAGGTAGAAAAAGAAAAGGTTTACCAGTGTCCTAGGTCACTAGGGACAGGTCTGGACTAAAGAGATTTAGGTTCTTGTAGAAAATGGAATCAATGATGACAATGAAATGGAATGCAGCTCATTTTAAGAGAATGCCTCATTTTTCTTAATGAAATCATGAATAAAAAAATGCTTAGAACTACTGTTAAAGAGTGTGTCGAAGATGAACTCAAGAAATGCAGCTAAATTGCGTTTCAGCATCTATTTTCATTGACTCATTTAAAAATCATAATGGGGAAAGAAACCTGGGAAGGAAATAAACTAATATAAAACACATAACTCTCTTTAGTTTCCCTCAGTTCTGTGGGTGGCAAAGGTATTGTTTTGTGTTTTCTTATCAGTGCAGCAGTGGTACGAGAAATAATGCGGACAAAAGGAAAAACAAAACAGAAAAAGCAAGCAGTGAGATTGTTGCGAATACAGCGATTAGTTGTAAATCACTTCATAAATCCTCCTCTGACTCCTTAAGAGATGAGCTCCGCAGGTATAAGACACTGCAAACTTTCCACTGTGTGACTTCACTCCCAACTTCAGTGCCATAGGAAACAGGCTTTTCCTCTCAACTCTTCAGAGCCTTCAACAGTAACGTACAATAAAAGGGCAGCAGGAAGAGCAATGGTTATACCATTGGCCATACAGGACTAGGCAGTTATCTAGTAAAACCCAGCAGGGAAAGAGAAAAAATGCAATGCTTTTAAAAATGGAGACATTGCTCAAATTGTACAGGATGGGGAAATAAGTTCTGTGGTTTACTTCAATAACACATGTACCATGAAATAATAATAATGGCAGAAATAAATACATATAAGCAAGGAGAGACATTGTAAATATACAAAGAGAGAAAACAAGAAACTAAAATTCCTTATGGAAAATAAAGATGAAGATAACGATATAGGAACCTCAGGTTCGGGTGTCACCTCAGATACTTAATGTTATCATGAATTCATTGTTTGTGTTAGAATCAATACCTTTCATGAAGTGCTTCCCATGCACAGGTTTTCCCATCCTTGAGTCAGAAGTGGACAAGCAGGCACTCATTCTAGTGTCCGGGGAATCAAGCAATTGCAGTAGCCTCACTGCACTAAGGAGGAACAGGAGGAATAATATATACCACTATATATTTCTTATCCCTAGATAGGTATATTATTTTCAGTTTTGCAGAGATGGCATGTTGATTGTGAGGGAAGTTAAGTAATTTATTTAGTTATATTGGATATATCTTACAGCAGATAGATGTAAATTGAATTTGTCTAGGGAGCCAAAATATATCTTTGACATGTGGCTACCTGCGAATATTAAAGTATCTACATTTATTGAACTACTTTTTTTGCTTTTGGTTTTAGCTTTACTCTTGTCTAAAATAGATGTCCTATATCCCACATCTCTTTATAAATATCCAAATCTCAATCATCTTTAGAAACTCAGTTTTAAGTAGATCTTATCTACAGAGCCTTACCTGAGTGAAATTTTTCTTCCTTGTAAGGCTCGTGAAAAAATTTAACACGTCTCACACGTGTCTCATACTCTCAGTACCATGGCTAATTATATAATTATTCTAAAATTAATATAATTTCAGACTCTCCTTGGAGACTGAAAACACTTATCTTGCTTTGAAAACTTCACATTACACTGCATCTTATGTAGAGCAGAGATTACACAGTATAGATATAAAATCTTTGGGCTTGGTGCCAGAGATACTACAATACCTGAGTCTACTACCACACAGCTGGGTTCAAATCAATTAATATCTATTACCTTCATTTTCCTTGCCCTTACAACAAAGAAATAATGAACATCATCCTCTCCTTTCAGTGTAAGAATCAGGTTAGTTGAATAGATAAACTATTTTTGTCAAGTATGAAGTGCATTAGTTAATATCTCAGTTTGGTAAGACCATCTCAAAAATAAAAAAAGCCCTCAAGATTATGGAGATTTATTTCTGTCTCATAAAGCATGGTCATAATATTTCCTGTTGATTGTGGTCTTTTGCAATAACGTGATGCAGAAATCCAGGTTCCTTGCATCTTCTTGCTTCTTCCTTATTGCTGTCCTTGAATATTCATTTGCACCTGTGTCGCAGGCTCATGCCTGCTCCAGCTGCAGGAAAGGTCAGGCATGTAATCGTCTGTTTCACTTAAGTGAAATCACACAGCATCACATACTCTACTTCTGCCTCGCTGCAAACCTGCCCTAAAAAAATAGAAGGTCTTCAGCTGTGTCTCCACAGGCCCACCTTGAACTCATGGCTATAAAGCAAGTGACAATTTATTATGTTGGGAAACTAGTAGATCAAACAAGGTGGCATTTATTCAAAGAAGTAGTAAGCAAAAAGACAAAGACTCAATATAGGTCTGACCAATAGATTTTATGTAAGCAGAAGATGTAAATATTTTATCAGTACAGTGAAATATGCATAATGAGGTTAAATGGTCTAGAGAGACAATAGGGTTATTTGCATATACTAATTGCGGATATCCATGGATGGATTTTATTTAAACTCTCAGGGAACAACTCCAGCTGTCACACATAGTATACAATCAATGCACTTTGCATTAGCCATTGCTTTTAAAATTCTAAGCAGCATCTGAAGTAGTAATTCAGTAATGTATTTTAACCCTTTAATAATCTTATTTTGCCTGAATCTGAACAGCTATTATTACATGGAAGTTATAACTGTGGAGACTTTAAGAACAGTTTCCGTTAACAGCAAGGATTTCATAGATGTGGACACAGAGAAACAGTACTAGCTCTTATGGAAGGTACACTATTTACCATACCCTCCTTTAGTCAAATATATAATATAATACAGTATAGTATACTATACTATAGTGTAATATAATAAAACATAACATAACACAAGATATATATATCTCTATATATATATATTCCTTATAGATAAAATGCCCCACATACACAATTTGAAGAAGACAAGGTTTATTTTGGTTCAGTTTTAGAGGCCTCAATTTAGGGTTCAGTGATTCCATGGTAGTAAAATGACATGGGGAAAGAAATCTCTTCAACTCATGGCATCCAGGAAGCAGAGCAAAAGATGAAAAGCCCAGCGGAGGGAAGCAGGTTTCCGACACAGCCCCACACACAGGCTATGCCCAGGACCCCTCTCTCCCACCCGCAGAAATGCACTTGAGCTTCCTGGGCATCATTCGGGCCAATCAATTTAACAGCAAACTTCAGCCATAGCCAAAATTCAGCCAAAAGTATATATGCACACTTCGGAAAAAGAAAGAAAAATAAGATATTTTTCAGCAGATAGTGTTCCCTCATATAAAGGAACCCTAAAGAATGTCAAGGTCACAAAAAACTCACAACATTGTGAGCCATTGGAAAATAAATTAAAGTAATGTGTGCAGCCATCGCAGGACCAAGGTTACCCAGGCAGCAGTCTGCCTTACTAAAAATTGTCTAGGAGATAATTGACACCACTTTGAGAATCTCTTGCCATACATTGTAGAGGACAAATATAACTTGTATTAATGTTATGATGTCTCTATAAATTTAGTATTAAAGTAATATACAAGATTAATTTTTCCTGCTGTATGCATCATTTGTAGGCAAATGCACACATACTCATACATACGCATAGAGACAAAGAAGAAAAAGCAAAGAATTTCAGAACAACGTAATAGAAGATTAGCAATGGATAATATACTGTGTATGTTTATCTTCAAATTATTTGCTCACATTACAAGATATAAACTTACATAACTGTCCAAATCATACAAACACAAGCCAGTTTTTCAGTGAACTAAAAGCAATCAGTACGATGACTATCTTATGTATTTTATCTTATGTATTTTTTATTTCATTTCCTTGCTTTTTTCACCCATTGCATTTCTTTTCCAATATTTGTACCAAAATATTTTCCAATATTGTTAGAAGCATGAGATGAACAGAGACAAATGAGAACAGCTCTACATCCTGCAGTGGTAATAGTTACTTGCTATTTCTTGTTTATTTCCAGGGAAGAAATATTTTTGGAAACTGCATGGTAAATTTTAATTATTAATGAAAGTAATAAAAATATTTATAAGAAAACAACCGTAAAGTAAATGAAGGAGCACACCAGTGAATTAGCATTTAATTACTAAGCATTGCACGGGACAGATAAATATAGTCCTACAGCTGAACAAGGAGGGGATGGAGCCGGAGTCTCAGGACTTGTGTGAGCTCTTCCAAGGGTGGACATTAGACACAGGGGGATGTTTTTGGATTTGTCCTCACACTTAATTAAGGCTAAAATCCTGTTTGTGTTAGCCTTCTAGAGAAAAAAATTCTTTCTTTATAGCTGAGTAGCAAAGCTGTATTTATGGTAATTTATCTACTAGACCACTTTATCTCACGACATTTTGTTAAAATTTAAAAATCTTTCACTTGCTTATTATACAACTGTGGTTAGTGACTTGCCTATTCTTAGTCTCTGGATCTTCATTTTATAGAACTAATATACGACAGATAATCTAGGGAACATGATGGGAATTGATTCAGGTAATTTCAAATATGTCAAGTCCGCAATATTTTCAGTCTGTAATCACTTTGCTCTTGAATGTTTCAAATTCAGAAAGTCAATTGACTCTTAATGACTTGCATCAGTCAGGGTTTTACTAGAGAAATAGAACACAAGATACACAAATATATATGAAATTACAATATTGTCTGTATCAGTCAGAGTTTTATAAGAGGGCCCTATACAACACAAAATGTACAAATGTATAAGAAATTACAAGTTCGGCCTATGATGGTCAGCCACAGAGTTGGATGAGGAATCATGTAGCAGACATCTGCGCACTGGAGACTGACGGATTCGGTCCAAGGTCATTGCAATGTTCAGTCCAAGTCTGTGTCAGGAGGTCAGCAGGTCTGCAACAGAAAACTAAAGAGTCTGTGCTAGAAGCACAGAGAATCTGAGGTAGAAGGCAGAGAGTCTATGAAACAGGTCAGAAAATGACATCTAAAATAAAGGTGAAGAGGGCCAGCCAAATAGCTGAGTGGATTAAAGCACCTGCAAGCAGGTATGGGAGCCAGGAGTTCGATCCCTGGGCCTGCCATGCTGGCCCCACCCCCGGGGTGCACTGAAACAGTAATTGAGACTGGGCGTGGTGGTGTGAGCTTAAAAGCTCAGCTCTTGGGAAACTGTAAGTAGGCAGATCACTATGAGTCTGATCTAGTAGTAAGACCCTTCACACCCTGTAGACCTTCTCCTAAAATAAAAATGATGATTAATAATAATAATAATAATAAAATGAAAGTGAAGACTGGAGTTCCTCCAAAGAAAAGAAGTCAGTCCATTCTTTCCCATTTCCCCTTTGTGCTGTCCACACTACCAGCTCCCCTTATGGTAGGTTTTGTACACCACAATCCTGGCTATGGAACACACTATAACATAGTAGGTACTGACTCAAAGTGTATGCAGGATTTTGAAATACCTTCCACAGCCCTGCAGGCTATTGCCATCTAGCTGGCACCTTCATTGTGTCTTCAATACACCGTTCCACTTCTAGGAAACCAGCCACTTCTGACATTTGAGGGAAATTATAAGATGAGTCAACTCCATGAACCCTATTGCCTCACTTCTTTGTACAGAGTGTGTTCCTTGCTCAGAGGGAATACTATGTGGGATTGCATGATGGTGGATACAGTATTCTGTGGATCCATAGGTGATAGTTTTGGCAGAAGCATTATGTGCAGCAAAGGCAAATCCATATCCAGAATATGTGTATATGCTAGTGAGGACAAAAGAAGTCCATTCCATGATGGAAGTGGTCCAATATTATCAACCTGCCTCCAGGTCACAGGATAATCATCCTAGAGAATGGTGTCATACTGGGAGCTTAATATTAATCTGTGGTGCCACCATAATTGGCAGTCAGCTGTGGCTAGAATCAGAAAAGGTTTGGTGGGTGAGACTCCATCTTAATGAGCCCATGCCTAACCTCTGTCTTTTCCACCATGGCTACTCTACTCATAGGCCCATATTGAGCAGTGTCAGGGGTGACTGAAGAAAGAGGCTGTCCACTCTCCACATAATAGGCTGTTTTATCTACTTGATTACTAAAGTAATTGAAGTGGATTTCTAACGTGTGATCAACATGTTACACACAGCTGAATTAAACTAGTGTAGTGCTGTGTGTGGGAGGCCAGCCTGAGGGTTGTTGCCAGCATCATAAAAAGCAGCACAGAAGAAGATACAAAAACATGCTGTCAGGGATGCTGTTTGGAGAAGCTGTTGGTGGCTGCTAGCTCTCTTGGACTGTTCTTCTGGAGGACCTTGCCATGCTGGCTTTCCTGATTAACTTTGGAGAAGCTTTCGTCCTAATTTTGAACATTTGTTCCTTATTCAAGAGGGGAAGATGTTACACTGCTCAGCCTCATGGAGAAGCTTGTGCCCACATTGGCTTTCTTGATGGGGCCTCAGCTTTCCTCATCAGTGCTGCTGAGGATGGTTGTGGTACTTTGGGGGAGCTCTGGTGCTTACCTTGAGCTTGCTTCCTAGCTGTAGCTCAGATCCTTCAGCCTGCTAGCACAGATCCTTCATCACATTGGCATAGAGTTCCTAGTTTCTGCCACTGACCTATGGGCCTTTCCTGTTCAGATCCATGAGGTGGACCTGCATGAGACTTTGTTTTCACCTTTAGGTCTCCAGTTGGACTTGTGGGAGGCATTGTTGTGAGCTCTAGGTTTTTAGCTGGACTCATGTAAGATATTAGGATCTAGGATCTCAGCTTTAATCTTTAGGTTTTAAGTGTGTGAACAGATTTCTGACACTTGCATGTGATTCTTGAGTGATTCATCATAAAATACTGTTAAAAATGTGTCTGTATTATACCATTCCTCTTAGGAAAACCCCAAACCATAAAAGCCATCTTTTGTTGATGTTACCTTTTGGTGAGCATTTAAATGGGAAACAAATATTTGTACATCATTTTTCCTTATGGAGAAGTCTACGTACATGCCTCTTACACAAGTATCTTTGTCCCAATTTTCTAGCTATATGCCTTCCAAATTCCTGACCATCTGTCCAGACTATTGGCTATGACCCATGAGTAAGTGTACAGTCATGCATCTGACCAACTCTCCTTCCAGACAACTATACTACCAACTACAGTGCACAAAGTTCTGCCCACTTCATTGATTTTCCTTCACCACTGTCCCTTGGCAATGTCTCAGAGAGGAGATATGATGCTGAAGATGTCCACTTGCCAATAGTACCTGCATAGCATAAAGAGCCCCCAAAAAACTAAGCCCTAGCGTTCCCATCTTCTGACAGCTTGTCATATGGTACACCCTACAAGGGTATTGGTATAGACTGGAAAACAGAAGGTAATATGACAGGTGTAGGAACCATAGGTGTCTGGACAACTCTCCCATGTAATTTACTTGTACTGTTTGGATCTCCTGTTGTTTAATAATGAATATATTGCTTCTGCAATATATTCTGAATAATAGACAATTTCTGTGCACTTACAGCTTTATAATTCAGTGAGTCAAATAATATCTAAGCCATGATAGGCAGGTCAGATCCCATGGTCACATAGTGTTTCATGGTCAAGGATTTACCATTTACAAAGTCCTAGAAGCAGGCGAAGAGTTGGTTTTCAAAGGAAATAGTCATCTGAAAAGATGGCAAAGCTTTTCTCCTGAGTCTTAAAGGCAAATACTGAGATTCACCAATGGTGTCCTGCAGTTGTACCAACCACTGCCCCTTCAAGTACTATTAAATCTACTGCATCATATGACCCTAGTGTGAGATAATCCTGCACAGCAGCCTGGACTTGCTGAAGAGCATTTTCTTACTCTGGACTGCACCTAAAACTAGCAGCTATATGAGTCCCCCTGTTCATGTGCTGAAGTGGAACACCTGTGTGAGCAATATGTTTCTTCCAAAACCCAAATAGACAAACTAGGCATTGTGTCTTTTTGTGTGTTTAGGGGAATCCAGATGCAACAATTCATCTTTTACCTCAGAAAGAATACCTCTCTACATTGCCCACTACACTGGTCTCCTAGAAGTTTCACTGAGGTGGAAGGATCCCAAATCCTTGGTAGAAAGACCAAACTTTGAGTAGGATTTATTTTACATTAACTGGTTCCAAAATGCCTTACTAAGAAAACAAGTGTTCTTGCTATCTCCTTTCACTCAGCACAATTAGCCTAGCATCATGAATGTAATTGACCAATGTGATACCTTGTTTGGAGAGAAAGGAAAGCAAGACCCTATGAGCTAATATGTGACACAGGACACAAATGTTAATATAACCCTGATGTAAGACAGTAAAGATATATTTCTGACCTTACCATCTAAAAGCAAATTACCTTTGATGACTTTATGTGTAAGTGTGTAGAAGGACATCTTTACCAAATCAATAGCTTCATACCAAGTACTAGAGGATGGGTCAATCTGCCCGAGCAAGGAAACCACATCTAGTATGGCAGGTACAAATCTAGTGACAACTTGATTCAGTTTACAGTAATCTAATGTCATTCTCTAAAACCCACTCATCTTCTATTCAGGCCAAATGGGAGAATTAAATAGAGATGCGGTGGGGACTACCACCCTGGGATCCTTTAAGCCTTGAATGGTAGAACTGCTGTTGATTCAGTATTTTTCCAGGAAAAGGTAACTCTGATGGCTTCTACTTAGCATTTCCATTCATGATAGCCTTCTCACTCCAGGTTAAGAAACCAATGGGAAAATCCTACCAAGTAGCATGGCCATCCTAATTATACACTCTGGAACAGGGAAAATGATTATGGGATGGATCTGAGGAACTACTGGACCCACTGTGAATCAAGCCTTTGCTAAAACTTCACTGATAACATGACCTCCATAAGCTCCTACTCTTATTGGAGAGCCACGATGACATTTTTGATCCCCTGTAATCAGTTTTAGTTCAGAATCAGTGTCTAGTTTTCCCCCAAATGCCTGATCATTTTGCTTTCCTCAATATACAGTCACTCAGGCAGGTCATATGTCCCTTTGGAGAAGCTTGGGAGAAAGATAAACTGTACAAAGTTTTGGTGCGGCAGGCTCCTTCCCTAAGGGATCTGACATCACCTTCATTAAAGGATTAATAGGACTCTAATCTGGCTCAAATCGAGTAATTGGTTGATGGACTTTGATTCTGTTTTACCATGATGTAATGTAGGTTTCTGTTCATTTGCCTTTTAATTTTTTTTTCCTTTTATTAATCCAGTAAAAGTTTTGTAGGTTTTCCTTTTACTTAACTTTTAAGAACATGGTGGCTCATCATCCAGTGCCATAGGTCTACACATGTCTGATTATTTTGGTCATCATTCTGCTTCTGCTGGGCCTTACAGTGAACTCTCACTTGGACAATTAGCTACTACCACTTGACCTTTGCCACTTCAGAAACCAATCAAGCCCACTTCCCTTAAATTTCCAATTTGAGTAACTAAAGTCCCCACAGTAAGGTCTGGCACAAAGAGAAAAGAAAAGAGAACACTATTCAGATATTTTGGTGCTTTCCTCACAAATCTGTTCTTCTAGGAGCTAGTACAGGGCATATTCTCTAGATCATCCCAGCGTGGAAGTTCAGTTTTAACATGGCAGGCACATTCTAGCACTCCCATTTCCCTAAGCTTCTGAATGCCTCATCAATAGTAAACCATGGAATGATGGGGATCTCTAACTTGGGAACAATAGGCCATTTTTAGACCCATGCTTTTGCTAGCTAATGAAATAAAGTATTAATATCTTTCTTCATGAACTGCAACATTAAATTCAGAAACTCTGCTAAATGGGCCCATATCAACAAATTCAGCCTAATCCAGTTGTATATTTTTGCCAACATTATCCTACACTGTCTACTTATAAGAGTTTGAAAGCTCAAGGAGTTCATTGAGGGAGTATTAGATCTCATGGGACACACAATGTACCCCTCCTGTAGAGCCTTCTGTGTTTTAAGCTGAGTTATTGACCTAGAGGCAAAGTGAGTAGTAAGGGTTGGTCCTCAAAAGTATCAGCAGTGTCATACTTGGTCAATCCAAGACTAGATTCCTCAAGTACACTAGAAAAGGTCAATAGCACAGGGGATGAATGTGGAGATGTTCGTGCCACTGTGTGGAGGGTAATCTTTTTCTCTGGCAAGAAAATCTCATTAGAATCTAGAAACTCAGCATCCTCAGATTCACCACGTTTCTCCCATAACTCTATCTCATTTTATGGGATCCCACTATGCTGCAATTAGTGCCCTCACTTTGCCTCAGATAGCCTCCCAGGCTGAGCATTAAACTTTTGTTGTGACTCAGACAATTGATGTATAAGGACCTGTGTTTGAGATCGTGCAATCTCAGGCTTATGACTAAATGAGGGGAGATTTTTCTTTCAGAATCCACTTAGAAACTTTTAAATTTCTTATCTGTGCCTCAGTCTGGGAATTTGAGTCTTTGAGCTCCTTATTTTCCTTTATTAATTTGTCCTTCTAGCCAGAAGACCTTAGACTTCCTGCAGATGTTTTGAGCTCATTGTTCTTCTTAACGAGTTTTTCCCAGGAGGCTAAGACAAACAGCCAGAATCATGACATTTTCTACTCTGCCAAGGAAATTCAAAACTTTCATGGATGGAGTTGCTAAATATTTTGACAGTTCACAATTGGTGAATTAGGATAATGAAATGGATCTATATTAACATATCAGTTTAACATTTCACACCAACAATTATCATTTTTCCCACAGAATTAGAAGGAGAGCCCATGGTATCTTAAATCTGATCAAATTAGAGAGCTAACTTTCAGCATTATAATTATTCTAGTAGGACCACAACTTGTACCAAAACCTCTCTTAGGCAGTGTTTCTCTAGAGGAAACAGATATAATACAAGATGTGCAAATGTATAAGAAATCACAATATTGGCTTTCAGTGGTCACCCACAGAGTCAGATGAGGAAGACAATAGAGAGGATCGGCACACTGAAAAACTGAAGGATTCAGTACAAGCACTGAAGCTCACTGCAGTGTTCCCCTATGTAAGTCCATATCAGAAGACCAGTTACTCTGCGGTAGAAGGCTGAAGTATCTATGATGGCAATAAGAAGGCATTTTGTCTCAGCTATTATAAAAGTAACAAAGACAGAGGATAAATGTTGCTTATAAACATAGCATGACTTCATAGACCTCAGTATGGCCCTGGCATAAACATGCCGACAATTAATTACTGTCTTCCCCTCAAATAGTAGCCCTACATACTCTGCAACCTAGTCCTTTCTCCAATCCAAGAAACTAGATAGGTAGCAATGATATGTGTATAGTTACTCTGCTTACAATTCCAGCACTCATTGTACATAAGATGGGCATTATATCTGTGATGGAACATTGATGTTTTGTCATTGGAATTCAGCATTAAGACTGGGGACCTACTTGTGACTCCTTCTGTAATATGAAAATCTGGGGAGGTACAATGTGAATATATTCTCCAACATTCCAGGTAAGGAGCTATGAAGATACTAATATCAATGGAGAAAAATTCAAGTAGAAAATTTCCTACCTCTGTCATTACAGTCACTTTGGAAGGTTATTAAATGTTGTAAAGATTAAGCCACTTTCTAAAAGAACAAAATCCTAGAACCTGGGATTGGAATGAGAATTTTTCAAACTCTGTAGCTGACGGAAGTGTTTGCAACCACTGCCTGTGTACTTAGGTGTACATCACAAACCAGTGCAAAATTTATATAACCCATTTAAGTCTTTATTTCAAAATCTAAATTAGGATTTCAGAATTTTGTATTTTACCAAAAATAAGTAGAATTAACTGTACAAACTAAGATATAACACGGAGATTTAACTATGCATTCAAACTTTCTTGCATATATATTATTATTTTTGAAAATTAAAGCTGCATTCAAAAACATATACAATATTTCATGTAACATGTATCAGTGAATCATCATGAAATTAGAGTCACTATAAATTCCACACAGAAATTAGTCATTAAAAAATGGGACTGTGTTTCACTAAAGTCTCTCATTATCATGATGTTATTTGATTTATTATGTGCCTCAAAGGCTACCTTCACCATCATCTTGAATGTCTAAATCTTTGGGAAATGGCTGTACATTGCCATTTCATTCTATTATGACTGACAAGCACATAGACTATCTGTCTTGTCTGCCACCCTTCATTCATTATGCCCTCAACTTGAAATTACATGCTTCAGTGGAAACTGGATGTACATTTCACTGGAACTCCAGGATAACCTTCCTACTAGTGGTAATGAGTTATGGCTGATGACTCTAGCCATGTATCTCCAAATATGGGTTGCGCTTCACAAACAAGTAGTACTATTTTTATGACTGAAGGATAAAATGAGTATCTTTCTGAGAATCACCAGTGATTTATTATTTTCCCGTAACTCTTCTTTCCTCTCAGAAAGAAGGGAGCTATGATCATAGGATTCTAGGATGACAACCACCAGGAGAATGGTGGACAATCTCAGTTATCTTCTACATTTAAAAGTTCACAAACTATGATATCTGATTAGAGAACCAAAATTTGGAGCCAAGTCTCCTGAAACTTAACTAAGAAGAGATGATATTAGAAGATACAAGGTTTAATTCCTCCTGTGTTGTTTCATGACCCTCTGTAGTTCTTATACTATATTTTATTCTTACATAATCTCTCTTATAAACTTTAGAATGTCAAAGAAAGGGAATATTCTCCTTTATAATCACGGTAGAACTTACAGGAAGTATGGGGTTTTAGTTTCATAGACAATGCCTCTTTCAGACAAAAGTGTTTCCTTGAAGGAGGAAGACATGTAAAATCAATGCAGCATCATGCTTAGAGCAGGGCCTCATATGGAAGCCCTGATTTCCCTGTTATTTAATAATTATTATTTTTACATTTCATTTTAATGAGAGACATATGTCAATGAAACAGTTTCAAAGCTAATTAATAGGATGATTTCAATAAATAATACTTTTTGCATTGTTATCTTCCTAGTGGTTATCCATAGTACAAGAAGCAGACAGGGTCTCCTGTCCAAAAACTATTAGTGTAAATCTCTGTTCTCATAGAACCAAGTGAAAGCAGCCACACGTCCATCCCAACTACTCTCTGTACACAAACAGAAAATGGTCCTTCCTTTCTAGTCCCTTTCTCCATTTAGTCCTGTCAGAGATGAGTATTATATTGGAATTCCCTTATTATAGGTGCTTGAATTCAGCAAAACACTCCAACACAGTCCAGCAGTCCACAGTAGTAATGGGTCATCCACAGAAGTTGTTGACTAGAGCCTTTTACAGCTCAGCATATTGATATGGTATTATGTTATATACCTCATTTTTATACTTTGTTTCTGTTTCTTTTATTCTTTTTTTTTTTTTTTTTTTTTTTTCAGAATCGGGGATTGAACTCAGGCCCTTGCACTTGGCAGTGATGCGCTTATTGCACTGAGTCACCTCCCCAGCTCTGTTTTTATACCGTTCTGCTGGATGGTCAAGACCAAGACAAAGCAAGACCTATATAACAAGAAATGTAACTTTTGTATCAGATAAGGACAAGCAAATCCCCACAGGATTTATCCAGTAACCCTGTACTGTACTTCATAGATGCTTTGTCAGTGTTAGCCATGTGGATGGCAACTTGACAGGATTGCATTAAATCTCTACAACAATTTTGGAAGTATGGCCATCTTCATGATGTTGGTTCTTCCTATCCAGGAGCAGGGAATATCTTTCCATTTTGTGACATCCTCTACGATCTCTTTTCTTAGAGTACTGTAAATTTCCTTGAAAAGATCTTTGACTTCTTTGGTTAAGTGAATTCCAAAGTATTTCATTTCAAGCAGTGCTATTGTAAAAGGTATTGTTTCTATAATTTCCATCTCAAATGTGTTTGTTATCTGTGTAGAAGAATGCTTCTGACTTTTGAGTCTTGACTTTGTATCCTGCTATGCTACTGAATTTGTGTTTCAATCCTAGTAGCTTCTTGATGGAGTTTTTTGGGTCTTCCAAGTAAAGTATCATGTCATCTGCAAATAGTGATAATTTAACTTCTTCTTTACCTATTCTTATTCCTTTTATTTCTCCCTCTTGTCTAATAGCTGTAGCTAATGATTCCAAAACTATATTGAATAGGAAGGGGTGATAGAGGATATCCTTGTCTTATACCAGATCTGAGAGTAAGGGATTTCAGTTTTTCCCCATTTAGAATTATGTTAGCCATTGGGTTGTCATTGATGGCTTTTATCGAATTGAAGTGGAGACCTTCTACTCCAATTTTCTGTAGGACTTCAAACATGAATGAATGTTGGACTTTGTCAAAAGACTTTACTGCATGAATTGAGATGATTATGTGGTTTTTCGATTTCACTCTATTAATATAGTGAATTACATGTATAGAATTGTGAATATTCATTAATCCTTGCATCACTGGGAAGATCCTACCTGGTCACGGTCTATGATCTTCTTGATGATTTGCTCTATTCTATTTATTGTGATTTCATTGAGGATTTTTTTTTTTTTTTTTTTTTTTTTTTTTTTTTTTTTTTTTTTTTTTTTTTTTTTTTTTTTTTTTTTTTTTTTTTTTTTTTTTTTTTTTTTTTGTCTTTTTGAGACAGGGTCTCACTATACAGTTCAGGCTGGCCTTAATCTCACTTTGTAGCTCAGGCTGGTCTCGAACTCACAACAACCCTCCTGCCTCAGCCTCCCGAGTGCTGGGATTATAGGCATGCGCCACCACGCCCGGCTCATTGAGGATTTTTGCATCTATGTTCATGAAGGAGATTGATCTGTAGTTCTCTTTTTTAGTTGTGTCTTTTCCTGGTTTTGGAATCATTATAATACATGCCTCCACGAATGATTTTGGGGGACTGCTTCCTTTTCAACTTCATTAAAGAGTTTGAGGAGTGCAGGGATTATATCTTCTATTCTAGAATTCAGCTGTGAATCCATCAGGACCTGGACTTTTCTTTGTCAGCAGAATTTTTACTGCATTTTGTATTTCATTGACTATTATTGTGTTACCTGAGTTGTTACATCTTCTTGATTCAGTTTTGATTGTTTGTACCTTTCGAGGAATCTGTCCATTTCGTCTGTGTCTTATATTCTGTGAACAAAAAGATTCTCAATTTAGCTATTGACAATCTTCTGAATTTCCACTGGGTCTGTGGTGATTTCACCCTTCTCATTCCTTATTGCTTGTATTTGAATTTTTTCTTTCCTTTTTTATAAAGAGGTTAGCTTATGATTTTATTTAGTCTTTCAAAGACCCAGCTTTTGGATTCATTAATTCTTTGAACTGTTTTCTTTATTTCAATTGAATTAATTTTCCTCTAATCTTTATGATTTCTTCTTTTTTGGGGGGCTATGGGCTTGGTTTGCTCTTCCTGTTCTAGATGTCAGAAGTGCAGTATTATGGTGATTATTTGTTCCCATTCTGTCTTCCTAATATGTGAGTTTGTAGCTATGAATTTCCCTCTGAGAACTGCTTTCATTACATCCCATGAATAACAATTAGTTGTGGTTGAATTTTCAATGAATTATAGATATTGTTGAATTTCTTGTTTAATTTCATCTGTGACCCATTGATTTCTGAGCAGGGCATTATTTAATTTCCATGTATCTAGGTGGATTTTCTGGTTTCTTTTGTCATTTATTTCCAGTTTCATTGAACTGTGGTCAGATAATATGCATGGGATAAATTCTATTTTCTTGCATATACCTAAACATGACCTATGGACCAGTATGTGGTCTATTTTAGAAAATGACCCATGTGCTGCTTAAAAAAATGTGTATTCAGCTGTGCTTGGGTGAAACTTTATATATGTCCACTAAGTCCATTTGTTCCAAGCTCTGGTTCAGATTTGCTACTTTGCTAATTTTTCTGGTTGACCTATCTTTTTGAGATAAGGTGATTTTAAGGACTCCTGCTAAGATTATGCTCTTGGATAATAAATTTTTCATGTCCATTAAGATTTGTCTTATATAGTCGAGTGCTCCTGTGTTCAGTGCATAGATATTTATGAATGTTATCTCTTCCTGTAGAAGTTTTCCCCCAACTAATATATAGTGGCCTTCTTTATTTTGTTTGATCATTCTTGGTTTGAAGTTGATACTATCTGAGAACAGAATTTTTACCCCTGCTTTTTTCTGAGGTGCTGAGGCATGTAGTACTGCTTTCTATCCTTTGACTTTAAGCCTCTTAATGTCTTTTTAAGTGTATTTCTTGTATATAGCATATTGGTTTTTGTTTCCTAATCCACTGTGCCAGTCAATTTCTCTTAATTGGTGAACTGAGTCACTTTACATTGATGGATATAATTGAGATGTGTTGAATTATGATTGACATATTATTTCCTGCTGTTGTTCACTCCTTTTTGTCCTGTATTTAATTGTTTGCCCTATTTAGTGGGTTCATTTTGTTCTCGTTTATGTAGTTCTATCATTTTGGTCCCTCTCTAGAACATCTTTCAGTAGTCTTGTAGGGTTGGCTTTGCCATCATGAAATTCTTTAGTTGTTCTTTGTCATGGAAGTATTTTACTTCTCCATCAAACTTGAAAGAGAATTTTGCAGGGTATAGTAGTCTGGGCTGGAATTTTTTTTTTCACAGAGGACTTGAAGAACTCTGCTCCATGCTCTTCTTGCCTTATGAAGAGAAGTCAGCCATAATTCTGATGGATTTTCCTTTGAATGTGATCTGCTACTTTTCTCTAGCTGCTTTCAGCATATTATTCTTGTGCTGGATTTCTGGGATCTTGACTATTATATGTCTCGTGTGTTTTTAATTGAGTTGATGTTATTTGGCCTTCTATGTGCTTTGGTTACCTGAATGTCAGATTGTTTCCTCATATTTGGGAAGTTTTCTGCTATTACTTCTGCCCATATTCTTTTTATGTCATTTGTCTTGACTCCATATTTCTCAATGATGCCTATTAGTCTCACATTGTTCATCTTAGCATCGTCTTGCAGATGATGGATAATGTTTTCTGCATCCTCTTTGTTTTTAAGAGATCCTTTCTACCTTTTCACTAACTGTGCCAACGTCTTCAAGATCTGAAACTCTGTCTTCACTTTCACTCAAATGATTTTGTAGACTTGTGATTAAAATATTAAGTTCCTCTATATTTCTTTGATTCTGCTTCATGCGATGTATTTCTTTCCTGTATTGCTCATTCAAGGAATTGGTCATATTTCTAATATCCTCTATATTTTCTATCAGTGTCTTCTTTAGAACTTATTAGTTCTTTTACTGCACTGTTTTTTTTTGGAATAGGTTTCCTCCAAATACGTCCTTATTTGATTTTTACTTCAGATGCTATGATTTCAGAGATTTCTTTCTTTTAATTCAGAAATTAATTCGGCTCTGAGTTCTCCCCTACCTTTCTGCTATTGTTCCTTTTCTTGCGATGCTGTAATTTTATATATTTCAGTGAGCTAGTGTCCTCTGCACTTGTGTGTTTTGGGTTGCATTGTGTTTCCTCCCTATATTTCTGTGTTAGATTCTTTACTTCAGATGTTATGAATTCAGAGATTTCTTTTTTCTTATTTAATAATTAAATAAATTTTTTCACCTTATGGCATTGAGTTCAGTATTCTAGCATTTAAAACTCATGAGAAAATTAAGATACAATGTACCCTATGTATTACAGACTCTAATGTCAGGACAAATAAAATAATACCTGGTTTTTGTTCAGCAAATATTTTGCATTCAAGTACTTGATAAACTTCAGTTAGTTGATTTTAACAGTATACTCATCCTTCAGTAGGTTGGTTACAAAAAGACATTTATTTTGTAAAATTCAGTGGTTTATTCTAAGTTAAATGACTTTACAAGAAACTTCAGACTAAAGCCTTCAGGATGCATCTGTTACCCCGACTCTTTAAGGGTCAAGATCCTGAGATATGTCACTAAATATGCTTTTGACTTTAAAGGACATATTAGAAGACATTGGTGATTGCAATGAGGAAATGTAAATTCAATGGTTGTGGTGGAAAGTGAGTACAATTAAAAGAGTGCATGAATTGGAGAAATGAAATAAAGTGATCTCAGTGGGAAAAAATTCTCAGACCATGCTAAAGCATTCAAGAATAAACACGTAGTAGCATTTTAGATTGTATCTATTTCCACTCATGCTTTGTTACCAAAACGCTCAGATCAGATGACCTCTTACATCCAAAGGTAATCTTCTGTCTCCTGATTTCTAGCTCAATGTGTGACTACATGCTGTAGCTACTGATCATTCCTTTTTTTTTTTTTTTTTTTTTTTTTTTTTTTTTTTTTCATTTTTGAAGACCTTAGAACATTCTATGGCACACAGGAAATGTTCAATAAGTCGCCATAGAATTTATTGCCAAGATCAGGGTTGAAAGCACGTTCTATTGATAATTATGGCAGAGCAATTTGTATTATCCAGGGTGATCACAGGAAAATTGGCATAGAAATAAATGCCATTTAACAAAACACTAAAGGTTGATTATATTGCCTTTCTCAATGTCTAAACTTCCATCTCCCATGAGATTTCTTATATTTCATAGACTTGTTTATTTTTCCCACACAAATTATATAGATATGTATATATTAATAAATATAACTAAATATATGTATAATATACATTTGTATTTTTATATTTTACATATAAATGCAATATACATTTATATACAATGTATGTACTAGCACAGAGCACATTTTCTATATTTGTACATAATTGATATGCAAGGCAGAACATTTTCAATATTCTTAAGTAACTAATACAAGAAATATATTAAACTTGGCATTGATTAATCTTTATGACCTGTCTCAAGGTCACTTTTCATAGACCTCTTGGCATCTTTGTTCAACCCAGTGCAAAAAGCATATGCAGCTGACTATTTCTTGACCAACCCACTCTACATGAGCCGTATGGATTACCTTTTGATGTTCATTGTATCAGAAGTCTACTAGAAGTCCAAGTGAATTATAGATAGTGTGACTGTCACCTCCAATAAAAAGTTAATCAATGTTGTTAAGCTTGAGTTCCCTATGGACATTTATTTTTGCAGATTACTACATACTGAGAGAGGAGGCAGCTGAAATTGGAAAAAGAGTTCTGGTCCGAGAATCTGAATTATTTTATTCTAGTTGTATTCCAACTATAACCACCCTTCTGACCTTGAGATTCCTGCACATATTCTTGATAAGGTTAGAGAATATTATATAGTTGTAATTTTTTTAAATCCCAATGAAGGAGAACAACTTATTAGATCTGAAAATGAAAAGAAATTTTTCAAAATTTCAAATATATCATGGGTAAAACAGGGATAATCATCATACCAATATGTCACTTAGAACATATTATATGGAAGTTCCTAGCACACTGTAACTTTAATAATATACAATGGTACCTCCTTTCATGAATGCCTTTGTTTCCAAACAGTGACTCACAAACAAAAAGCAGTCTGTAATTTTTTTTTCTTTGCAAACTCTGTATTGGGTAATAAATGTGACCATGATTACCTTTTCTAGAATCATAGGATGAATTAAGCTTCTGAACACAGGTATTATTGTATTGGCACTTATGTAATTTCAATTACTTTATTTTATAGTAGCTGCATTTTATGTGTTGGATTGTATCCTCTTAAGGATTTAAGAATTTTTAATTACAAAGCCGAGTGTAAAGTTATTTGGCAATAGCTTGCTTACAATGGTCAAGTTAGGATGATGTCATTTGGAGGTATATTAACGGCAACACACCAGGCATCCTTAGGAACAGGGAAATTGGAGCCAAAGGGTGTAGCTTAGTTGACTAGTTCTTGCTTAGTACATAGGCAATGCCCTGAACTCAAGCTCCAGCACCACAAAAATAAACAAATAAATAGACTCATCAATCAATAAATAAAAAGGCAAAGCTGTATGCAGAGAGATGTGGACCAACTGAAGTGGACACGACTGCACAGGGAAAGTGATGTCTATGTGACAAGGAATGCTTGATGAGGCCAGATTCAAGGAATGCTTCAAGCTGGAGATGAAGAATTCTTACAATGAGTTGGGACATCCAGCCCCCAGAACTGTGAGAAGAAACTTCTGCTGTTCTGATAGTTTTTGATAACTTCACTGCAGCATTGCTAGGAAAGGAACACTTGTGGTCTGGGTTGCAATAAGCCCTTTAAATATTAACAGAAGTTTCAATTTTCTAAGTTTTTAATTTTGAACTTAATGTTATCATTGAACAATGGCTAGTAAACTAACATAGAAGAACCTTGCAGTTGAGTCCCTTTAACTCTCTTTTGTCCTTCATAATAAAGTTCTGAAGTGAATTACATCTTCATACTATATATACATCATCAATTGCATTGTTATGGTATTTTAACTTATAAGTTTTAAAGTAACTAAAAATGTTACTATGCATATAATTTTAATTATCCAAAATTGCCTTTTCCAGGGTTATTTAGTTCTTTTCAGAAAGACTCAAATTTCTCATATTTCATTACCGTGTAAAAATATTACTTTGACTTTTTTTGTACTAACAATCTGATGCTAACAAGTTCTCTAGTTTTTTGTATCTGAAAAATAATGTATTTTATCATTATTTTTGCAGATTATTTATTACATAGGTTTCAGATTTTTCTTTTAGTAATCTCAACATGCCATCTCTCTACTGATGAGAAATCAGTGATCAATGAAATCTTTTTAGCTTCTACATAATATGTGTCATTTAAAACTTTGTTTACATTTAACATTTTCCATTTGGCTTTATTTCTATCAAAAGCACTACATTATCATTAAAGATAGTTTATTTTACTTTTTTCTTAATTAGTATTCAGTCAACTTTTGCCATGGAAGTAAGCTATTAAATTTTTAAAGAATTTTGTTTTAATAACTTCCTTCTTAATTTTCTGGGACACCAAATTTTATACATATAAATATTTATGTATATAGTAGATACTTCAAAAGCATGCACATACACTTTATTTTAACCTTCTTTTTTTGTTTGCTTGTTTGTTTGTTTGTTTGGTCTTTTTGAGACAGGGTCTCACTATGCAGTTCAGGCTGGCCTTAAGCTCACTTTGTAGCTCAGGCTGGGCTCGAACTCACCTTCTTCATACTTTATAAAAAACACAATACTAAATTTAGCCTTGCCTAGTTTATTTTAATTTTTATGTGTCCATTTATTGAACAAGAACTCCTTCAATTAATGTAATATGTATTATAAATTATTGTTGAGAATATGATGTCCCTCTACATACAAAAATATAGGTTTAGCACTATTTAAACCACCAAGAAAAGTATCAAGAAATAACGATCCTTCAAAAGAAATAAAGGGGAATTTGGAGGGCAACATAGAGCTCTGTGTACTCTCAAGGACAAATGAACTGGAATAAACACATTGGGTTCTCCATCCCAAAAGGAAATAATCAAACCTGGCATTTTAGATTTTGTAATTTTCAAGTGTACAATTTCTATTTTGAAATTTATGTACTCTCCTTTTATTACTTGAAATATATTTTTTTTCATTTTTTATCAGGTATTTTTTTGTGCCCTTAAGCAAAATTACAGTATCTATGAAAGGTCATCTGGATCAATTTTCTTTCCTCTTCTTTCTTTCTCTTCTTTTACAGCATAAGTCCCATTTTCTTATTTTTTGTGTATCTGATAATTTTTCATTGGCTATGGAATATTTCAACATTAGCTTATAAAAACTCTATATTATTTGCAACTATTTTAAATATAGATTTTCATTACTAAATTTGGTTAGGCATATAGTTGATCTGAAGCCAATTTTTTTTCTTTTTTAGTATATTTAGCTGTTACAGGGTCTCACTACACTGCTTAAACTCCTGGTGATCCTCCTGCTTTCAGCCTCCCCAGAGCTGTGATCACAGGCATGTGCCACTATACCTGGACTCTGGCCAGCTCAGTGTGCCCTGGGGGCAGGGCTGGCACCTTATATGGTGTAGGGCATCTGAAGGGGATCTAACCATGGGCCCTGAGCTTGCCTAAGCTTCCCTATGCAGGCACTTTAGTCTGCTGAGCTGTCTCGCCAGCCCCTGAAGCCAATGTCAAACATTAATATGGCAGTTAAATTTCTCCAGTCTGAATTAGACTCTTGGTTTCTGTAATACATACATACTTTAGGAGTCTGATATCTTCTTTTGGAGGATTTCATGTCCAAACTCTGCAGCTGTCCTCTGTTTTGGTTGGTTATGTTTTGTTTCTGACTGCAGTTAGTCTCCATGTTTCCCAAACATGTGATTTCTTGAATCCTTGATCCACAGATTTTCATGATCACCAACCTCCCTTTTATCAACTTAAGTCTTAGAAGGACTTCCACGCATATACACCTAGGAACGCTCTTTAAGCTGCATGGGTAACTCGACAAAGGCCTTCTTATATTCCAAGGTTTGTTCACATGTTAGTATTTCTATCAAATGTTTCAACATTCTTTTGTATAATTACCTTTATAATTTCAAAAAAGTTTAATGTTGATTTCTGTTGGAAGGTTTAATCTCATAAAACCTACTTAGCATTTATCAGAATCTATGTCAGAAATCTCAGTTTTTAAAATCAAATGAGCGTTATTTTTTTCTGGCTTAAAAGAATTGCTGGGAAGTTATTCTGGACACTGTCAAATCTATTGAGTTTGTTTTTCTCAAAATATGGATTTCATTTCTAGATACGAAATTCAAATTATATTCAATTTCCTGTCCTCAGAAAGATGGAGAGAGTCAATGAGAGGAGCATTATCTTCAAGGGCATTACCTGGAAGTTTTACAAATTATTTCCATTTGTTCTCCAGCACTCTAGAAAGTCAAACAAGGATGTAACCCTAATACAGGTTAGGAAATAAAATTTCCATATGCTTCACAGATAGGAAATCTGTTAATCACAGTAAAGAAGTAGAAATAAATTCTCAGGAAAAAGTATGTGTTCTTGGTCATAGCCCACACTGCTATCCACACAGGAGTCCCTGCATCTCAGCATAACTATGGTCTGCCTGTGGGAGAATATTTAGGCTCCATCTACCCAGTTCACAAATACCTTCCCATGTAACTTTGAGATAAGTCTTGGTGGTCCAAGTATCTATAAGTATCTACTCTGCCCTTACGCATCCAGTATACAAGGATAAAATTGTAATATGGTGCTCATGGTAGAATAAAATACAAATTATAAAATTGGAAGGATTTAAAATGTAACACTGATTATTTCATATAAGTAATGAAACAATATGTATCAGAAATTGCAAATATGCCCTCCTCTGATACTAAAGTCACTTTCTGTTTGAGAACCTGGACTTAATTCTCTGAGTAAAATTCATATGCCCAATGGTCTTAATGGTCCCTGGCAATATCCTCTAAACCATTATTTCTTTTCTAATATTCTTCACAGTACACAGAAAATACAAATCAGAGAGTATTTTCTTCTATAGTAGTAACCTGTCTCACTTTGTTATCCTAGCTCAAATGAATAGCCTCAGAATTTGGCCAGTTATTATTTTTTCAGAGGCATATTTGATTTTTGAGAGGCAACAAGATACAAAATGAAATGAAAGAAAACAAAAGCAACAGAGTAAATGTTGAACATATGTCTTAAGTTTAGTTGGTTGTGTGTGTCTCCACCGCCGAATTGCTTACATTTGTCCTGTGTTCCTTAGGACTGTGCAAGTGACTCTTATGTGCAATTATATTGTCTTTCTCTCTCAACTATATGATTCCCTACGTTGAAACCACTAAACAAAGTCAATGTATCAGAGTATTTAGGAGCCACTTACAATCTGTATTTTGCTGAGGAAAGCACATCTGGAGCAACTGTCTGTTGTTCAAGGTGCAGACTCAGTTGATTTTTCACTATGGAAAGGTCCATGGTTCTGGATTCTTAAATTATATTTTAAATGTCATCTCAGTGGGCATTATTTAGTCAGGTCTATGACTAATAGCACAGCTGAAACTTTGCTGTGGAAGAAAATCCCCATACTGAGCAGAGCTGCAACTCTGACAAAGGGTTCCCAGCCACTATGCCTGATGACTCTGGCTTTCTTAATAACATGTCCTGCAGTTTTCACAGCTATTCTCTAGCTTCCCCAACCATCTAACTTGATTGGTTACCATTAATATCTTTTTGTATTAATTGATTTTATAGTTCTGATAAAAAAAAAACTGCACATAGTTATGAGTTTTGATGTGTTTAGATTTGTATGTACACTAAGTAAAAAATGAATTCAGTGAAATTACCATTTCCATCATATTAAATGTTTTTCATTTTTATAACATTATAATTATCTCTTCTACTTATTTGAATATGCAGCACCTTATTGTTATTACATTCATTGTCCTTTTCCACAATGAAACTCACTCTTCTTATGTAGCTGTAATACTACTTATTGATCAACATGTTCCCCTCATTCCTTCCCATAAATAACTGTTCTTGATTCTGCCACCCAGAACGGATTCAGACTAACACACATTCTAATATTTTATGCCAGACAACAAATCAAGGGAGTAATTTTTTAAAAAAGGAAACTAAATATATGGCCGACATATTGTGATAATGGATCAGACATTTGAATTAAAACCTTTGAAATCCAAATTTAATTTCAATGCAGTATAATATAAATTACAGAAAAGCTTTAAATAGAAATTGACAAGATACGTCTAAATTTATATATATAAGACTCTGGAAAAGAGTTTTTTCAGAAAGAATAATTAGTAGATTTGCAATATTTGCAGTACCTGCTGTTAAGCTTTTTTCTGATGTGAAGGCTTAAATGTTAGGCATATTAATCAAGATAATATGGCACTGATCATGAGATAGAAACACTACTAGCTATGGGAACATGATTAGAAATACAATTCAATAACTTTGCAAAGACAATATAATGTAATAAGGGATGGTATTTCCCAGAATTGATTGTAGAAAAATTAAAGATATATATGCAAAAAAATCCAAATACATACAAATTTACATAAATCCTAATCTCAATCATGAATAAGTAATTCTGAATTGATCATGGGCCTAAATATCAAAACTGAAAGGAAAAGTAAATCTTCAGAGAAAATCTAAGAGAAATAGTAAATCTCCTTTTCCTGGAGCAAAAGAGAAGTGGGAAAGAAGTAAAGAAATCCCTTATTGTTCAGTTCAATTGGACTTCTGAAGAGAAGTAAGGACCCCAGGGAAGGAGACAGGCTGACAAAGCATCTATTGGGCTGCATTTGGGGTGGGGTTTTATGAATTATACTGTGTCTTAATAAACTCTGTTTTGGGAAGGTTTGGCATCTGCACAAAAACAAAAGAGGAAATTTGAGATTAACCAGGGGAAAGAAACAGAAGTCAGTCCAGGAGAAGCTTGTCTTTGGTATTGGATCCCTACTCAGGCTGGCTTGTGATTCTGATGTCCCAGTGGATCTGTGCATGGACACAGACCCAGCATTCCTGGTTTTCTGGTTGATAAAGGTTGAAAACTTTCATGACTTTCTGCGGACAGAGGGCATGTGGGAAGGGCTGGTGTGGTTGTTGGAATGACAAGTCAGGCACAGGTGGAAGAAGTTCCCAGGGTCTTGGCCAGGATGAGAAGAAGCTCATTGGTGGTGAAAGCTCATATTCTGGAATGGAGAAATCTCAAAATAAGTTTTAGAAGACAGGATGCTATGAGTGGTAGGACTATTATCATAGTTAGAGGGCCCAAGAAGAAGACATGTGTCCATGAACCATCTTGTTTGAGTACAGGAAAATTACAGCAACTATAAGATAAATGGAAAATTTTAATAAAACCACTGTCTAGGTGGTGTTTGGGATTTAGAAACTCAGGGGAAAGCTGAGGAGTCTCTGAAGTGGGCTAGTACAGGGGCAGCATGGGTGGCATGAGTGGGATAAGAGGTATAAGACAGGGCAGGAAAGGAAGAAGAGAAGGGATGAACGAGTAGCATGCAGAGACTGTGTTTGGAGGAAAAGTGCCGTGAATTGGTGACAGAGAGGTAGAGTTTTAAAGACATCCCTGCTCAAGAGGGATCACGGGAAAGTTGGGATGACAAGCAAAGAATGAGTAAAGAAAAGGTTTTTGTTTGGTTTGGTTTAGTTAGGGTTTTGTTGTTGTTGTTGTTTGCTTTTTTTGCTGTTGTTTGTTTGCTTGTTTACTTGTTTTGTACCAGGGTTGGAACTTAGGACCTTGTGCTTGCCTGGCAGTCACTTCTACCGCTGAACTATCTCTTTGATGTAAGTAAAATGCGTTGATTCAGCAGGAGAGGGGTCCTGTCGGGGCATTGTGTAGGCTGATCATGAAATCCCATGCAAGAAGCATAGCTCGAGTTCAGAGGCCTGAAGAACATTATCTGTGCCCCCTGGCCGTGAAAAAAGTGTCCTGCTTGAGATGTCCAATAAAATGTGGGGCTCGGACAAAGATAACTCAAATGAGGCCATGGAACCCAAGTCCTGGTGGTCCTCTTCAACTGCGAGACTAAGCAGGTCAGTGAGCAGTGAGCTCAGTGGCTGTGGTGAGACCTCCTGTGAGGCAGGAAACTGGGTGACTTGCCCATTCCCTGGTAGACAGAGAAGTCACACTTTTAGTGACACTCGAGGTTGTAGATAGGACAAGGTCCTGGTGGTAGGTGCAGGTTGGGGCAGGCTTGTGACCAGTGTTCTTTGTCACACTTGAAGCATGCCCTGGGAGGGGCTCAGATGTTGTCTAGGTTTGGCCCTGATAGGAGCCCTGGGTGCCGAGTGCCGCTGCCAAAAATTACTTTTAAGTAGAGTGTGCTGTTCTTTATCCTGTTTTAATTGTTTTTCCACTTGTTAAAGAGGGACTGACAATTAAGTAGGTCTCCCTATAAGGTCTGAGGACCACAATCTGTCTTTTTCAGTTTGGGAAAAGAGGTAGGAGTTAGTATTGGTCATGTTCTCAGGATACTGAAGGTCAACACTGATATATTTGGTTAAGGTGTCAGTAAGGTAAGAAGTGAGATTTTTGCCAGTGTTCTGGGTCAGTTCATGGAGTTTCAGGTAATTGGTGTCCTTGTGAAAAATTTTCCTAAGTTCTGTAATCAGGCAGCGAGCAATAGTGGTCATGTGGACCCCTGACACTCCCAGTAGGGCTCAGCATCTGGAAACACAGCTGCATCTTCAGGGTGCTTAGGGACAGTGCTGTCTCCCATGTGCTTCCATCTGAGCAGCCTAGCAAAGCTTGGAGGACAAGATAGATGTGAGGGTAATATTTAGATCTTTAAAGTGGAGATCATAGGCATTAATGATGCATTGGAGCTCCTTTATATAGTTATGGGGATCTGCAAGGAAGGAGCCTAACCTATAAGAAATCTAGGATAGAACATAATGTGTGAAAGGGACATGGATGTAATCCAGGCCCTCAGTATCAGCCTGTTTCCAGATGGGGAGAAAAGGTTGGGGCTGGGAAAGTGATGGCAGAGTACAAGATGGTGGGGAAAACTGGCTGCAAGATGGCAGGGGTAGGTGGTGTGAAAGCTAATACAGTGTGCAGCAGGAGAAAATGGCAATGGGGGAACGGAGAAGGATAAATTGGAGGCAATGAGGGTTGAGGGTGAGATTAAGGTCATGTAGGGGGATCTGGCTGAAGAGATTGAGGAGGCTAGGCTTGAGGGTCTGGAGGAGGAGTGAGCAGGAAAAATAACATCAAGTGGATCTAGAGAGGCATAGGCTAGAGGATCAGGCGAGGTGTTTCTGGCAATGTGGAATAATCCAAAAGTATTGGGGTTGCCCAACATGCCTGAAGGAGGGAGTAGTGTGTGCTGAGAGCCATAAAAGCTGATACATGAGGAATCTCTGCAGTTTTCCTCAGGTCCCAAAGAGTATTGATATCTTCAGGCCCGTGGCTACATTGTCAAGTATATCTTGGGGCTAAACCACCTGGCAGTAAAACACTACTGTTTAGGATTTAAGATCTCCCCAGGACTCAGGGTATTTAAGTACATAAGAGCCACCCAAGTGGTGTGTGGTTTGGAGACTGGAAGAAATATTCCCAAATTAAAGGTGAGCCAAAGCTCAAAGCCAGTGCACAACCACAAAGGGAGTTGTCACTCAGTTGTTGCTGTGTGACAGGGCGAAGAATGTGCATCAGTCCAGAGGACAGAGAGAAACCCTATTGAGGGCACCAGAGGGATCTGGGACAGGGAGAGTTCTACAACAGGCCACAATTTGCAAAAAGAGAAAAGGAGAACAAGGCAGGAACTTCTGGAATGAGAGGCAGCAAACCTGTGAGAATCAAGGTGGGTCAGTGTGGGATGAAGGCAGGCAATGTCAGAGGCAGAGACACAGGAGCCAAGAGGAGGGTGCTCCTTGCCAGTGGGAGCTCCAACAGGGGGTGTTCCCTGGGAGGTAAATGCTCCATTATCTGAGGCACAGGACCAGACTTGTAAGTTTCCTCCCTCTGGCATGAAAGAATTTGGAGAGAAGTAAATGTAGTCTTCTTCCTCTTCTTCCTCTTCCCTTTTCTCTTCCCCTTCCTCCCCCTCCTCCTCTTCTTCTTTTTCCTCTTCTTCTTCTTTCTCTTATTCCTATACTTTTTCTTCTTAGAAAATAGTAATATAAAATTTTAAAATTGCAGGTGATATAGAACTTCACCAAACAAATTAATGAGTTCAAAAGAGTTAGTTGTATTGCATATTTTTGTCTGAACAACTAATCCAAAAACATTCTTTGCTAATCATTGCAGGAGAGATGACATAGGGAAGCAGGAGATCTTTGGGGAGCAAGGAGGCGGGCAAGGAATTTATCAGGGTGGGAAGCGGTACAGTTTGTGTGGGTGGTAAAGTTTCATAATGGGTGCTGACTGGGAAGGCTTGGTACACCCAAAAAAAAACCAAAAGGGAAAGCTTATGGTTAACGAGGGAGAAGAAGATGGAAGTCAGTCTAGATGCAGCTCAGCTTTGGTCTTGGACGCTGCTGCCTTGCACCAGTGGAGCTTTGCCTGGGTGTGTGCCCATGAGATATTTTCACTTTATCACGTCAAATTTACATTGTAAAGAAATTCATACCAATATTGGTCTAGAAATGTATTTTTTTTAATTCTTGCCATGGTGCCTGACTGTGTTAAATATAGAAAGTAAGTCGTTGGGGATTTAATTACAAAAACTAATAAGGCAGTATCTAAGCCAAAACACAAAAGAAACAGAAAAATCTTTATGATGTAGCAATGTACTTACCACATAGAAATGAGGACATATGTTCACAGAAAAATATGTGTACATATGTTCACAAAAATTTTATTCATTATTACCAAAAAGTGGAAACAACCCAAATGTTCATCAATTAAAATATTTTTTATTAATTTTGACTATATTGATGAAAAAACTAAAAGCTGTTACAGCCTATGTATCTATATACATTATGCATATATTACATACACATTATTGCACATTATTATTTTTATCTACTTGATTTCAAAAATTAAAATGAATCAAGAATTCAGATAAGAATTACAGAAATATAGAACTCTAAATTCACTTGAAAATATCATACCTAAGTGTCTTTGTAACTGTCTAGCCAGCAGCATTTCAAAGGAGACAACCTGTTTTCTTGAAAAGAAAAAAATATAACTGATTATTCAACTATATTAAAATGAAAATTAAAAGAACTCCCATTTATCAAGAGACCGTTTTGTGGCAGTCCACACACTGAAAGACAGCATCAGCTGAAAGTTAATATTCTCATTGCAGAAAGTATATCCAAAATCATTAACCAGTAAGACAAATAAGTCAAAAGAATACTTGATAAAAAGTTGATTCGAGCAGGGATGTCACCACAGATAGAAAATAATGTAAAATACACTTATGTAAAGATGTTCACCTTCAGTTTCAGGATTTGTATAATAATGAAAACAGTAAGATAATTTAACATCCGTTATCTAGTATTTGTAAGAATGTAGACAAGTGAGAATACTCAAACTCAAGTTTTGTATGAGCAGGAAATGTGTGCTAGCATAAGGAGATGAATACAAGAGAAGGGAACTTTTTAGACTAATCACCTAAGAATAAGGGAAGTGCTGCTAATATAGCACCTGCAGGCTTGTGATTGGTTGAATGTGCGCCCGATGATTGGCTCAAAGTTGCAAGCCTGCTGATTGGCTCGAACTGGCTGAGATTCAAGTCCTCCTACCCAGGGCTAAGGATGGGACCAAATTTAATCTTGACACTTAGTTTGAATGCAAGCCTGTTGCAGTAAGGGTAAACATTTTCAAGAGCCACTGTGAGGTGTCTAGCGCAGTCATGACTGTCACTGAAGCGCTTGGGTAGAACCTTTGAGCTGTGTGACAAATAGCACCTTGGCACTGAAAATGAATTGCTGAAACCAAGGAATGTTCAGGAGAGTTAGCTGTGTTCTTCATGCCTCACATGAGCTTGGGAGGGCTGCGTATGTTACTAATGGTGTAAGTTCCTTCCTTGAAAGCTGCCATATTAGAAGTTTCCCAGCTCTTTCAGCTTCTGGAGTGGTGGGAGCATCCCAAGGTAGAATTATACAGGGTGAACTGAACCCTCAGACAGAGCTGCCTGGAGCATAGTTTCAAAGAATGTAAGGAAGGAAATAAACAATAACAAGTATATTGCTGGTCTCAGTTCATCCTTTGGGCCCAAAAAGAAGCAAAGGGAAGCAAGGGGTGGGGGGAGAGTGTGGCAAAGGATAGACAGACAATGCTGTCCTCCAAGCTGCATGGGAGACAGGAGAGACTCAGCTTCCCTTCTGTCTCTTGTGGGCTAAGTGAGTGTCTTCAATCATAATATTCTTAAATAAAAACATCATGAGTGCTGGTAGCTTTGAGAGAAGCACATATGTGGGTTTTTTGACTCACAATCCTGAAAGAATTGGTCATCTTCAATGTGAAAGACAGATTCCTACCTACCCTTGTCACAAAGGACTGCTTCATTTTCTAACAGGGAAAAACTTCAGGTCCATTCTTGAACATTTGGTTTGAGATATTCTTGCAAAATTTGGTTTAGTAAACTGAGGATGTTGTCTTCTTTTGCATGTTATGATATCATACAAAGCAAAGATGCAGGATGGCCATTAAAAGAGTGAGAGGGGGCCAGAGAGATGGATCAGTAGAATAAGTGTTTCCCTGACAAGCACAAGGGCCTGAATTCAATCCCCGGTTCTGAAAAAGAAGAAAAAAAGAGTGAGAGGGTGACAAGAAGTCATACATTACTATGTGCAATGGGAAGATTGCTGTTAGGACACAGGTAGATGGGCGGTTAGCTTGTGCAATGGGAAGGGTAAGTGGTGGATGGACAGCTCGGGGGCAAAGCAACAAGAAGGATGCTCCTGCTCTGTGATTAGTCCAAGAAAATTGTATGTGCACTCCGAGGAGGGTGCACAAACATAAGAACGGTGTAAGGCCGTGTGGGTGACTGCAAAGTACCTTTTTATTTATAATCTCATTTTAGTGCAATTTAATTTCCAAAAGACAATTTATTCCATGCTTCAAACATCATGACACCAAAAACTAGCCATATTAACAGTTAAATAACAGGTTACCTATTTCCTATGCTTCCTATTTGCTGAAAAGCCTCATCTCTATCACGTGTGTTTATGCCTATAATTTTAAAATACCCTGTCAAAGCAGAGAGCCAAAGCCTTGTTCAGCAGGCCTCTTCCCTGGATCAGCAGCCACTCAACTGCTGAATGTGCACCTTACCTTTAAGGTAAACTGGTTTTCTTTCTTCTCATCTTGTGCCTTGATCTGGAGTTCTGTACTGTCACAAAGTCAAGAACCAAGAAGCTAGGTTGAGGCCCGCCTGTCAAGTCTTCAAGCACTTAACGCTTGGAAGTTGTGTTAACCTTTTCCATAATTTCTGTCCGAGGTCCTGATTGCATTTCTTGAGACCAAGAGAAATGACTCCATCTCACAGCCAGAGAAGGCATCAGGCCCTGAACGAGAGCTATTAGGCCCTCTTGAGAGTTCTTTTATTATTTTTTTTCAAGTCCAAAGTCCCTAATCCCCTCAGGCATATACTTTGAAAATAGCACCTTGTACCTTTTACATCTCACCAGAGACTTAAGCTTCAGATCCCTGCTGGTGTCTGTAGTGAATCCTCTATGCTTCCCCATCTAAAGTTATAGGGATGGGTTTTCTACACACAAATTCACTCACACCCTTCTGAATTTTAAAACCATGCATAGGCCTCTTATAGGGCTGCAAATGAAGTGACACCCCTTCCTACAGCCTACTCTCATCCCTGATTGCTGCTTTATCCTCATTTTCTCTGTCAGTGCACAATGTTCATACCATAATTAGGCTTCCTGCACACATGAAATGCAGCCATAGATCTCCTCTTACTAACTTTTGCCTTTCACTCTCAAATCTTTATGTACTATTTGTTTCTTACTAGAACATATAGCCTGACAATTCTTCTATTTCACTCAAACACAGATACACACAACTTACTTTATAAATTTATCTACCAATATCCAACAGGTTCCAATGCAGGTGTGTGTGATATGCAAGTACCTTTTCATGAGCAATCTGTATTATCATATGGGGTAAAATGTTGCCCTGTGTACCATCAACTCAATGAAGACAGAGACAATGTCTCACTTGTTGATCATTTAGGGTTTTAAAAGATGTAACACTTTTTAGTATAATATAGGAATAACAAAAGGCTAGAAAGAAGAAAATGACTTTAGTATGCAGGCTATAATCCCTCCTCCCTAGGGTGTATGCAACACTCCCCCCATCTCCTGGCCTCTTCTTGCACAGGCTCAGGACATGAACAAACTGAAGACTCTAACCCCCTTCTGAGTCACTTAGTTCTACTTTGAAACTTCTCAAGTTGACACAGTGTATCAACCATTCCATTATGGATGGTTGATTTGTTGTTTTGTACATTTTTTTGAACTGCTTTTATTTGGATTTCCGTAATATACTCTGGATAATAGCATTTTAAGTTCTGGCAAAGGGCAGGCAATATCCTCTTCTATCTTCCATTCAATATTTTATTTCTTGGAGCTGGAGATATAGTTTAATGGCATAAGTGCCTGCCTGGCAAGCGCAAAGTCCCAAGTGCAATCCACAGTATGGCAAAAATAAAATGATTTTCTTTCTTTTCTTTGTTTTTGTACCTTCTGTTTGGGTCCACTCCAATCTCTTTAACATGTTATTTCTTGTTGCAAGAAAGGCTAGGGCTATTGTAGCTTAGGTGACTTTACAATCAAAATTTGCATATCTCATTATACTAATGGAGTCTTATAGAGAAAAGAAGGCTTTGTTTCATAATATTTTAATTCATGGATTCCATTATCATTTGAAAGAACATAACCATGAGGAAAAGAGGTCAGTGGGGCTGGTTTCACACTTGAGTGCCATTGGCTAGAGGGAGACAAGTGCAGGTGATCTGACTTGGTTAAACTAACTCACTCTGGAATGGAGAAAGAGTCCAATTCACCCCAAATGTAATTACTCCACTGAATCAGAATAGACAACTCTAACTGGAAGATGTGACACTTTCACGTGGATGTGGTTCCTTTTTCTTAGAGCCATAAAGCATTGCAACATGTAATCAAATGTTCTAACTCATCAGTATTTGGTGAAATGAGGGTAGCAAACTACAAGAAGTAAGCCCCCTTTTCACATTGTTAAATCTCTTTCATTACTTCCATTCTGCATTATGGCTTTGCAAGTTGCAGATTCATTTGCACTCTCTTTAATCACTCCAGCCAACAGGTTTTAATTCTTTTCACTGCCTTCCTGCGTAACTGAGTTTGTACCTGCCTTTGATAACATTCTTTCTTTAAGATTGATGTTTTCCTTTTCCAGTCAATATATTCTAAGCCACCTTCTTGCTACTGATAACCCGGAGTTTAAAATGTTACAGGAATAATCAATTAACACTGCAATTTGGAGAAAGTGATTTTCTAAAAAATACATTTTCATGATTAGAATAACAATAGACTTAAGTAGTGTTTTGAAACTGGTGAGAAAATTCCCCAGTCAATATAATATATGTGAAATTTTATGTCAATGAAAGGTATATAAAAATGAGAGGAAAAACTGATTAGGAGCTTGCTCTTTAGTTGGCACTCCTCATAAGATCTATGTTTAGGAATCTATCTGAAACTTATAGTCACATTATGTTGGTGCTAATATCCTTTTTTAGGGGGAACATGGAACACATAGATATTAAGTAATTTTTCCAGTATGCTACAGGTCAGATCAGAAGTCTACACTTTGACTCTGGACTCTAGAGCATACATTCCTGACTACAACTCTAAACTACATTATGAGGGAGGCTTCCTACTATAGAATAATGTGAAGCTACCATAGATGAGATTCAGGAAAAACAGTAGCTTTCTGTAAAGTCATACCCTCACAAATTGTAAGCCAAAATTAGCACGTCTAGAGATAGAAATGTGCAAATACAGTGGTTATTCTAAAACCCCATGCTCCTATTCTTACACACTGAATAATAATATCATTATGCTGGTCTCTGCCAACTATGTTGCTTACATGGAAAGAAAACGTCAAAAGCTGTACACAAGAGAATGGGAATGGATTTATTGATTGATTCAGGCACTCAATGAACATGAAGTCTTGGTTACACACCAGTTACATAGCAGATGTAACGTCTGTTTAAGGGCAATGGTAGAGCAAACAGAATGCATCCATACTCTTACCAACTCCTGCTTTGTATCCTGGAACAACTCACTGAATGCTACCAAGACTCTATTCTGAGCTGTAACATTGGGCTTGCAGTGGTGTTCTAGAATCTAATACAGAAATGGCTAGTTTACAGTCCTTGACATAGATGTATGATCATAAATGTATGTAATTTTTTTCAAATAATGTGCATTAGAGGTGTTCAAGAAAAGGGGAGGCAGTGTTCAGGAAAGTCAGGAAAGGCTTACACACATTGTTGTATGCCTGCAATGGATAATTCATACAGGCAGGGAAAACACAAACTGTATCTTCAAGGAGGAAAATGGGGCCTGCGAGACAGCTCTGTGGACTAAAGCACCTGCTTAAGCAAGCTTAGACAAGCTCAGGGACCATGGTTCAATCCCAGGCATTACATACCATGCCAGGCCTCCCCCCAGGGCAAGCTGAGCAGGGCAGTATCCCAGCGTGGTGGTGCTTGCCTGTAATCCCAGGGCTGGGGATGCTGACAGCAGAAGCATCATTATGAGTTTGAGCTGTGTAGTGAGCACGTAGCAACCAAATCCACTGAAAAGAAAGGAGAGAGAGAGAGAGAGAGAGAGAGAGAGAGAGAGAGAGAGAGAGAGAGAGAGAGAAAGAAAGAAAGAAAGAAAGAAAGAAAGAAAGAAAGAAAGAAAGAAAGAAAGAAAGAAAGAAAGAAAGAAAATTTCACCCAGAACCTTGTGTTTATGGGACAATTGTCCCACAGATTGCCTGAAGTAAACTTCATCAAGGATGGCTTTGAAGCAGCAGACTTCTGTGCCCCTGGGAACGGTGAAGATATCTTGCCTGTTAGATTTAATATGTAACAATTTCTTTCTCAATAATGACAAATTATAGTTAATTTGGAAAAGATGATTTGGAAGCCAGCTGACACAGGACTGAACAAATTAAGATTTTCACCCCAGTATGCACGTCATTTCCATTAAAATGTGTATGCATATTTAGGTCCTCTTGTCACTCTTCCAGTGTTGCTTGTGGCCACCCTGGTTTCGTTGTCAGATGACTTAGTTCCAGTTGAGCTCCTCCGCTTAAGCTGTTAAACAAATGAAAAGTAAAATTGTCGCTTTCAAATGGAGCCCACACATAATCGCATTTTGAAATGGTCCTCCTCTGGCTGAGAAGAAGTTGTGTGCATTATAATATTGAATTTTAAATAATATATTACATAAAATAGCTTCCAATTTGATTTAGGGGGATATATTTTCATGAATTATTGAATATCTGATTATTGTAGAAAGCTTTAGCCATTATGCACTGAAACTGTCATTCTCTCAGCTCTGTGATATATGAGCCTGGATATCAATATTTAAAGTTACAGTTAGCTCCCTATGAGGCCAGCGAAATTTGAGATGAGGATTAATCAGCAATGATGTAGGCAGAATTCTTTCTAGGCCTCTTATCGCTTTAGCAGCATTTTTCAGCCTGTTCTTTGAAGGTGTCTTTCAAGTTCTGCCTCATTTTATGGACACCAGATTGGCAGGATGCAGTTAGTAGTGATCAGTGGAAAAGTGAGTGAACACAGAAAGTTGCATCTGTATTTAGGGTTTCTTCAGGTTCTGGATACTTAACCATATACTACATGGCATAACTGGCACTGCAAGTTCTCTTATCTTTTCTGGAACTGTAAATTTCCTGAAGAGAGGATTTTTTATCTATCTTGATCACTGTTTATCCCAGGAACTATCTAAGATTTGGTGCAGAGCAGGTAATTGGTGATTATGGTTTTTTTTTTTTTTTTTTTTTTTCTGCATAGCAAGTGCTTTATAAATTTTTAGCTGTGTATATTATTTTCATAATTAAAAGTAGCTACCTCATTGTATGTTTGTGCAAGATGATTCTATACAGTGAGGTGTGCATCTTTTTCCTCTGGCATTCCTGACATTCCCCAAGAGAATCACAAAGACACTTCTTGCCCTCAGTAAGAAATTTCCATTCTTGGGGTCCAGGGAGATGGCTCAGTGGAATAAGTGCTTCCTGGAAAGTTCAAGGGCCTGAGATCAATCCCTGGTTCTGAAAAAAAAAAAAAAAAAGAAAGAAATTTCCATTATTTTGTTAACTCATAGAAAATAATTATTTATTATTATGGTGAAATATATAATGCAAGGAAATAAAAGATATGTTTGGAAAGCCTGGTGGAAAAGATTCAGGATCTCATGGATAAGACCTACTTTAGGGAGGGATCTGAGCAAGCACGCCAGCAAAGGTGTCAGTGAGCCAGAAAAGCAGAAAACAGTAAGGAAGAGAATCAAGTTTTCTGATGGAAGGAATAGCACTTCCTTGAAAGCACTGCTGTATCACAGGAGCTAGAGAGATTGTCATATATTATTCCACTTAAAAATGTATTGGGAAAAGCTGTATGTTTAATTGTTCTTTCAATGCAAAAAAATTCAGAAAATAATAAGGAATAAAGACAAGCGAGTTGAATTTGTTCCACATTTCAGAAGACTAACAAGTTCCTTTATGTGAAGAGCAAAGGTATTTCTCTAGATTTTATCAGTTTTCCTGAAGAAACCATTGTGTCTTACTTTGCAGCACAATTCTAGAATTTCCTGAGTTTCAATTGGAAAAGATGATGATTGAGGTAAGGTAAGGAAAAGTTTTTGACAATATTCCCTGAGCCCCTAAGGACATCTAAACAGCTGTCTGTTGACGTCTGTCTCTGGCCTTCGGCTCCTCTCTGCTTCCCACCACAGGCACAGCCATAGATGCTCAGCATATTATTTAATGGGCCAGGAGTCTTTCTGTTATGGATCTCATGTGGATTTCACTCTTTATGCCTGGAGCTCTGTGTGCCAAAATGCAACATCTGTGGTAGGTGTTATAAACTGTTGATTTTATAATAATATTTTCTCATTTTAAAAAATAACTCAGAAATGTAATTTTTTAATACACAAACACATACACACACACTCCTGATCTGAGCTCAAATTCATGGACTGTCTTCACATTATAACTTAATATTTTTTCTATATTTTTTCCTTCATTTCCTGAACTTATGGAAGCTCAAAGATACACTTAGTTCTTAAGAAAACTCTACTTTATGCCTTTATACACTCTTATTTTCTCTGGATTTTTCTTAGTGTCAGAGTTATGTGTATATGAAGGTAATAGTCTCCAATCTTACCTTTCCTGTCATTAGAACATGTTTTATGTCATATTTAGCTCTTTCATATTTCAAATACTATGTGCAATTTCTTTTGTACATTCCATAGGTGTTTCTCTTGTTCTCCCCCAATGAAAATTGAGCATTTAGTCTTATACTCTTGTTTCTCAGATACTTTATATGACATATATTTCAAAACACATGGGATATAATAAAGAAATCCTGAAAGGAAAGGTTGTTTTTAACCATGAAAGAAAACATTAAAAGAACAGAATGATCTCAAATAAATAAACTGATGATGCATTTCAAAGTTCTAGCAATATTTTACAAAATCTAAATTTAAAACAATTGAAGGAAAAATTTATAAAATTAGAGCAAAATCATGAAATTGAGACAAAAGCAATATAAAGAATCAATAAATGAAATAATTGATGCTTTTAAAAGATAAAAAAAAAATAAATTTTAGCCAAACTTACCAAAAGAAAGAAAAAAAATCAATGCCATTTGAAATTTAAAAAAATATATAAAATCATACCATGAAGATATACAGATAAAATGAGAAACAATTTTTAAAAACTATATCCAAAAATTTGGAGAAAGAGGAGAAGCAGGAAATTCTCAGAGAGATATGAGGTATAAAATCTCAAGCAAGAAACATAAAGTCACTCAACAGACCAACAATTGTCAATGAAATAGAAACAGTAATAAAAGTACTATATGAAGAAAGAAAAGCCCTGGACTTACTGTGGTGGACTTACTCTATAATTCCACCTGAACTTCCAGTAAGATCTCATTCTAGTAATACTGAAAGTCTTCCATGAAATCATACAGGAAGGGACACACCAGGCTTATTCCTTCAAGCTAGTGTTAGGATAAGGCCAAAATCCAACAAGAACTATAAAACAGAAAACAAAATTGCAAGCCAATTGCCTTAGTGAATGCAGACATCAAAATGCTGAAAAAAACACTAGAAAACTGAAAGTAGAAAGTTGTGAAAAAATGATACAACATTAGTCAGCTAACTTCATCCCAGGGATTCAAAGACAGCTCAACGTATGTAAATAATAAAGATAGTATGTTACATAAAGAGAAGGAAGAACAAAAATCATATGATCCTTTTAATAGGTTCAGACAAAGATTTTAACAAAATCCCAAATCCTTTCATGACAAAATCCCTATTAAAATACGTCTGGACAAAATATTCTTAGTCTGAAAAAAATCATTTATGACAAACCCTATGAGATAATCCAATTGAATGGGGAAAAAATGAAAGCAATTCCTCTGATTTGCCTTTTTTTCTTTTTACAGACTTATTTTCATTTGCACAAGAGTTAATCAAAAATCACAGTGATATTTGAATAATAATAATTATAATAAAAGATATTGCCATTTATCTTCTCAAAAGATACCCCCAAATGCACAAACATGCACACACACACACACACACACACACACACACACAGTTTCAACATATTTATATCATCACTTTTGTCACTTTTTGAAACACTTTTTAAAGCATGTTTTAATATTTTCAAGGGCATGATAAAAATACAATGGTTGTGTGCGCTGTGTGTCATCTAATGGATACATATGTTGTGGTGCTAAAATCTATTTTTTTAAATTTAATTTATTTTTATTTTTTGGAATAACCAGGGATTAAACTCAAGTCTACTCAAGTCTTTGTGCTTGCCAGCGAAGTACTGGGATTTTGTACTGAGCCATCTCCCAAGCACCAACACAGTGCTAAAATCTTAGGGCCATCTGGGTCCATCACTTCTTGCACTTTGTAACTCTGGCTCTTTCTTAAAATCAAAACAACCCATAGAAAAAGACAGTTTCAATTGGTCTGGACTCTAAGTCACTCATGAGAGTACAACTAAGGGCATCTCCATGAAAGGCCACCAAGAACTGCTTCAGTAAATGACAAGAACAAGGGGAGAAGTGTGACCAAAGCAAAAGGAAGTGTTTTGAGCATGAATGCAGTGTATCATTTGATGTAATCACAATTATGTGCAAATAATTAATGTTATTTTTAAATATCACTCTGTGTATACAGTGATATTGATTGTAGTTCTCCTTGTTTCAAAGATTCTCCAACATTTACAATTCCTTCACATTGTGTTTTATTCTTAGTGTAGAGGTTGTCATTAAAGTTTTAGTGACACTTAGCTCTTTGTGTGTGAAGAAGGAATTAGAGAACTTGCCAAAGTTTATTCCTGCCAGGTAAACTTGTTCTTACATCGTGAGTGACTGGTTGCTTGTCCCAGTAATGTGAAAGTGACTACATGGCACATTATTAGTTAATGTGGTTCTGTTTCCTCCTCTGTTCTCTGTAGTGCCACTTCACTGTACAGCTCAGTTCTTTTTCTTGAACTTAACTAGGAAAGCTTCTTTACATCTTCTGACATTATATTTGGTGCTAATTGACTGGTTGTCAACAGTGAGAACAGGCATTTGGTGGCTAATTATGCCTTTACATGTGCTTTTATCTAAACATGGCCAATGTGTTTTCTGAGGATTGAGTTGCTCTAATTTCTAAACTATTTCTGTGATATCAGTGCACTTGATCTTTGCGACCACTGTCTTGTGCTAAGCTTAGATTCTAATGTTTCATATTTTTAAGTCCATTATTGCTAGTCTAAACATACAGATTCCAAACTTTTGCTCTCAAGGAGGGTTTGTCATTCTCAAAAATCTCTTTAAAAATTCTTTATTATAAAGTATGAAGATAAAAGAGACAGATGCTTTAACTTATCTACATATTTTCTTGAACATGTCTCCTTTTATTTTTTCCACAACACTTTAGACACCTCAAATGATAATCAATGCATGTAACTTTGTTAAAAAAATAAAAATTCTGGTACCTCTATTTTAATTCTTTCATTATTTCATAACAACAAAAAGAAATGTAAAGCAAAATTTCATAAGATGATTGAAAAATAACAATAGTGAATAGATTGCCTCTTATTATCTTTAAACTAGCTATTCAGACTCCAAGATACGGGCATAAAATTTTGTTCAATTGATAGAGGAGAAAACCTTACTTTTCTAAAAACTCAGACATTAACAGTATAAGGAATTTGCATTCCTTCCTTTTTCCTTTCCTCCATCTTTTCTCTTTTTCCTATCTAATAATTACTTCTGATTTCAGAAAATTTATTGTATATTTTAGAACTTATTTACACTTTCAGTTTCTCACATTAGGGAAACAATATGGGACTTACACATGAGAGTCCAACTTACTTTACTTACGAGTATGATCTCAAAGTTGCGTCATTTATCTTTAAAGCCTCAAGTTTATCCTTCTTTAGGGATGAATAACATTACATTGTATAAAAATATTATATATATATTTTATCCGTTCCTTAGTTAAAGGGTATTTGTATTGATTCCAGGATTTACATAGTACAAATTGTAGTTCTATAAACATGAGTGCAATTATAACACTGTGATGTGATGTTTTTAATTCTTCTGAGAACAGACCCAGAAGGGGAATAGATGGGTGGCATTGGATCTCTAATCCTAGATTTGTGAGGAAGCTCCACATTGATTTCCATAGCAGTTGTATCAGTCTGCACTCCTCTCAACAGTGGAGAAGGGCTCTTATTTTCACCACAGCCCTTCCAGAACTTATTATTGGTTGATTTCTTGCTGCTAGCCATTCTTTTTAGAGTGAGATGTTGCTTTTATATTCAGGTGCATATCTCAAATGACCAATGAAGTTGAATATTGATCATGAATAGGAAAAACGAACAGTGACAGTGGCTACACTGCCAAAATTGTTATACAGATTTAATGCAACTGCGATCTAAATACTACTAGCATATTCCACAAGACTAAAGAAATCACTTCTAAAATTCATTTGGAGCCAGAAATGTTCTAGAATAACAAATCAATTCTGGACACCAAAGGCAAGGCAGGAGGTACTGTGATAAAATTGGCATGGTACTGGCAAATAAAACACACCTGAGAATCGGTAGTCCAGATTAAACCATGCAGACACAACTCCAAATACACTCAGACAGCTTATCTTTGACAAAGTGACCAGACATGCCCATTAGAAGAAATATTGCCTCTTTAATAAATGGTGCTTGAAAAACTGACTTTCCATATGCTGAAAGCTAAAAATAGGTCCATGTCTATCACCATGCATTAAACTAAATTCAACATGAATCAAAGATATAAACATTAAAACAGAAACACTGCCATTGGAAGAGAAAGTAGGTAGAAATCTTGGAAGACATGGGAATAGGCAAAAACTTCATGAGCAAAACCAAAACCACATGAAAGTACTTCAAAGCATCAACAGCATGGATCTCATCTCATTAAAATGCTTTGCATACTAGAAAGAATCACCAACAGAGTGAAAGGCAGTGCACCGATTGGGAAAAAACAAAATAGCCAATTGTCTCTCAGACAAAGGACTTTTCTCTAGAATGTATATTAATTCTCTCTTATATAGAAGGCATAAAGGATGCCAACAAATGTCAATATGCCACAGTAGAAATGAGGAGTCAGATTTTGGCCCCAGACACAGAATTATCTGAACTGTGCTTAAAACCATACATTTCACCTAATGTATAAACCTTGGTCAAATTAATTGGTTACCTGTGATGCCTTTCTGTGCTTCTGCATTGTTTTCAACAATATATGTGACTTCTTCCATATCTGAACTGCTCCAAATTGACAGATAATGTGTCTCTGCCACCAAGATCTAGACAATTACAAATTTGCTGAGGAAATTAATTTTAAAGTGCTCTCATTCATTTAGATATCAGGTTGACAACTTAGATCCCTGATACAGAAATTTAATGAAAAACTTTTTATGATTTTCATGTTTTGCTAATACAAACAACCTTATTCTTTTAAAAACATGACAGGACATCTGTTGAATTTCCTATATTCCTAGTAACAAACTGCTTTTTTAACTTAAGTTTAATAAGACTGGAATTTTAAGAGGTACAGATTATAATTACTACATACAGTGTTCATTTTGGATACATTTTTGTAGCTTTGAGATCCCCAGAGTGATTCATTAGAAAAAGTGAAATATTAAAAATGAAAAAAAAAAAAATAAATAAATTTCTCTTTAGATTACGTTAAAATGTTTCAGATTTATTTCTCAAAATTACTTCCCAGTATTGGTCTTCTCTTTTCTGGGTTTTGTTTCCCTTGTTTTTTTACTTTGAGACAAGGTCTCACTGTAGTTTAGGCTGGCCTTGGACTCAGTTATGTATCCCCAGCCGGACAGAAATTCCTGTCAGTCTTCCTGCCTCAGCCTCCCATGAGGTAGGATTACAGTCAGCCACCACCTGCTGGTTTTCTCTAACTTTCATACTATTAATCCTACTTTCTTGTTCTTGTGAAGTGAGCATAGAATCTGGTGAACACATTTTCTTCTTAAATTTAGGCAGTAAACTTCCTTTTCCGTATGAAATTTATATAGAAAAAATATATTATTACAAAGACATAATATGCCTCACACACGTATATATATGTGGGGAGAACACACAACATATTTTAAATGAAAAGAAACTATTAAAGTAAAAATTACATTGTTACCCTTAACATACTTTCTCTCACTTAAAAGACACTAAGGCCATTGTTACTGCCATTTTCTGAGGCAGTTCTGGAAATTGTCATTCTAGAGAGTAGAATTACACTGCCTCAGTTGCATGGATGTCCTAAATCCATTCAACACGTTTACCCTTGATTGTCATTTTGATTTTGGAGAAGGCTCAGCATCGCACAGGGCATTACTTATTGAACAAGGTGGAAAAACCTGTCCAGTGATTTTTTTACCTCTCTGCGTTTCCATTGCACGGTTACTGGCCCCGGCATTCATTATATTTTTTTAAATTACGTCTCATAAGGCCGTAGTAAATGAAGACTCACAGAACTTCTTCAAACTGTAGCAAGAATTTCTGGATGAGAATGTTCAAATCCAGGGGTAATATTTTCAGGGTATTTGTTTCAGGATCTTAACCATTGTTTACTGTAGAATTTTTAAATGTTCACTGTATATTTTGATTGCCACTCGTAAATGATTTTTTCCATTAAAAAAAATAACTCCCTGTTTGTATGAGTTCTACCAAGAGCACACTGATGAGACGGGAATGTTCCGCTTGGAAGCAGACACCGCCAGCTACCGCATCAGCTTGCTCAAACCTGGTACCAGGACAAAGGAAAAGCCCCTGAGTTACAAAAAAGCCTCGACTGAAATAATGGTCTATTTTAGGTTGAAAGCAGTCTTTTTCTTGTAATAAAGAACAACTTCCCTCAGTATTTTTATTTTCTAGTGTGGCTGTCAAAGAGTGATAATGATGCCTTAAGTCTGACAACTGTAATTACATTTCCATGTTCTTGTATTTTGCTTTCATGTGTCATTACATTTCCTGTCATCTTCCCAAGCCATCAGTATTGCCTGCTCATTTCGGAGTGTCCCCGCTATCATGGCACAATGGCCATTTTGTATCACATTAGATCAAATCTGAGAGTGCATTTTCACTTTTGTTTTCAATTTTATGAAAATTTATTTGTCATTATGTTTATTACTGTCATTTCTGTGACTTTTGAGATCAGAAGAGTTCCTGATTTGCTTTGCGGACTTTAGTTTTCTTTGTAGAATGCTATAACAATATATAAATATAATATTTCATTGGGCTAAACTGCATTGTTAAATATTTTACATGGCATTAGACATATGAGTTTATTCATTTTATACTCCAGATAATTTAGAAAATACATGATGCATTTTGGATTGTTTATTGTATTGAAGTCACTGGCAAAACTTAACATCAAATAAGCATAATGAGGATTTATACCCATTTACTACTTCAAAAACGTTTTGTGTTTTTGTCCTTTTATTATTCTACATATTTATAACAAATTACTGTAATTGGGTGGCATCAAATCCTACATCTAAATAATTGCTATTTAATTTGGATTAAAAGAAATATTCCTAAGTTTACATCTTCATTAACAATTGGTAATAACATTGCATTTCTTTTCCTTTCTAAATCTGTAGCATTTTCTAACATTGAGCCTTGCTTGACTCCAAGACCCCTGCATTGGTCTTATGCCTTGTTTTATTTAGGGAGGATCTTCTAATTCACTAAGTTATGCACGGTGGTCTTCAAATGTTGACTTTCCTGACAGCTTTCTAGAGTGCTGGTATTACAGATGTGAACCATGAGGGCTGGCTACATAACTTTTGTCAGTAGAAATATACTAATGCTTGAAATTAATAAGCACACTGCTATAATAAACTATGCACAATGAAAACCAGAAAAATTACGTACATATATCAGTAAATGCACAAAAGCAGTTAATAAGTAATAATAAACCGAATGTTATTTTTAAGAATCAATATAGAAAACATAAACATAATAATATATGTGTACATATTAAAATGCCATATTAACTATACATATTTACATTCATTTGTTTCTATGTTTAAATGTAAACAAACAAAAGACACAATGTAACTGACAAGACGAGACCACGCTCGAACTACTTAGAGAAAATCAACTAAAATCACAGGCAATTAGAAGGGAGGGACCTATGACTGGATGCCAAAATTAATCTGAATCAAGAGACTTGGAGATCAAATAAAACATAGACATAGGACTGTTTCCAATGGAGAACCAGGAAACGTTGGTTAGTGGCACTCGCTCCTGCCTTCAGAGCCAGAACTGCCATACTGGGAAGTCAGAAAAGAAAGATAAGACTACAACAGTACAGCTGATTGAAGCCACACAGGATAGATCTGGGACAGGAAGGCCTTGTCCCCTTTTGCCTCCTTCTATACAAAAGCCTGGCAGCAAATTCCATTGGCATACAGAGGGGCAAGTGACCTGGAAACTGTTCCCTCCCCAAAGGACCACCAGCTTTTGCATTTATTTATTTATTTCTTCCCTAGTGGCTAAGTGGAATCCCTAGGGATCATAGGGTTAGGGACCTCAGTGGAGGTAATGCAAGCTCTGAGAGGAACAGCATGCCCCTTCCTGCTCTGTGATCAGTGGCTTCATGGGGAAGGGGCACACAGGTGCAAGATTTAAGCAGACTTGGGCTGCTGCAGAGAAATCAGTGGGAATTTGTCACTGTACCCACTGGAGAGGAGACTGAAGGGGGACTGAGAAACCTTGAGCTGTCTCTTAGCACTATCCTCTCCACAAACCTGTAAAAAGTGGTGTGACAGGATAGATGCATGCTAGAAGGTGTGGAAAACAACAGGCTATGCAGAGACTGAGAGGAACTAAGTCTATGGGAGAGTGGAAGCAGCCCCACACTGTCCCTGCTTGAGAGTAGCACAGATCCTGGGAGAATGGAGCAGACAGTCTGGGTGAAAAGACACAAGTGGTCCACTGAGGGACATTCAGAAAGTTGTTGGCTGAAGATCAGCCCCAACTCCCATATCTTGGAGCCAATATGTCACCATATCTCGGTGCCTGCTCTAATCCTGCAGCACACTGGCTGAGACTTCTGAGCACAGTTTTGAGCTCTGCTTTGGATAACATCACAGACATGTGGACACAAGAGAAATTCTATTTTCATGTTTGTTTGCTTTGTTTTATTTTTTTTTTTGTTTTATTTTTTGCTTTTGGGTGTGTGTGTATTTAAGACTGGGTCTATGGGGTCTACAAGGTCTCACTACTAGATCAGACTTGTAGTGAGTCTCCCGTTTTCAGCCTGCCAAGAGCTGCAATTACAGGTACACACCATTGCACTCAATGTCAACAGCTGTCTCAGCATGCCTCTGGGGCAGGGCCAGTAGGGCAGGCTGGGGATCAAACTCCCAGGCCCTATGTCTGCCTAAATTGGTGCTTTAATCTACAGAACTATTTGGCCAGCCATTTTGCTGTTCATGGTTTATTTTTTTTTTGTTTGTTTGTTTTTATTTTCTGGTCCACTTCTTTCTTTTGTCATCTCTCTTTCTTGATTTCATTATAATTTCATGTGATTGAACAGGGTCTATTTTCTTTCTGTGACAATTTTATATTCCTTTGCTTCTCTTTCATTCCTGTCTTCTTTTCATTTTTCAGAACTTAGGTAATCATTCTCTGTCCTCTAGCCTTTCTTCTACCATATTTCTCTTTATTTTTCTCTCTATTTTATCCCTTATCCCACTTAAATTTTCACCCACCACACACACTAGGTAAAAATCACTATTAAGGGGAACACATTGCATACAGGTTTCTGCTTCATGTTAGATTGTGTTAAACAGAGGTAGAACTTGCTGATATGGTTAAAGGTAACAAATTAGTAGGTACCATAGTGTGTGAGTTTCTAGGCAGTTCTTGATGTTACTTTTATTTTTTATTTTTATTTGTTTTTATTTATTTATTTTTTACTAACTTAGCCAGAATGATATAGTGGTTATGAACAGTTATTCTCCATTACACTGTGATTGGCTCAGTACCAATGGACTGAGTGCTGAGCTCAGTAGATGGAAAGTTTTCACCCTTAATAAATTTGGAAAGTGAGATCTCGGAACAGGTACAAAGACCAAGAATCATCTCTACCTAGAAGACATCTCTGAGGAATGCACAGTCCCTAGGAAGGCCTCCATACTACAGAAAACTATCTAGGATAAAATTTATAAGCATCAACATAGAAAACAAAATAAAATTGAAAAAGGAAAAAATAACAAGATGCACAGACAAAATGCAACCCTAGACCTCCAGCCCACATAGGGTAAGCCCATAAAACAATGAGATAGAGAAAATTTAAGTAGCTTGCTTGAATTTTCTACAATGATAGCAGCAGTAATAAAAAAAGATAATGGAGGCTTTGTAGAAAAATAGATCAGAAATAGTCTCTAAGATTAAACAATGATCAAAACTCATTTTCACAATTAATTACAGATTATAGATCCAGGTTTTAAAATATAGAGAAGTTTAAGAAAAAGTGGACGGCCAGCAAGATTTCTCAGTGGACTAAATGCCTGCTTTGGAAAGCACAGGGACCAGAGATTGCTGTGCCAGCCCCACTTCCAGAGAGCATCAAGCTGATGACAGAGTCAGGGAGCGGTGGTGCATGCCTGTAATCCAGCACTGTGGAGGCTGAAAACAGGAGAATCACTGTGAGTCTGAGCTGCATAGTGACAACCTGTACTGAATACATCAATAAAAAAAGAAAAAAAGAAGGAAAGAAAAGAGAGAGAGAGGGAGAGAGAGAGCAAGGAAGCAAGAAAGAAAGGAGAGAGAGAGCGAGAGAGAGAGAGAGAGAGAGAGGTGTGGAAACCATGAATGCCCAACATTTAAAAGTGGAATCTATGAAACAGATCCACAGGCATATTCAAGAGCTTAAATATTCAATTCAAAGGGAAGTAATTTATTGAACAAAGATGGGGACAGAATATCACATCTAGAAGACAGGGTTGTGGTTAGGGTTCAGGAAAATAAAGATATTTTAAAAATAACAAAAGACCATAAAAATCAATCCAATAGCTAAAATTTGATGCAAAGAAAATCAAGACAAGATGTATTAGGGGCCACAGAGATATCTCAGTGACTACCTAGGAAATTACAAGGACCCATATTCAATCCCTGGTTCCACATGTCATGCTGACCTCAGAATCCCTGGTATTCTGAACTGGCCATAAAGACTGGGCATGTTGGTGAACTCCCGTAATTCCAGCCCTGGAGAGGCTAAAGCAGGAGGATCCTTATGAGTCTGAGCTGCATAGTGAGACTGTGCATCAAACACATACAAATAAAGATAACTTGGCTTCAATGATAAATCCAGAGAACACAGAATCACCATATGAAACAAGAGAGCTCTTTAAACAGATAATGGCAGAAAACTTCCAAAACATGGAAACAATTTCATATACAAATAAATTAGGGTTACAGAACTCCACTTATTAATGACCAAAATAATCTATACCAAAGATATAATAATGAAGACTCCCAAAATTCAGCTTAAGAGAAAAAGCAATGATTTCCTATAATTTTGTTTAGTGAAATTCTGTATCATATCTAATATTTTTGTAACTTTTTATTATCATAAAAATAGTGCTTAGGGAAAACAAAGAAATCACCTATAAAGGAAAGCCAGTCAGAATCTCAGTAGATTTCTCAACATAAACAAATAAAGGAGAGATTTGAATGAAGTGTACCATATCTTAAATGAAACAACCTCCAATAATATATCTTGAAAACTCTTCAAACATCAATGGATAAATAAGATACTTCCATGATAGAAAGTATGAACACCTGAAGAAAATTATACTCACCAAACCAGCTCTACAAAATCTACTGTATAATATTTTAGAAAACTATAAGTACACAATTCCAAAATCAACAATAGAAGGAAACCATCATGAAAGCAAACAGAGGATAAACATCTGGCAAGTAATATAGCAAGAGCATGCTAATACATATTAGTTATTATAGTCAATGTAAGTAGTCTCAATGCCTCAACTCAAAGAACCAGGCTGGTAAAGTGGATCAACAAACAAGATCCAACAATATGCTGTATATAAGAAACATATTTAATTAAAAAAGGAATTCATATACTGAAAGTCAAAGGATGGAAGAAAATACTCTATGTGACAGGAACACAGAAAAAAAAGCTGGTGTAGTTATGTTATTTGTAGACAACAGAAACTTAAATCCAAGTCCAATCAGAAATGACAAATAACACATACTTGTTAAAGGAAATGTCCAAGAGAAAGAGAGAACAATTATTAACAATTATATATTCACTAAATACTGGTTCCATAGATGTACAAAATATTAATAGACATTAAAAATAAAATAAGCACTGAAACGATTGTAATGGGGGAACTTCATACCCCACTCTCAGAAGTAGTCAGATTAAAGAGACAAAAAATGAAAACAGAAATACCAGAATTGAACTTAACCTTTAAACAAAAGGACTTAGTAATGCCTACTGTATTCTACCCTACAAAATTGAAATGACATTCTTCTCAGCTGTGAATGGAACATTCTCTGAATACTAGCTCATAAAACATGTTTAAATAAATGGAAAGAAACTGAAATCATCCCATGTAACAGAGAAACTACTCTGAACATAATAAATGTGCAATATAATAATCATTGTTAATTTCTTAGCATGTTATTTTGAGATTCTGAAATATTTTTGTCTCTTTAAAACAAAATAAAACAAGGAAATTATCACATGCATATTGTCATACTATAGTGCAATAATATTTGAAATCAGGTGCCAGCCAGAATGCTCAGGGGACTGAAGTGCATGCTTAGGTAGGTGCAGCGACTGGATTTGTTTTTTGTTTTTGTATTTTTTTAAATTTATTTTTTATTTTTTATTTTATTGAAGTACAAATATCAATCAGACAGTTTCAAGACTTCTTAACAAGACAGATTTGATAAATTAATACATTGCAAACTGTTTCCATGATGTTTTGGTATCGTACAAGTTGCATGCATGATATTATATTTACAGATATTATTTTAGCAGCGACTGGATTTGCTTCCTGGCCAGCCATGCTGCCCCACATCGGGGGTGCACTGAGATGACTGAGCGTGGGCCAGGTGCTGTGCATCTGTAATCCTAGAACTTCAGAAGCTGAACACTGGAGGACTACTACAAGTCTGATCTGTGTAGTGAGACCCTGTAGAGTCTGTATTAATCACATTTATTTTTAATTTAATTTTATTTTATTTTATTGAAGAACAAATAGTAATGAGACAGTTTCAAATCAAATTAGTAGGACAGATTTCATAATTAATACATTGCATATTGTTTTTGTTGTACAAGGCGCACATGATATTCTATTTACAAACACTATTATAATCAATGAATTCAGAAAATGCAGCTGTACACTGTTTTAAAGCTGAATTATAGTACAGTTTCAATAATTAATACATTTACATTGTTATCTTCCATTTAAAAAATTGAAATCAATGGCAAAAGAAACTCCATAAACATAGTGGAAATAATTAACACCCTCCTGAACAACCGATGGGTCATAAATGAAATTAAAGTAGAAATTAAACAATATACTAGAATTTATAGGAGACAATGAAAGCAGTCCTGAAACAGTCATTTATAGTGGGGAATTCTTCAGGAAAACAGAACAATCTCATATCCAAAACCTAGTTTTGAATGTCAGACTTCTAGAAAATTAAGAGAAGACCATAACACATCTGAAGGAGGAAATTATAAAGGTCAGAGCAGAAATTAAAGCAATTGAGACTAATAAAAATGTGAAAATCATATAATTGAAGAGTTAGTTCTTTGGAAGATTAAAGATGACAAACATTCAGCCAATCTTAAAAAAAAAGAAAAAGAAAAAACAGCAAAGAATCTGATTCATGCAATTAGGAATTAGAAGGGTAAAATCACAAAAGATCCTGTGGAAACCCAGAAGATTATCAATACTTACTCTAAGAACCATTACTGTGATAACATCAAAAATAGAAGAAATGGACAGACTTCTAGATGCATACAAATAATCAAAATGAAATCAAGAAAATAGGCAAGTTCTAAATAAAATATCCAGTTGATCAAATTGAAAATTTGATTAAAATCTAAAACGAAACAAAACAACAATAATAGCAAAGGAAATTTCAGGTCTTTCTAGATGGATGCTGAATTCTATAAGAAAATTAGAAAAGACATAATGTCATTACTTCTCAAAATATTTACAGAAATGGAAAGTTAAGCAATACTGAAAAATTCATTCCAGGCAGGAAGAATTACTCTGAAACCAAAACCAGAGGGATAACAAGCAAAAAAGAGAATTAAAAGTCAGTCTCCTTAATCAATACATAGGCAAATATCTCAATAAATTCCTGGTAAGCACAATTCAGCAAATCACAAAGATTATTTAAAATGTGCTAAGGCTTGGGGTTTTTACAAGGAGAACAGTATAACACAGAACACATCTTATAAGATTGCTTTATAATCACCCAAAGAATCATATACAAATAGAGCAGGAAATCTGTCCAATCACTGAAGACCAAAGAATTCACATGAGGACCTGGATCCTAGTATCCTGCATGAGTTCAGCTGAAAACCTGGAGCCCACAATTAGGCCTCCCAGAAGTGCACTTTGAGGCCCAGAGCTCACAGCCACGTCTCACGCAGGCCTACTTCATGGATCTGCACTGAAAATGCCCAGAGCTCAGTGGTGGCGGATAGAAAGTCCATGCACCTGGGATAAAAGACCTGTTTTAGCCGGGTGAGTGTTCTGAACTGAAGCAGGGAAACAAGGATCGAGGTAAGAACCAGAGCTCCTTCCTGAAGTACCTCGGCCATCCTTAGCAAAAGTAGGGTCTCAGGCTCCTCCAGCAATAAGAAAAGCTGAATCGCCCCAGGAAGGCCAATGTGAGAAGCTTCTCCTGGAGCGGAGCAGTGCACCGTCTTCCCCTCCTGAGCCAGGAAGCAATGCTCAAGATGAGAATTACAGCTCCCCCCAAATGAGCTGTAGCCATTCTCAGTGACAGCGAGGCCAGGAGCTACTCCTCGTCCAAGAAAAACAGACAAGTTCATCAGGAAAGCCAGCATGAAGATCCTCCAGCAGAATACCCCAAGAGAACCAGCAGCTTCCAGCGTCTCAGATAGCCTATCCAAGAGCTTCCCTAACAGCTTTTCAATAGCTTCTCCAGTTCTGGTTCTTACACTGCTGCCAACAAGCTTCAGGTGGGCCTTCCACACCCAGCACCATACTAATTCAGTTCAGCTGGATGGAACAAGTCACCCTGTAGCTAGCAACTCACTATACAGTGACCAAATAGATCATCTGATGGATGCAGCGATGTTTCAACATATGCGCTTCAGTAATGGTAGCACACCGTATCAACAGAAACAAAATGACAAGATATTCTCAATAGGTACAGAAAAAGCATCTGAAACATCAAACACTCATTCATGATAAAAAAAAAAAAAAAACCTACAGAAAATAATGCTTGGTATTCTTTACTTCACTGTGATAAAATCAATCTTTGAGAATCCAACAGACATCGTAGATGGTCAAAAACTGAACATTAACATTTTAATATCAGGTGCAGGGCAAGGCTGTCCACTATCACCACTCCCATTAAGTATATTTTTGGGAATATTAGCCAGAGCAATAATAGCCAAATAAAAGAATGAAATAAAACAAAGATAGAAAGGGAAGATTTAAATTATAATTGTTTGCAAATATCGTTCTACATAAAAGACTCCCAAAACTCCACTTGCACTTATAAATTAACAATGAAATTCAATCAAATACCTGCATACAAATTCAGCTTTCATACTATAGAAAACGATCCATGAAAGTATAGCCTTCAAATTCAGCTTTCATAAATCAGTACCATTCCTGTACACAAGAAACTCAATGAGAGAAAAATTTGAGAAACAGCAGCTCTGACAACAGTATTTTTTAAGAAAACATGAAATACTTAGGAATCAAATAAAGGAAGCAAAAGATGTTTACATTGAAAATTTCAGTACTCTGAAAATAGAAGTTGAAGATGTCATCAGAAAGTGGTGTGATATCTTCTGTTCTTGGATAGGAAAAATCAACATATTGAAAATGGCTAGTCTCCCAAAATTATAAAAAGATTTCATGTAATCTTAACTAAAATACCTCACAGAACTAGAGAAAACAAAAAATGCTCATTTGGAACTAGAAGAGACCTAGAATAGCAGAATTAAATCTCGGTAACAAAAGTAAGGCAGAAAGGATTACAATCCATGACTTGAAATTATACTTCAGAGCTACTGTCCCCAAAGCAGCATGATATGAGGAATAAAACATAGCTGAGGATCAGTGGAATGGATTAGAAAATATGAAAGCAACTGCAAACACATTCACTTGAAAAAAAAAAAAACTTCTTTAATAAATTGTCCCAGAAAAACTGGCTTTTCACTTGCCAAAAACTAAAACTAGAAACATGTCTCTCGCCAGCACCAAACTTGAATAAAAATAGATCAGAGATCTAAATATTATAAGATTAACACTAAATCCACTGGAAGAGAAAATAAATGAAACTCTTAAAGATGTACATGTAAACAAACTTCATGAACAAAACCCTGATTACATGGGAAACATTAGGAAGAATTAGCAACTGGGATTTCATCTCATAAAAAAAAACTAATTTAAATAAACAGTGTAAAAGGACACCAACAGAGTGGGAAAACATTTCTGCCAGCTGTTCCTCAGACAAAGGACTAATGCTTAGAAAATAGGGAAATTATAAACAGACATGTCCACTAAAGCTATTATTAAGAAATCAAACTATACAAATTTCTGGTGGGACTGTGGGGAAAATAGAAGCCTCCTTCATTGTTCATGGTGATATAGATTGGACAACCATTTTTGAAATAAAAACAGAGATATGTCTAACATTTAGGACTAAAGATCCTACTTATTTTTCAGAACCAGGGATTGAATTCAGGCCTTTGCACTTTCCAGGCAAGTGCTTACTCTTCTGAACAATTCCCCTTCTTGGTATCTTCATGAAATTTTTAAAAGCATCATACAACAGTGATATATACACATCCATCTGATAGCAGCAGTCTGTGACAGATAAATCTTGGAAATGCTTCAAATGCCCAACAACTGACGAACAGATCTGTTAATGGGTTCTATTCAGCATAATGGATGCATGTGAGAATTTCTAGTTAAATGGGTGCACCTTGAGACAAAATTCTTCACTGACATGAATTGGACACACATTTGTAAATATTGCACTGTCTCTTCAGTGCGAGAAAATGCATGTGGAAATAAGACCAATAGATAATAAATATTGGGAACTTGGAATAAATTTTTCAAAAGGAAAGGGACTATATTAGATTATTTTGCTGAATTCATGCACCTATAATATTTACATAGCATAATATCTAAATATAATATTTAGATGGAATATCCATCTCTGACAAAACTAAATGAAAAAACAGTACAAATGAAGGACAATTTTGTATCAGTATATACAAAATAGTTAGGATAGGTATACAGCTACTTTTTCTTAATTCAAGAGAAGAAAGATTTGTACTGGTAGTGTTTGGACAGGATATCATGTCTGCATCTTGTACTATGAATACAACAATATGCAATGTATTAATTATTGAAACTGTCCTACTAATTGGTTTTGAAACTGTCTCATCTGTAGTATTTGTCTCTCTTTGAAACTGTCTCATCTCATCATTAATTTCATTTGTTTCTCAATAAAATTAACAAAAAAAAAGGAAAGGGAAAGTAGGGAGGGTGGAGCTGGGAACCACAGGAAAAGAAAGTAAGACAAAAGACAGATAAACTGGAAATAAAGCTCTGTAAACATACTAGAGAAGGGAGGTTGAAGCCAAGTAAAGGAAATGGGCAAAGGTGGGATCGAGACATAGGATGCATACACTCAAATTCCTAATGATAGGTGTGGTATTTATATCTATCTAAATTGTATAAATAAACTTATTTTAAAGAAAAATAGTTGCAGCTTCAGGAAGGTAAAACAAAAAAAAAAATGTACGTACTTAAGGTTTACATTGATATCTATTGATTTGTTGTGAAATACTCATCACAAATGAACTGATGCATCCTGCACTTCATGTGGTTACTACCTTCTGAGTAGGTGTGAGAAAGCATTTAACATCTGCAGTGCTGCCCAGTTTTGAGTGTCCAATGCAGTATTGTTAGCTGTTGTCACTATGCGGTACCTCAGGTCTCTAGAACTCGAACGCACATGGTATCCTATCATCAACAGCTACACTCTTCCTCTGCCCCTACAACCTGCCAACCACTATCCTGCCTTCAAAATCTGAGAGATATTTTTTTAGATTCCACGTATATGTGAGATCATGTAGTACTTGTCTCTCGTTTATAACATATTTTGGGGCGAGTGTTGGGGCTAGAACTCAGGACCTTGACCTTGCCGGGCAAGTGCTGTGCTGCTGGGCTATATTTTCTTTGTGTAGCTGATGTTTTAAATTATATTTAGCATTATCTACGTTGTTGCAAATGACAGAACTTCCTTTGTGTAAGGCCCAGGAATATCATTTTATGTGTACACTATATTTTATTCTCCATCCACCAGTGTCTAGAGTGATTTGTTTTCTTAATCATTGTGACTAAGAGTGCAGTGAGCAAAATAAAAAATATAAAAGTGACAAAAACTGATATAGGACTGTTATTTTATGCCTTTTATAAAGTTAAGTGACTGGTGGATTAAATATCACTTTAATATGAAAACTTTCTGAAGAAAATACAGAAAAATCTCTTGTCTAACAGAGGACAAAGAGAGGTTTCTTAAAGATGATACAAATGTAGTAACAAGGAATAAATGTTCAATAAATTTGATTAGAAACAATGAGTTCAATTCATCAAGACCCTAAACAAAGTGAAAGAAAGCTTGAAGTTGCAAAAATGTCAATAATATATAAAATAAAAATACATCACTATTCAGAAAACATAAGAACTGAAAGGTAATATGGAAACACCTAATAACTCAATAGAAAAATTAACAACACACAAATATATATATATATATATATATATATATATATATGAATCACTTTTTTATTTTTCTCTTTAAAATATTTATACTTCGTATTTTTCACATAGGAGAAGCCATGCTATATTCACTACCTCATGATCCAGATGCTGTAAAATTAACAACACAGACAAATACATATGTATTTCTATGTGTTGTTAATTTTTATATATATAAAAGGAAACATAGGTGTTCAGTAAATTTGTGAAAAGATGCCATATATTATTAGTAATCAAGAAGTACTGTGTAAGACAAAAATTATATTCCAATTTCTACTATCTAGACTGAAAATATTTAAAAATATTTTTAATATGAAGTACTAAGGAGGACAGCAAATACAGGATATGCTTATTACTGCTGTAAACATATACAAGCTGTGATAATATTTGCAATATGATTATGTACTAGGCCATAGAAAAATTAAGAATTCAACAGCTTCTGTGACAAAAATCGAATCCTTAAAACAAATATAAGGGAAATATTTGCTTATGTGTCAGGAAATACATGTGCATTTCAATGGCGTTCACCACATTGTTTGTACTATCAAGAAATAAAGTCTACCTCAATGCTCCATTTTAAGAAAAAATATAGTGCTCTGTGTTTTATATGGTGAAATAGTGCAAAGTAGAAAAAAATGAATAATGCTACATCAAAAGACTTCTATGAATCAGGAAAATCAGTGTAAACAAACCACGCTATTCCAGTTTTTCTTAAACCTGCCTCTCTTTTATAAGATTTTGTGACCAACAAAAATAAACATTGTGTTGTACTCATTTTATGTTTATTTTAGTTTGCTGATGGTGCTTTATCAAATATGGCAGACTCAGTAGCTTATATAGCACATAAATTTATTTCTAACAATTCTAGAGGCTGAAAAGCCAAAGATCAAGATAACAGCAGCTTTGGGGGCTGTCCAGGCTTCTTCCTGCTCATGGACAGAGTGGTTTTTGCCTGTAATGACAGGGTGTCATAAGGAACATGGCTAAGAGAGCTCTCAGGTGGATCTTTGGGAAGGCAGTAATCCTGCTCATGGGAGTCTGCCCACAAGCCCTAACCTCCTCCCCAGGCACACAGTCAGAAACCATCAAGTTGGGGAAATCGACACAAACATTAAGCCCAGAGTGATGTCATCACATTATTTTTCTAAGCAGGAATAAATAACACAATTTCAAATGCTGGTTACCCTGACAGGGGTGTAGCCACATGTGTGTGTATAGGAAGACACATGGCAGTTATAGAGGGAAAGAACACGTAGGTGAAAACCTTGCGGCCATGTTCAAGACCTTAAGTCATGGATTCACAGCAATCCATTCTAATGTATTACTTTGCCACTTAGAGGCAATACGTATTTTCATTTCAAATATTAAATAATTTCAAATAGAAAAATTCTCATTCCATTTTGAAGTTCAAATATCAATAAAATATATTTCCCTACCTCATAGGTGACAATACCATTTATTGACTGAGAAATTATGTGCTAAAATTCTGTGGTTTTTCAGCTTTCTGCATTAATTCATACATAATTATAACAGTATCTACAGGAGTGGATATATGAAATAGAAGTACAACACGTGCCTTTTTTCTCAGACAAATTTTGTGAGGGTTCAGTAGGGATGGAGTGTGACCATTAGTTACCATGTCAATTTGAATGGATTGATAAATCCCTAGCAGATTAGGAAAACACAGTTCTGGGTGTGTCTGTGGAAGTTTGCCATACACTCCAGCAAATGGAGAGGGGAAGATTCAACTGGTAGGTGGTAGCAACCAGGAGGCTTAAAGTCTGAATCAAATAAACAAAAGAAAGAAGAAGAGCAGCGGCTTTGAAGAGCCCTGGTCTTTCTGAGTGGGCACAGCCATCTTGGTCTCCCAGGCTACTGGACCTGCTGGTTCTCTGCACATGCACAAGACTGTTGCTGACTCTCCAGCCTCTGATCCTTAAGCCTACCTAATAAATCATCTTGCCCAATTATACATACATTTTCTATTGCTTCTGTTCCTCTAGAGAACCCTAGTAAAATATGAAAAAAAATGCAAATACATAAATAGGATTTAATGTTAGAAAATTCTCAGGGAACAATTTGTCAGTATTTGTAAAATAAATACAGACAAATCCTCTACTGTATTAGCTGAAGCTTTAAATTTTCATCCTACATGAGTCAAACAAAGGGAGCATACAAAAACACTCACTTGGAAGGGGAGAACAAGAATGGACACACATATGTATATGAAAAACATGTGCATAGTTATATACATATCTGTATCTGTATATAAATGCATATATATGCATATATGCTAATAGAGAAATTTGCTAGTATCAGTCAAATTTGTCTTTAATTTTGACAATAATAAAGTAGATGATGACAATAAGAATGATGATAAATAGTTTCAGGTAAGGTTTACAGAGGCTTACTGTACATCAGTTACCATGATACATATTTTGTATGAACTAATTCAATTGAAGGCCACAGTACTGCTATAACCCATTTGCTATTCATGAGACTTACAAGGGCAAGAATATTTCCCAAACACATAAAGGTAGTTAGTGAGTGATCAATTATTAGCTCCAGATGGGCGGCTTCCAAGGATCTCTGATTTCAGAATCTACTCTAAATTGCCAAGAATATTAGCATAATAACAATTACCATTTGGAAAAAATACTTAAAAATCTTTCATAATAGCAATAAAATGTGAAATATTGAGACATAAATTAAATAGGCAATATGCACTCATAAATAAAACTATAAAATCATATTAGGGAGAATTTAAAAGAAGATACGATTAAATGGTTGGATAGACTACATTACTGAATGAGAAAAATATACTAGGAAGCTGCCTATTAACCTTGATTTTAAGATTTAATTGAAATTAAGTTAAAATCAAAATGACCTTTGAAACTCAATTCAACATATTTATATTCATTTGGAACTATAAATAAGTGAAACTTCCAATATCCAATAAAATAAATAAATAAGAACTGTTAGAAATTTTACAATAGTATTTAGACAAATATGAAAACATCACACAAAATTTTATAAAATTTATTGTCACATAAGTAATAGATCGGTTAACTCGTTTTTGCTTAGTTATTTCTGTAACCGCTTGTGACTGCCTTCTATAATGAAGCAGAATGATTCCTTCCCACACCTGAGAAATTCAGAAATACCTAGCTGAAAGTATGGTTTAGGTTCCATCTCCACTGCTTTGCTCTTCTCTGGGTTCTGGCTTTTCAATATCAGCTTTGTTGCAGCCTGCTGTTCCTGTGCTCATATGCTGGCTACCATTAAGAAGTATGAGTGTATGTTTTGTTACTCAGGTCATGGTTTTAGTGCACGTATATTTTCACTACTATTAAATATATTTTAGCTCTAAGTTGATCTTCTGAATAAACACTAAGGTTAGGAGAACACTACACGTTTTGCACCAGTGCAGGACATAGATCAATCCTATCCAGTGGGTACAATGGGACAGGAGTGGATAGGTTTCCAAAAGGAAAATTCAGTGAGATTGAAGGAATTTGGATAGCCTACGAGAAACAAGTTTTATAAAGTACATATACACAAAAATGTATGTATGATGATATTTTATTTTAAAATGATTCAAGTAAAATATACAATAGTTGTAAGGAAGAATGATACCATGGGTAGCATCTGATACATATTTTAGAAGCAAACATACAATCATTTTAATTTTTTATTACTTACTAACACTTTACTCAATTCCAAGATGTAGTATAATAGCAAATACAGAGGCATAGATCAAGTGAATTGTGAAGATGGTGCAGAAATAGAGAAAGCTATATATTAGTACATGAGCTAATAACAGTGGAATATTTCTCAAGATTTTATGGCAAGAAAAGAACAATTCATTATAAATTTCCATTGACAAAGAGGCGATTTCTTATTTTATGTAACTGGAAAAGCTAGAAGAGCTGTTATTCTCATTGCACAGATAGGGAAAGGAGTGGTATAAAGTTTAAATAACACACCTGTAGTCCCGTTGTAAGATTTTAGCCCAGGTTTCTGTCTCTTTAGCTCTTAAGTATTTTATGTTATCACTATCAATTTGTTTTCCCTTTTCAAAAAGTGCATTGACGCATCCACGACAGATTCCCAAACTCACAGCCCAGGGTCACGGCAGCCCTGTAGTGTCAGTGCCCCTCAAGCAGCACACCTTCCCGATCTATGTCAGCAAGGGCATCCGCGGCGTGATGCACCGCACTCAGGAGTGCGTTCTGCGCGTGGCGCCACCCTTTGTAGAGCCTCGTCTCATCCACACATGGGGGACCCAAGAGTTTGAGAAATCCAAGAGGAAGAAGCCAGCTGCCCCTGAAAACAACAAATGAGCATCTCATCTGAGACGGTGCCTGCTCCTGAAAGACACTTTTTGGGAGACACAGTAAATTTCTTACACACTGCAAAAATAAGTAAATAAATATATAAATGAATGAATGAATAAAATGCATTGAAATTCTTGTCCTAGCAACAATGTGGGAAGAAAAGCCATGGCAATAATTTAAGTATTTCGTTTGTTTGTTTTTGTTGGAACTGGGGATTGAACTCAGGTCCTAGAGCTTGCCAGGGAAGCACTTATTTCACTGAGCCATATCCTCAGCCCTTAATTTAAATTGTAAAGGGGGAATTACAATAAGATGAAACTAATACACATTACCTTATTATTTGACTAAAGGATTGCTCTTTGAAGAAATTTCTGTGGGCAAATAACTTGAAATTCTCCTTGCAACAGGTTAAATTTATTTTTGGAGTCTAGGAAGATTCCGAAAGATGGAGGGAAGGCTAGTCTGGGCTACATAATGAGTTCAAGGTTGGTCTGAACTACATAGTGAGACTGTGTCTCAAAAATAAATACATAATACATAAATTTAAATAAAACTTTAAAATAATTTTTAATGGGGGAAATTACTTATTAAAGAATAAGATATTTTCTTTGCAAATTGTGACAAGTAGGACACACAGATGAAGACAAATGGGTGCCTGAGAGAAGAATATGTTAGAGTAAAATGGAACGGGAGAAGGGCCTAGAGAATGGCCCAGGGAGCCTCGTGCCAGACAGAGGGCACCCAGCAGCTCTGGAGGATGCTTGCATTTCTGCGACATGAGCTGCTCTTCTGCCTCCACCTAAGGTGGAATCTGTATCCATTGCCCATACTCAGAAAGGCTTTAGGGAAGTATATAGAAGGTAGAATACAGTGTTTTTGCAGTTTCCTTCTTTTCTCATCTTGCTTGTCCGTTCTTTCATTTTCTTCTCCCCTTCTCCTCTTCCCCCACTCATTTGAATGTCTTCCTATTTCACAATACCTATTGTATGTTGCAATCCTTATTTACATTTTTGCTTCTCAAACCAGAGAAACAATGTGGTACTTGCCCATATGTATCTGATTTGATTTCACTTGAAGAATATGGACTCAAGATTTTGTAAATAGGCCGGGCATGGTGGCGCATGCCTGTAATCCCAGCACTTGGGAGGCTGAGGCAGGAGGATTGTTGTGAGTTCGAGACCAGCCTGAGCTACAAAGTGAGCTCGAGGCCAGCCTGAACTGCATAGTGAGACCCTGTCTCAAAAAGACAAAAAAAAAAAAAAAAAAAAAAAAAAAAAAAAAAAAAAAAAAAAAAAAAAAAGATTTTGTAAATAATGAAAGGCAGTGGGATTAGAGGGAGGATAGAGAAGTAGGAAAAATAGAATCAATTTATATCATGTACAAGACCAAATTCTCTATGATCACTACTTATACTTAAATGTACCAATACACTTATTTAAACAAAAAGTAAAATACAGAACAGAATCCTTCATTTTCATTTTCTGGATGCTATAGGATGAAACAAAGTTTAGAAACAGATTTAGGATTGAAATACTGAAGGAACGAAAGTGTTTCTACCAATGTGAAGAAAAGAGTTCAGGATGGATGAATGTATGTGTATATTTAGGTTCATTGTAAGTAGGATTTCTTGACAAGTCTCTTAATAATTTGAAGACCAGGTCAACCTGTGCTGTTTCATTAGATGAGGCACATTTGTAATTGAAGAGCATATATAACCAACTTGGAGGCTTTAAAAAAATCAAGGATGCTTCATTCTCATTAAATATTCTTTCTAGACATGTTCATCAGTTCCCCAATTTCTGCCATACCTTGGGAATATAAAGCAGGAGAGTAGTTCCATATATCACTGGAGTTCGATTGCCAATAAAAAATTTAACAATCCTCATTAAATCATAAATTCTGTGGTTGTTATTATTTCAGCTGGAAGTCTGATAAGTGACATAAAGGAAAATTTCCAAAACCTAAGAAACCTTGTTTCCTACAGTGAACCTTCACTCTCTTGGGAAAACCTTCTTGATGTAGTCAATATTATTTTATTCTTAACTACAGAGAGAAGGTGTAAAATAAAATAAAGAAGACTGATAGATAGGGATTGAGTAGTAAATGAGCAAGCAATAAAGAAGAACAGAAAATTTCAATAACTATAGAAGCTGCATTGTGTGCACTGTGGAAAATTTTATCAAAAACATTTGGCGGTGAGGGAGCTAGCTCAGTGGTCTAAACACCTGCCTGGAAAGCTCAACTACCCTGGTTTCATTCCTGGTACTGCATGTAGTGCTGGCCCCAGGACCCCAAGTGTGCCATGCTGGCTACTGAAACCAGGCATGTTGGCATATGCCAGCAATCCCAGTGCTGGGAAGGTTGAGATAGGAGAATTACTATGAGTTCAAGCTGTGTAGTGAGACGCTGTACCAAATAAATAAAAACTTATTTTAAAAAAAGATTGCAGCCCATTGAATAATATGAGTTCATCAAGGGAGGGAGAAGAGAAAGTCCCATGAGATGCATGCTGGAAACATAGGTATATTTTCAGGACCATTCAGCTACCTCGTCTAGTCTTCAGTTGTAACATTTTGAGCAGAAGCAGGTCTTATATTGGCTCCATAGGTGACTCCAGGTAGGACCGATTTTTTTTCAGTAGGACCCTTTTTAATTTGAATCAGAAAAAAAGGAGTCCAAGTGACATCCAGACTAACTTGTTCCCCCTTGATTCAGTTAACAATCAGAAAGAAGCAACCAACTTCAATACAGGGGAGAACATGGAGAATTTTCAGGGAGATAATGAGGTGGCTTGATATCCCAAGAACTGAGCCCCTGAGTGGTACTGAGGAGAAATTCTAGGCCGCTCCTCTGGGGAAGAAACACCAGGGCAGAGTACCATATGCACATACAATGTTCTTACACATGCTCACCCTTCACCAGCCTCCATATTTTCCACCCTAAAATTCCTCTGTCACTGATTTCATGCATTTGCTTAAAGGCACACTTTTTTTTTTTTCCTCTCCTTGATGATAGCAGTTGTGAAGCTGCACACAAACTCTGAGGCTTAATGATTCAGAAAAGATGAGTATGAGCTGGATGGGATCTAGAGGAAGTGTTTGCATGAATAAATGTTTTTATTTTTTCTACTAGTGTTTTTCATTGTTGCTGTTCATTTTTATCTATGTTCCCCTTCAGTGGAGGATGCACATAACTCTGAACATTAAATATTTATAAGTGTGAGTTGAAAGGCCCTAGAGAATACCTTAGTATTATCTAAAGGCAGATTGGCTTTGTTCTAAGAATACAGGAGTCTCTATTGTTGTGCATAGATATCTTATCACAGTAGAGACTTAACTACATTTGTTTTCTCTGTAAATAAGTAGGAGAGCTGCAGGAACCCTACACTTCCTGCTTCTAGGACCTTTTGATATATATGCCTGTTTCTGGTGGTTAAACTAATAAATATTCCAATTCTTCCTTCCTTCCTTCCTTCCTTCCTTCCTTCCTTCCTTCCTTCCTTCCTTCCTTCCTTCCTTCCTTTTTCCTTCCTTTCTTCTCTTCCCCTTACAGTTACCTTCAAATATTTATTTTCTTCCAATGTATAATTTTCTTCCACAAAAGTTCTGAAGGTATATGCATCTTCCTATAAAATGTAGAAAATACTAAGACAAAGAAGGAGACGAATAATTCTGGGACTATTTGAAAGAAAGGGAAATTTCAAGTGATAGAAGCATGGGCAGGGAGGGACAGGAGGACAGCTCTGCAAAGGATGCAGTACATCTTAATTCACTGCATTCTTGACTTTTTGACTGGTGTTTTCTTTCACTTATGTAATGGACTTCAAACAATACCTTAATAATCCTTGTAAAATTGGATATATAATAAATTAGAAATTTTATTGAAGAGTATATACAAGAAATTTTTTTGTAAGCTACCAAGCCATTGTTATGGACATAAATGCTTATTTTCAATCACCTATAGTTTTTCTTCAGATAATTCAGTCACAATAAAAATTGCTAGTGCTGCTAATCTAAAAATCTGAAGCTTTCTGTGCTTGCTGATTCGGATTCAGTGAGGAGGTGGGCCTTGGTGTCTGGACACTTATTAATCATTCAGGAGTCTCAAAAAATCTCAAAATACTGGAGGTCTGTAGATAAGGATTGTAGTGCATGTTGATGCAATACCAATATAATCTGAACATCATGGGCCCTGTGCTTGGGAACTTGTTCATCTTGCAGTTTGTGATTAGGGCTTTAATTAAGAACGACGTAGGGGCCAGGGAGATGGCTCAGTGAAAGAAGTGCTTCCCTGGCAAGCGCAAGGGCCTGAGTTCAATCCCTGGTTCAAAAAAAAAAGAATGGTGTGGTATTACTCAGCTATTAAGAATGATAAGTTTGAAGCATTTATACTGAAGTGGATGCCATTTGAACATATACTCATAAGTGAAATAAACCAGACACACATGTGTAAATATCGTATAGTCTCCCTAGTATAAAAAGCGAAAAGCAGAAATACAAAGTAAAATACAATGTACAACAAGTAAAATCAATTGAGTCAGATAAGACAAAGTGAATGGCATATGCTGCAGGATACTAATCAGCTTTTCTTCTGGATGGTTAACAACCTAAGATCACAAGTCAGAGTTGGAGAAATAGAAGAGCCACAAGGCCAGCCAACATTTTGGCATTCTGGAATAAATAAACTAGTGACAGATGTGAATCATAATTGTGTGCCTATAGGAAATTGTTGGTATTTTCAGTTTTGTCTTACATTTGTGTCTTACACTCAAAACTATCTTCTTCTCTTACACACTCTTTGATCTTCAGAGCAACAACCTATGTTTAACAAGGCAGTTTTGACAACTGAAGCTCAGAAAGACAAAATGAGTTTTCTCAAGACACCAGCTGGTAACTGTCACAATAAAGTCTTCTAATTTGGTTCTTCTGTCTTTGGATCTATATTAAGATTCTCAACTTTAGTAAAAACAAACACAAATAAAAAAGTAACACTCCTAGGCTAGAAAACATAAAGGTTCTTAATGATTGGATACAGAGATTTCAAATTATATCATTAGGGTCTTGATCCTGTATCATCCTTGGATCTATATGGCTACTTTTCATCTTTCATTTCGTGACTATTATACCCCCTCCACCCACCTGGGGTTTTGGGCTTTGCCACTCCCTCTTTAAATTCTCCCACTTAAACCTGTGTTATTGTACATATTTTTGGTTATTATATGTCTCTGAGATTTTTTAAGGTTCATTTTTGATGCATTTGCTTGTTTATGTTTCATAGTCTCCTTTTCCCCCAAGATTACACATGAAAGTCTTGCATTCTCCAGCACAGACTTGGTACTTACTAAAAATTCAATAAAATGTTGGATGAGCAGGTTGTCACTGACCTTCCCAAGCTCCCATTTACTTACACTCACAACAGAGTTTAAAGCCCTCACTTAAAGGATTGTCATGAGTGTTAAGTGAGAAAGTGCATGTAAAATGTCTAGCACATTTGTAGCCCATATGGACACTCAACAGATGATAGATTCTTGATCCTATGAATAGCAGAGGCAGTTTTTCACTTCACATTTATTCCTAAACTCAGCTCACAGAACTTTATTTTGGATGCTTGGCAAGATCCAGAAGCAAAGGAAGGGGTGGAGGAAGTGAATTCTTAGTAGCAGCAAGTATTAATTCAACTGGTAGCTGATGTTGGCTGTTTTGGATGGCAGTCTTCCAGCTGATGAATGGAAAATGCACGATTCCTGATGTTTAAAAACACCCTGAGACTGATTAATTGTTGGTTGTTGACAGGCAGAGGGGTGTGTGTGTCACTTTATACCCTGACCTTGCACTCAAAAGAAAATAACATACCAACGGATTTCATGTGCCTCCCATTAACAGTTTTGTGCATGTTGGGATTGTATTAATGAACAACTTTTATAACCGTTTAGAATTTAGGAGACATTTGCCGATGCATTCTCTCATTTGAGCCACGCAATCCTTCAAAGGTTGCAGGGAGATTTATGTGGGCAAAGAAATAGTCATGTAGTGATTTACATCTCTGTCTGGTAAAGGAGAATAACTACAGTTTCACTATTATTATCCTTATTTTATGCACACATGGAAAGAGTTTGGGAAAAGTAAGTTCACTTATTCAAAGGCACTCAGTTGGTTAAACTTAAAGCCAGTTTCAAATTAATAGAAACAGGATTCTAGAGTCAGTTGTCTTAATCAAACTCAGATTATGCTATGAGTATAGCATACATGGGGCCACTAAACAAAAGACATTTAATTCCCACAGCTCTGGAGGCTACAGTGACCCAGAATCAAAAGGCAAACTTGTCAAGGTAACCAGTCAGTTCCCAAAGAGTTTCTCATTTGTGAACACCTGTCATGTTCTTGGACCCATACATGGCAAAAAACAGCGAAAGAAGGAGCAAGCTGTCTTTATAATTCCATTCAAGAAGGTCTCAACTTCATAACATAATTACCTTCTAGAGGTCCAGCTCAAAATGCTATCACCTTTAGGATATGGCTCATTATATGAATTTTGGACAGAAGCATTCAGTTCAAAACACCATGATTATCAATTGTCTTAAGTGCTGCAGGATGTTGAGGTGGACCACTTTCTGTCTTAGTTTTCACTGAGAGACTGAGTTATCTGAGGCTGCTAAAAAATCATAGACTAGATAAAGGAAAAAGAAGAACAAAACAGCTAATTGTTCTACGCAGCCTGGAAGGCCAATATTTGAATTCCTCAGAGGCCTCTCTCTTGCTTTGTAGATGGCCATTTGCCTGCCACCTTCTTGCATTGTTTTCTTTTTGTCTGCCTCTAGCCTGAACCTTTTGAATGGAAAATGTCCTTCTTAATAGGTATACCTGGAAGAATACCTGGACTAAGGGCTCACTAAAAATCAGAGTTTAGCTTTTTCATTCTGTGAAGATCCTGTCAGGAAGTATAGTTATATTCTGAGGTACCAGGTCTAGGATCCCTGTGTTTGAATATTGAAGGGTATCAAATCCTCCCATAACAGGTCCTGTCTTAGATACCTTCTTGTTGATGGAAAAAAATACTCAACACTCACAAATTAAAGGAGTAAAGTTTTATTTCACCTTCTAATTTGTGAGGTTTCAGTCCACAGTCAGCTGGCTGCAAGGCAGCGAGTCTTAACAAAGGGACATAGAATGGCAGAAGTAGTCCCTGTCATGGCGCACATGAGGCAGTGGCCTTCCTTCATCTATCTGTGTATATTGCATCCAGGATATAGGCAGACTGAATGGAGCCACCCACATCCAGAGTGGGACCTCTCTCTTCATGAAGTCCATACCCATACCTAGAGCTATGTGCTAAATCTAGTATGACACACCCATAACGTAGTATCATAACCATGATCCACTCACTCCCCAAAGGTCTAACTATTTCTGCTTGAGGCTTTGGAAGACATCTAGACATAAGACCTAAGAGGGGACAACATCAAGGCAAATATAAAAATCCTAATCATGTTTGTATGTAGAGTTTATAAAGTAAGCATGTTAGGAAATGGCTCTTGCAACTCCTTTATTCTATAAAGAGAAGGCCAGTAGAAAGAGACTGCTGAGGAAAGAAATCAGCAAAGAGATGTTTTCATGGAGTGCTTCTCTCTGCTGTGAGCCCAATTCATGCCCAAGCTAGTCCTGCAGGTAAAATGTGTGTGGGGAAACCTTTCCTCACCCTATGCCTATGATGTAGGACTCTTGAGGCTCACCAAGAGGACTTGACTTGTGTTTCCCTCTCGGTAGACACCACAGTTTGTGGTGAACTTCCTACCTTGGATAACTACACAGTGAGTCTGGGATACCCTTTGAGAGCAAAATAATGATAGCTGCAGGACGCTCACCAAGTAGCTTTGAGATGAGCAGGACAAGAAGGTATGGTTGCATTCTATGGACTAGATGGAGAAATCCAAGGTGAAGGTCATGTATCCTGTTCATGACATGTGAAGAGTTTCAGAGGTACCCAATGTGAAGGTGGAAATGAGTGCTAAGGTGTGGAGGCAGGTATCCCAAACATCAGACAGAGAAAGCTTACCTTCTGGAAAATAAGAAGAAAAATTTCAGATAGAGAAACACAGCATATACCAACCTTTAGTACTGCTTTTATATTTCACGTTTACAGGAAAACTCAGGGACAACTTGGAACAAGAAGAAATGTATCAATAAGTCAAGTTCACTTTTTATTTGTGTCTTGGTAGTAGCTATTAGTCTTCAGGGAAATGCAAATCAAAATAACAAATAGATACAACTTTGTGCCCACTAAGGTGGCTACAACTGAAAATGGAAAATGACAAATGCTGATGAGGATATGAAGAGAATGGAACTTTGCACACTGCTGATGGAAACTGAAATAACTCAGCCATTGAGAAAATGATTTAGCATTTTCTCAAGAAATTAAACATAAAATTCCATTAGGACTTGATAACTCAAATATTCAATCAGAAGGCAATGCACAGGTGTTCTAAAGACAAAAAGGCACAACTCAAACAGCATCAAAAACAAATATTAATATAATGTCTCACAATAGCTTTTAAAATAGCCAGAACATAGAAATATTCTGTTCCAGCCATAAATTGTAGTGCAGCGTGTTCATGCAATAGACCTTTTCTTTTACAACTCAGCATCTTATACTCATTAACTATGTGAGCTTCAGTAAGTCGTTAAAATTCATAAATCTGTTTCCTTCTCTGTGAGTTAAAATACAACTAGTGCCAATGTAATGAGGTGGCGTGAGAGCCTTGTCTTGGATGCTGTGTGAATGGTGCACGGTCTGAGGCACTTTGCCCCCTGGACGATTGTCAGAAGTACAAAATCTCCAGTCCTACTGCCAGTCTGCTCAATAGAATCTGCATTTTAGTGAGATCTCATTAGATGCACACGCACATTCATGTCTGAGACATACTCAATCGAATGCCATAATATATATTAAATTACTTACTACTGTGATTAGCATATTGCAGAAGCTGAATGGAGGGTTATTCATTCTAAGAAATATAAATTAATCACAAACTAGAGATGAAAATCTATTGAAGCATCGGTAGCAAATAAAATCAAGAGCTCACAAATGAAGTACACTTGGAGGATTCATTCTTATGTGTGAGGGACAGTAAACAGAGAAGTACATAGTATATTTTTAATAGCATATATTAATAGTCAAATTCAATTCAATATATACATTGTAATTTTTATATATATTTAATACAGTGTTTACAGGGTCTCACTACACAGATTGGACTCATAGTGATCCTCTTGTTTTCAGCCTCCCAAGCACTGGGATTACAGGTGCCAGCTACCATACCCAGACTCACATGTTGCAAATTTGTTTGTATGTTACACATCACAGGTATTTCTTGACAGTATAAAGTGTCCAGTTCTCATCCCTCTTACAGCAGACTGATTTTCAAAGTACCATGCTAATGTCTTACTTTCAGACTAACGATAAATAGTTCATCTGGGCTAGGAGCAGGGAACTCTCCAAAGCCACTTCATATGCAACTATGCAGTCCTGAAACCAGAGAATTTAAGATTATAATCTAGGTTTATTTGTTGAGATTTAATGATTATTGAGAATTAATGGCACCAGCCACATTTGACCATTAGTTTAATGTCATTTAGAGAGTGGAATTTCACTGGTGTGTTATGTGTATCCCTCTGTGAGTGCACGTGCATGTGCACATGCACACACACATACACACACACACACACGTATACATTATTAAGTGACAAAAGCAAAACCATGGTAATGAATAGTGAGAAGACGTTCTTGAAGAACACAGCCTTATGGTACATCCTGACGGTTGTGTCACTCTACAAAAGTTGAAATTTGTCTATTCTCTGAGTCCACATCATTAGAGTTTTGATATCCCTTCTTCCTCCCTGGTTGGCAGTATAAGACTTTCTGTCTTCCTTAGTTAACTTTTGATTATGGGGAATGAACATTATTGGCTCCTTAATTCTCTTCTTGATCTAGTATGATGAAAATATTTTTCCCTTCATCTGTCATCAACCAGGGCTGCAGAATAGAATTAACTCCTAATGCCTCTCCCCCAAAAAGCCTGTTATGCAATACATTAAATTTTCTCATATGAATCATATGTTTGGCTTATCAGACTTAGAAAAATTTAGAAATCTATTACCCAAATCACTTTGGGAACATGTGGTTCAGGAGAGGAACTCATAGAATACTAGATAGGCCAAAAAAGATTATTGACAGTGCTCAGTTCTCCCTGTGCGTGTGATCCTCATTACACATTTCTGTCATTATGTAAGATATCACTGGATAACAGATTTCAACTGAAGTAGGCTCTTATCAACATTTCCAACATAAGTCTGGGGAGATAGCTCTGCGGTACAAGTGTCTGCCCTGGCAAGCTCAGTTCCACTCATGGTACTACACACACAAAGAAAAACAAGATAAATTTTAAAAAAAAAAATTTCTACCATAAAACAAAATAAGAAAATCAACTTTCCCCGCCAGGCAGGCATCGGGGTTAAGCTACGTCTCAAATTTGCCACTCAACCACTAGACTTCAGATTTGTCCCTATTTCACTACACCTGGAAGAAAACAAGTAAGTACTCTGAATAGTTGCAATATGTCATGAAATCAATTAATGAAATATTAGCTGCTACAATTATTGTATTTTTATTAAATAATAATACTGACTAAGAGGCAGTGATACTTACAGAAGAGATCATTTTGTATGTATGGGAGCTGTAAGGAAGATTTTCAGAGTATGTAAAATACATGATGAGTTTCATGGTAAGAAGAAAAGTAGCTCTGTCTAAGTGACTGGTGCAAGCCAGATACTCAAGTGACTAATTCATCATTTACTAGTTTTATTATCTTATTTTTAGAGAAGAAACTGAGACTTAGACAATTCATGTGGCTTGCCTAGAAGTTTTGTATAATATGTGGCTAGGCCAGTCCAAAGTGATTTTCAAACTATTTTTCTGGGGTATCTCAAGTGTCCAAAAGCAACAACAGAGCCCAAGAATTAAAAAGCCTAGGGCCTGCCTTTCCCTTGTCTTTGAAAATAGTAGATCTGTTTTCATGTGTTTTGTGGCTTACATTTTACTGGCTGATAAATTTTCACAGATAAATGGTTTCTGATGTTTTAAAAAATTGGAAGATCCTTGAACTGTATTATCGTGTTTAGCTATATCCACACAGAAAAGTAATAATCTCAAATATCTTCCCTTCTCTTTACATAGAATGAGATTAGTAATCAACAGATTCATCTCTTTTCCTGATGCTATTACTATTTGCTGTGTGTAATGAGTTTTATGTGTTTACTGCCCTTTCTTGACTGAACCTGAGTTTTCTAAAGGATGCTAATCAGGCCTCTATGAAAACCTTGATGCTCATGCTCCTGGAGTATACCAGGGGTGTGCTCCTTTTTGAACATCACTTCAAATGCTCTCTCCAACCCCTCTGTGACTCTATAGAAAATGCAATGGGTCTTGCTTAGCATCTGGTGTGCCTTCCTTCGGCCTCGCATTTTCCTATCAGACAAAGGGAGGCAGCAGGAGGAAGACCTTTCTCTCTAACCAAACTGCCTTTCTCAGCACTCAGCTGTAATGGGCACCCCCCCTCCTGTACTCTGGTAGCACATTCCTGAGAGTGTTTAGGCCATTATAATAGACTGCCACCAGAGAATCTGAATGGGAGCTCATTAGCTTTGTGAGCCCGCATATGTCCAACAAGAGTTTATGTGTAATCCCAACAATTTCCTTTTGTTTGGTCTTTGTGCTGCACTTTCTTTGGCAGAGGTTGATTATGGTGGAATCATTAACTCTCTCCGAAGTGGAAATATCCCTGTGGGGAATCGTCCCAGGCTGAACTCCAGGGAGGAGGGGCATAACAGTGCCTCTGTATCTCCAATGATTGCTTCTAATTAATGGGAGCTGGGATGCTGTTTTTAGAGATTATTCTTCCTCTCCTCCATATGAGCTTCTGAGGGGTAATGGGTTGCTTAAAACCCTGTTCAGGAATGTTAAGTTCCTATTCTTACTCTCCACCTTTCTACTAAGTTAAGGATTGGTCCATGCTCTGTGGGTTACCAGGAGGAAGCCTAAAGGTGTGGCTGGTGCCCAGAAACTACATCCCAAAGGGAGTGGCACAGAAACGACCCCTTCTGAGGTGACCTGCTTTTTGGCCTCTCACCACTTAACTTCCTTCAAGGCAAGCTGCAGAAATTAGAATTACTTTGCTTCATGGTAAGTCATAGAAAGTAGGACCCATTTTTGCCATCCCAGCAATAAAGCCTAAAATTGAAATTAACTTTCTTTCACCTTTCTATGTAAAAAATGGCCTTTAAGAATTTCTCATACCTACTGCCAGGCAGATAGCTCAGCAGATTAAAGTACCTGCTTAGGCAGACACAGGGAACAGGATTCAATCCCTGGCCTGCCCTGCCGGCCCTGCCCCCAGGGCACACTGTGACAGTGATTGAGACTGGGCGTGGTGACTGCAGGCTTGTTAGCCCAGCCCTTGGGAGGCTGAAAACAGAAGGATCACTATGCATCCAATCTGTAGTGAGACCCTGTAGACCCTGCACTAAATACAAATACAAAAGGAAAAGTTTCTCAGACCTACCTGTTTTTATTATAGGTCATAAGATCCTTATTTCAGAAGGGCTTCTGCCCCATGCTTGAGAGGTTACCAAAAAATAAAAAATAAAAGAAGCTGTAAGTAACTGAGGGGTTAAGAACTCAGGCAGAGAGACCGTGCTGTGAGTGTCCCACCGACTCTCTTGCTATTACCCTGTGCCATTTTCCTTGGTCATGTTTTCAAATAGCTGTCCTTATTCCCTTCAACCTCAAAACAAGCAGTCCATCCTGGTGTTTTAATCTTTAGTTTAAGGCTCTATAATGACGTAAAATTATTATCAATAATTTTTTCTGTGATTCATCTAAGCACCAAAGATATTTTTTAAATCAGTCTTCCATTTAATTTTCCACGGGTTGATCATTTAAATTATAGTTGAAATCCCTTACTTTAAGAGCTATGATAAATGCCTGGCATATTATAATCTGTGCTTAATAAATGTGTATATCCCTTTTCTTCCTTGTGAGGCTTCAGATATCATTATCATATCATTTGAATTGAATTATTACTATAAAACACTGAAGGTGTTAAAATGGTAGTAGAACACATTAGAGACTTATTGATCAGAGATAGAAGTCTAAGTGTTCATGAAATATATTCAAGAAAAGAGACCAGGGCTCTGGCTGGGACATCTGTCACTGACCATCTTTGCAGTGTGATAAGTTATGGTCCTGAAACAGTGAGCAAAGCTGTATTTTAATCCTTAAGGTCCTTCTATTTAGCAGGTAAAATGTGTACAGTTCAGAAATACTTGCTGTATTGAATGTGTGTTTGGATACCTACAGAGTCCTAACTGATTAAATATTAGGGGTAACAGCAAAATTTCCAAGGGAAAATGAACCTAGGCTACTTAATGTGAATGATAACAGCGAGGCAGACAGCCTACAGAGGGTGGTGACTGTCAAGAGCTTAAAAAAAGAAACAAAAATAGGTAATGTCTTCGAGCATTTTTCCATACTCAAAGTAAATGCTGTTTTCTGCAAAATGAAGTCCAGCATGCAAATTTAAAATATCCCAAAGCAAAGAAAACAATAAGCCCTAGCAAAGGGCAGATACTCTGTAACTCCCACTGTAATTTTGTTACGATAATAGCTCATAAACTGGTTCTTGGATGATACATATTTTTGTTATAGTTGATATCAGAATGGAAGGATTTATTCTAGCTAGCTGTTGCCACTCAACAAATGACTCCAAATATTGTAGTGCAGTACAGCGATTGTTACATAATGGCCCCAGATTGGGTAACTCAAGTATACTCGTGTAAAGAAATTAGGTGGATTCTCGGTTAGAATGCAGTGATAATATGGAGGCATGTATTTGACTTCCATTCTTAGCTCCAAGTTGCATCATCTATAAGTCTCTCCTGTATGAGAAAATTACCAACTATTTCATGGGAATTTCAATGTTCAAACAATGGGTTTGTTATAGAAATTCTGAAACACAGTGTGTAATAACGAATAAAAATAGCGCAATAGTTGTTGAGTGTTTATTATTATGATAGTTTTAATGACCCACATGAAAGTAAGATTAGTTGGCCTTTGCCCTGTGAAGCAAGGCTATATTATCTGATCAGCTTAAAGTATTTAGAGTTAGGATCACACATTTTTTTTTTTTTTGTGTGTGTGTGTGTGTGTATATGTGTGTTTTAAAAACCTGAGACTTATGCAACAGAATTCTCCAAGACTTTGGTCAGTTGCAAAAGTGATTAAGAGGTCAATTTTATTTTCATCTCACTGTGGGGCTTGAGTTATTTAAAGCATGATAAACTGCTCTAAAAGTAGTCAAACAAGGCACATGTGATATGTGAAATATTATGCCATGATTTGGGTAAGCTTAAATTATCTTTAACAGCATTCCTCAAAGAAAGCTTGTTTTTTACACCTCAGCACATGTAGTACAGTTATATTCACCTAGTCTGGAATAACCTCAGGTTAACCTCTTGCATAACCTCAGGATTCAGCCACCCTATTAGCTAAGATTTCTTGAAAGAAAAATGTGCATGCTAGCAAGCTTTCAGCTTAAGTGCTTAATGCAGTAGCTTGCACAAGGTAGGTAGTTTGTTGCCATTTATTTCATGAAAATCGCCAGTCAAACTTGATCAGATCTCTACCATATGATGACGTGTGTGAGAGAATCAATGTGCTGTCTAGGAATTTTTTAAAATGATGATGAATGAGAATATTATTTCACTCTCCCAAATAATTACAAATAGGGGGATTCAAATATTATGCTATCAGGCTGGGCAAAGAAAAGTATTCCTGAGCCAAAGATTTTCCAATACTTTTATCCCTATAGGTCAAACCATTTTTTCCTATATTGGTGGCAGGGAGTAAAGTACCAAGCCCCACCCTGATGGAGAAAAGTGATATGATCTCCATCTAAGCAGTAGATGCCTCCATTGCCTTGCGCTCTTGCTTTGTTTGTAAAGAACACTGAGCCTGTTTAGTTAAGAACCCTGAGCCTGTTTCTGGAAATCTTGTTTTCAATGACTCGTTGTCTGACCTTGAGGAAAACCTTTGGACATCAACTGCTTCCTTATAACGTAACGTAACTTATAACTAGAAGACAAAGAAATCTCTGTCCAGAAAGAAAATATAAGAACACTGCAAAAATTAGACATACTAATCCTTCTTCCTGTGCCCAGCTACTCCCCTTCCTTGACCAGAGGTCAATTCTGTCTCCAAGATGAATTTAACTCTCTCAGACGATTAGGATATATATAATAATCTGTGTATTCGGTGCTTAGCAGCTGGGAGAATTTGGCACCAATAACATTTTTTTTTTATTTGATAATATCATTTGGCTTTCTCCTCAAATGAAATTTAAAATGAAACTGTTTGGCAACCCACATTAGCATCATCTAGCAACACTCCCGTGATGGTTCTACTGCAGTTTGATAATTTACAGATTCATTGGACTGAAAGGGACTTGGCGGGCTTATTTAATTCAATGGCGCCATAACCTGGCTGCACATCAACATTTAATGGAGATCTTTACAAAATACAGATTCCTGGGCACAAAGCCCTGATGATTAGTAGGTTAGCATCCGCACAAGTGGGACCTTGAAAATTTAATCTTCATAAAGCTCCCTAATGATTATGGTGATCAGAAAGAATTGGAAATCATTGTTTTAATTTTCATCTCGTCTTCACTTGACATGCCAAGAGCACTTTTGTTTGGATGTCTGATCATTCATTCATTCATTCATTCATTCATTCATTCATTCATTCTTCCATTCATCTTAGTAACGAATATTCTAGCAAACACTTTGGTTCCCCACTGGTAACTCACTGCACTCTCTTGGATGAGTGGGCAGAGCATGGTATGATCAATTTTAGAGACAGGAGGCTTAGAGTGAGTCTTTAGAACTGCAGAGCCCCTAGGAACTCACCATCAGCAACATTTCCTCTTCAGTAAACCCTCACAGTGAGGTCATTCTCCTGCCCTTCTTACCACATTTGGTCTACTTCAAAATGTGCTGATTGTCAAAAGTCTGATTGTCATCAGACTTAGGTGCTTCCCTAAAGCAAAAATTTTATCAAACTTTGTTGGTATCCATGTCTCTTTTCCATCTCAATAATACGGGCTCAAGACAAAGGTATAAGATCACTAAATCTTCCCATTCGAAACTCATCACATATTTCTCATATAATAATATCAACAGGAATGAACATGGGGTAGGGGAGTTGGAGGGGGAGAAAGAGAGAGGCAGAAAGGGAATGAGATCTACAAAAAAGAAACAAGCTAATGTCTGCACACTTAACTGCTCTGCAAGATGACTGTTAACTATGAATAGAAAACACATTAAAATACAATAAAAATAAGTAAGTGAAATAAGACGTGCTACTATTCTGTTACATCATGACTTAATCATTATTCACGAGGACTTATAAAATTCTATAGTCATCTTACCAGGTATCCTCAATCTGCCTTCCTGCAATGTAGTGCCATTTTTTTTTTTTCATATGACCTCAGCAAAGAAACTCAGTGTCAAACTTAGACTGTGTTATCAAGAACTTAGTCCAAGTAAATAATACTTTTGGCTCAATACAGCAATTGGATAAGCCATGGAATAAACTGTATTGTCATTTCATTATTTGTACACAGCAAACATGTATTCCTATTAGCTACCAAGCTGAGCAACATTTAGAAAGTTTTTAACCTTTTCATATTGAGGTTTATATGATTCTAAACATGAAGAATGACATTATGGAGAAAACATCATCGTGGGGAACTGGGGCTTGGGGTAATTATTTAATTCTCTTCTATGGTCTCAGAAATGTCATGCCACATATCTGAGACTAAATTTTCTCAATAAAGTACAGATAAAATCTAAGCCATGGAGTTACTGTGACATTCAATACCCAAATAAAATACTGCATGTAGATATATTTCACAAATACTAAAATTATAATGTCAAGTTTGAAGGAATATTATAAAAATAGGAGATGTTATTTATTCATTTTAAAGAGCTTATTGGATACACAGTCTTTGGGCGTGTTGGCACACACCTGTAATCTTAGCACTTGGGAGGCTGAAAACAAGAGAATCACTACAAGTCCTGTCTGTGGACTTGTAAATTAATGTACATTACATTAACTCAGTTATCAATAAATAATAGTATAGTTAGGAAGCTGATGCCGTCATAAGATCATCTGTGAGGACAATATTTATCTATGGAATTTCACATTACTTAAAGAAAAGCAAGGAATGGGTAGAAAATAGAAAAAAATAATCCGAATATTTCAGAATTATTTCCATGCTGAAATTAATACAGTTCTTCAAAGAACAGAAAACCAATGTAAGAGACTGGGTGTGGTGGTGTGCACTTATAATCTCAGTGCTTGGGAGTCTAAAAACAGAATAATCACTATTAGTCCAATCCACGTAGTAAGACCCTTTACACGCTATACGCCCTGTACACCCTGTCCTAAATTCATAAAAAAAGAAGAAAGAAAACAAATGTAATACTCTGATTTCTCTTCAGATCATATAAATCTTTTGCCTTTTACTAAAGAAAACAAATCTATTTCATCAGACAAGATACATGTTTTTGGGGACTGAACACAGACCCTTGTGCTTACTGAGGAAGTACTTATTCTATTCAGCCTTCTCCTCAGCCCCTTAGATACATGTATAAATTTCCATTTCTGTCATTTAGTCCAAATTCAAAATTTTATGCTTCATAATTTCTTCTGATCTTCTTTCCTCAAAAGTGCCTCTTTTTTTTTTTTTTTTTTTTTTTTGTTGTTGGTGGAACCAGGGATGGAATTCAGGCCCTTGCACTTGCCAGGGAAGTGCTTCTTCTACTGAGCCATCTCCCCAGCCCCATATTGAGGTTTATATTCCTTAGCCTATTTTCTAAGGAATTTCATATTCATTTTATTATTTCTGCATGATAACAGTAGTCTCAGTCACTTCCAGAAGTCATTATAATGTCCCTGTATTTCATAACTGTATTTATAATATTTTATTTTCCAATTTGATACCTTATCGAGAGATCATTTTTTTCACTTTTTTGCAATATGTAATAGTTCAACATGTATAGAGCATAAACATAATTAAGAATCTAATACATGACACTTAACAAAAAATGCCTACACATAGTCAGACAACAAGCAATAAGTGCAAAAATTATTCATAGACATAACACAGAGAAAGGCAGAGAGCATTTTATTCATATGCAGAGAGCTCTCACAATCAATAAGAAGACAAATGATAAGTCTACTAGAAAAAAATACAAAAAGAGGAACTGGCAGTCCACCAAAAGAAAATGTCAATTAAACATGAAATCTCACAAGTAATTAAGGAAATGAAAATTAAAGTTTAATGAGATCTTATTTGTTACTTATTAAAATGATATAGCTCAGAATTTGAAAATGTGATGTATTGACAGTAATTGAGAAAATGAGATATTGCATAATGATTTAGGAGATTAAAAATACATAGTCAAATACAAATCAGTTTCATTTTATCAAAATTTCATAAATACATATCTTTTTATGAAATAATTTCCATTTTATACATTTAGACACTACAGATACATCGATGTTTACTTGAAAAGGTGACTCATATTGTGCATGTGATTTTATTAAAAAGTAAAGAACAATTATAAATATCATGCTCATGAATAGAAGTTTGACTAAGTTTCCTATATTAGTGAACATTGGATTATTTGAGCAGGTGCCTGGTAAATAGCTCAGCTGTTGCTAAGTACATAATCAGCTAATAACAAGACAAGAAATAATGTATGTGGAGAGCGAAATAGCATCTTTAAAAATCAGTAGGTACTTTGACTAATAATGTGGCCAGTATCTGCAGGCACATTGGCTTCCTAAGACAGCCACTGCTGTTCTGTGTCTTCCAAGTCAGAGCTGGCGCTTGCAGAGATGCTGTGCGGTGTGGACTCCATGGCACTAGAATAAAGCCAGAAGGAGGAAACCAAGAAGAGCACGCGCAGGCCGCTCCTCTCCGGTTGCTCCGTCATACAGTTTTCTCTATCGGACAGGATGTAGATTCATTGGCAGGCTAGTGCTGTGTTAGGATTTAACCTCCACAGGGAAACCTGAAAAAGTCAGGACTTAGGTCTAAATTATCCCATCCCTAAAACTGCAGCTGGCAGCAAATAAGTCTAATTAGAATATGTCTAGTAAGTGGCCCTGTGTTGTTAGATAATACTCATTTATTTATTTAGAGAGGAAAAAGACAAAAACAAATAACAATAAAGCCAATAACAAAGCCACATAAAACAGTAAAAATGGTACAGAATTTCAAAACAAGAATAAAATAATTGACAATGGTTGTTACATTAAGCATTATTGTTATCAAATTTGTTGCTCAGATTACCAGATGTAGGCATGCAAAATGCTTTTTTTCACAAATATTTAGGTAGCTCCAACCCTTTTGTAAAGAGTAACAAATTCTTATTAATTATTTGATTTATGAAATGGAACTGGATCAGAGATGAGGATACAGTTTACTGGCTTAAGTACCTGCCTGACCAGGACAAGTTCCTGAGTTTGATCCCTGGTATAGTTAAAAAAAAAAAAGGAACTGGATTTATTGTATCTATCTATCATGGGGATGCCTATTGTTTTGCATTATATATCATGTGTATTATTGTATTTGTTTTGATTATGTGCATTTATTATTTCAGTAAAAATAACTAAAACAATTGAATGAGTCGGTTTCCACCTGGTTGCCTTTTGCAGAATAAAGAATAACAAGCTTATTCTGCTTCAAATACTCAAAACCTCTTTTCCCACTTTATCTGCATCTAACAACTAGATGTGAAGTCTGAATATGAATATCTTCAAATAATTTTTAACCCTGCTGAGTATATTGATAGGTGAAAGAAAACATTTCCCAACAGCTCTGATCATTAATAAATTGTCTATCACAAAGTCATATTCCAATGTCACTGTAGAGCAAGAAGATTGATATGCTTTTTTTTTTTTTTTTTTTTTGTGTGTTTTTTGAGACAGGGTCTCCCTATGCAGTTCAGGCTGGCTTTAAGCTCACTTTGTAGCTCAGGCTGGTCTCAAACTCACAACAATCTTCCTGCCTCAGCCTCCCAAGTGCTGGGATTAGAGGCATGCGCCACCACGCCCAGCTGATGCGCTTTTTCTCAGGGCTGACAGCTACGTCTCTCAGCACCATTAAAAATGCCTCATAAGCTGGTAATTCTTGTAATGGGTGTTTATGCAAAGCAACATCATGGAAGTGCATGAAAACTATTTTTTCCAGAATGTGTGTTAGAATATTATTTCAATCACAAAGACATCATTAATATTAGGGCACATGTATTAAGAAATAGGTTAAATAAGGAAAGAGATTCTAGGCATAGAAAATTTGAATATAATGGTATAAAAATGTTTATGACATATTCTTAAGTGGAATTCACATAGGTAGAAAACTTTATGTAAAAATGATTTTATTTTTGTAAATAAAATTAATAATCAAACATGTAGGAGAAGAAGCCCTATAACATCAATGGTAATTATCTCTGTATGAGACAATGACATAGTTTTCATTTTTTCAATTCGTACGTTGTCTCAAATTTCCATGACAAACACGCTACTCTTGTACTAGCTGGAATCAAACATTTTTAGTATAAAAAATACAGCAGAAGAATACCACCAACATTAAGACCAAACTTCAAGTCATCAATTCCAGAAGGTCTCCTCATGTCATCTTGTTATTATCACTGCTCTTGCTGGGTCCTCCTGCCACATACATGGAGACCCTTTTGTTCCTTGCATGACTTCTGTTCATGTGCACTGGACCTATGACAAATATACTCTTCTATCAAATTGGAAAACATGTAGCTCCCCAAAACTGAGAAAATTTGAGTGTGCATCAATTATTTGTTGACCCAAATAGAACCATTGGGCTTACATTAAGAAAGGCTTTATAAAAGTACTGATGGCAAAACCATGCACACAAATCATAGTAAATCATGCAAATACTAAGTGTTCCCATGAAAATATTATCTGGAAGATTCAGTGTTTCTCAGCGTGGTTCCATTAGAGTAGATACTTGGGTGAATATGGAATGTGGCCAGTTGCCAGATCAAGAGAGTGTGATCTAAGATTACAGATTGAAAATCAGAAACCCTTAAGTAAATGTTTACTACAGAACAAGTTCTGAGTGCTCCATCAATCCAACCCTATAGAAGTCTGGAATTATTTAATAAGGAGCCCTGGTAATCTAGCTCCTACTTTCATTTTGAAGGAATAAAAATTGCAAGATAAGTCATAGCAGTTTTGTGTCTCTCTCGGACTTGTTAAATTTCTCTGTCACTCTTCTCCTACCTCCTGAAATCTTAAGCGCTGATACTTTATGTTCTGGCTTGTAAATGAAGCCTGTTATTATCATTGAGATAGTGTTTTTATGGCATAAATAATGAGTTCAAACAGGGGAAGCAGCGTTGGGTGGAATTACTGCCTGAGCTGAGATGGAAATAATCAATATGTCCTCACTTACAAATCTCATCTGCATGTCAACTCCATCCTGCCGGCTGTCTCCCTACAGATTCATTTCACAGGAGGCCCAATAAAACACTCGGATGGCATTGATCTGTTTTATTCATAGGCAGAGATAGAAATGCATCATTTGAAATTAATAGAGGGGTTGTGTTTATATCCCAACCTAGAATGAGTAACCTGCAATGCAGAACATTAAGAGAAATCTTGTACACTGGGAAATGAGACGGCCCTGGGGATCAAGGATCAGGGAGACATCTCTGAATTTCCCTGTGAAATCCTACCTGTTATCACTCAGCACACTTGGGAATTAGGCAACCAAAATACCACAATTTGAACAATTCCTTAAATCAGCCCAAAATGGTGATATTAATTTTTCGGATGTGTTTTCCACATTTTGCTTACCTTTGTTTTTTTTCTTTAACACTGAACAAAATGAACGCTATGGCATATCCTAAAATCTGGAAAGAAACTTAGAAATCACCTATTCCATTCTAATTCCTAGTTGGTTTGTGTGCTCTGCATTGCAATGTTCAAATAATCTGATAGAATATGACCAGATAAGGGAAAATCACTGTTTGATAACACAGTCCCATATGGAAAAAAATTACAAAGCTTTGGTTTGTGGAAATTTCTACTAATATTCATCCCCTTGATGTTTCTAGGGATGGAAGCTAACTTTCCTGTGGTCACCCAGAATGGCTCCAGAGTGGTATTGCCACTCTGACAGCATTTTAAGAATATATGTATAGGGCAGGCCAGATACCTCAGCAGATTAAAGTATCTGTTTAGGCAGACACAGGGACCGGGGTTCAATACCTGGAGTGCCCTGCCTGCCCCACCCCCAAGGCATGCTGAGAGGATTGAGACTTGGTGGTGACACATGCCTGTAATCCCAGCACTTAGGAGGCTGAAAACAGGAGAATCACTGAGTCTGATCTGTGTAGTGAGATCCTGCAGACCCTGTAGATCTTGCCTGAAATTTGTTAAAAAATAATAATTATAGAAATGAATATATAGAGAATGGAACCAATCTTCAAATTAGCCTACAATCAATAGTGTTAAGGAACACAACTTACTTAATCATATATTGCTTTGAGTTTTGCTGTTAAATTACCTATAATTGATAGAACTATTTTATCTCTTCTTGTCACAAATTCCTCACACTTTTTCTTTGATCTCAGTTCAAATATCAGATTTTCCTGGTTGTCTCAGTCTAGATCAAATCCCCCATTCATATACCTGGTCCTGAACAGTATTCTATTTCCTACATAATTCTTGATTTAAATAATGCTTTAAATTTTGTGATGATTCTAAATTAATATGTGGTCATAATAAAAAAATACAAAGAAAACCTTTGTCCCCTCCAAAATGTGCTACTTGTAACAAGCTCAAGAGCATCAGAGGTACTCAATCTTAGATTGGAACTGTCAAAGTTGTGAGCCAAGATGAACCTTTTCTCTTTCTAAGTTTATTATTGCAAGTGCTATTTGTTATTATGCTGGAAAGCACATCAACCCAACACTATGTAGGTGTACATTCAAAACCTAATTGATGTAGGTAGTTGATCTTAGCCTACATTTCTCTGTCCTACAAAACTGAATGGGTTTCCTCGGTTATATCTTCTCTTTCTAGGGCTGATAAATATCCTAAGACTTTGCAGCAAAGAATTTAGAAGGCTGAAGGAATTGAGGATGAGTCTTACTACCATTTTCTCTGGGCCATTTATCTTCTTACCAGTCTCTAGCTAGCATAGTATCTTTTATATCTTCTTCATTCTAGGGAGTTCATTTTGTAAAATGTAAAGAAGAAAAACAACTAAATTAATACCTGGTTTAGACAAGACTAACTTTTTAATCTCCATATTGGCACAAGATTAGCCCAAAGGTTTTTTAGTTAAAAAGAAAAAGGAAGTTTAAACACAGCAAATAAAAAATTGTTGTTGTTGTTCTTGATTTCAGTATTTCTGTTAAGGATAGTATTCCTAAAGTCAGTTATTTTGCAGACTGACACTCTAAGGAGACATGGGTTTCCTTTCATAATTGTATTTTAATTGGCTAAATTTGTATCTCCACCATAGTTGTACAATAAAGTAAATTCAGATAAGAGTTCATAAGAAGGTCATACTGAATAAGGCATGGAAATGTAATCATGCAGCCAGTATGCATCGTGTAAATGTGTATGTCTTTATTTTCCCTCTAGGTGCTGAAGCTGGTTCATCCAGTATAACTCCATTCAAATTAGTTTACTTGAACTGGGTACACCCTCAGTCCTGGACACTATGGTTAATTGATTTTGTGATGTGAGGTGTGGGTTGGGAGTTTATTTGAAAATGCAGACCATATACTGTTTATCCTGCCACTACCTAAGAAACAATAATATTGTTGTTTTAATGACATGTCACAACAAAAAATGTTACAGAAAAACAGAAGAGAGTGAATTTTATCTAATCTAGTAAGATAGAGAGACAAGGGTTGTAAGGCAAGGAGTAGAGCCTGAGTGGCTAGAGATGGAGCACAGATATTCAACCATGTGACAGAGGAAGATAAAAGGCATGGGGTATTGAGAGAAGTTAAGAATATATTGAATCTGATATAAATATCTGCATTTCCAGAAGTAATAAGCATGTGTATAGAAAGTTGCATTGACTTCATATTGTGAAGCTTAGTCCAGACAAATGCCTGCTAGCAGGAAAGCAAATGGAAGATGTTTGAACAAGGCACAAGACATTACATTTAAGAAGGTGGCTGTGGCAGCAGGAGGAGTTTAAGAAAACAAGGCAAGGCAACTACAGGAGAGCTGTCAGTAAAATAGAGCATAAGTGTACATAGCAAAGAATTGAAATAGCTGAAACAAGCCAGTGCTCCACAAGCAGATTTGCACTACTACAATAGAGGATTTTCAGGAGGTGAGTAGAGGGGTTGAAACAAAGAACTTCAATAGAACACTTCGAAAGCATCCTACAGGTAAGGTTACATTATAAGCATGAATTCAACAGCTACCTCTAGCTCAGTGTAAATTCGTATTCTTCTGTTTATTGCTATATAATCTTAAAAAATGAGATAGCCTCTCTGCTCCTTAGTATTCTGAGCCATAGAATGTCAGGAATGAAAATGACTGCAAAATAGGTCCCCCGTGTTCATGACTTCTTAAAATAATAAATATGGTAATCCACGTATAGGAAGTCAATACATGTTAACTATTTCATTTTTTGTTTTGGTCCAGGAATTTAAATTCCATCCATATGCCAAGAAACATACTCAAAATAATGCATTTTTACTAAATCATCTTATCCGTATTGGGAAGAATGATATTAGTGAACATTAAACCTCTAAGAAAGAGACCAGTTAGGAGACTATGGTAATAACCCCAAGAAAGGGAAATTCAAACCTGTATGAGCAAACAGTGGGTCTCTCATCTCAATAATCCTGTTCTTAGCATTGTGTTCCTTAAAGAATGGATATTTGAAATAATTTACTTGTGAAAGAAGGGATGAATGAATTAAAATTGATTTTTCTAAATTTAAAAAGGTATTGAAAATAAACTTTAAAAATTTGAAGATAATGTGCACCCAGGTATGTTCACACATGTTGAATATAATTGTGCAAGAATTCTTCATAAGTGAGAAAACTCATGCAGCGATCTTCTACAAACCATAACAGAAAATTAACTACATTGCCTCAATCTTTCTTTTATGTATTTGTGGTCAGTACGAACCCACAAGGAAGCCACGGTTCTGACTTCTAAGGGCAGACATTTGGTTAGTCTGTCTTATTTTTTTTCTTTATACAAAGGGAAGCATATAAGCATAAACTTATCAATTTCTGGATTAGTTCATTTGCTAAATTGCTACACTAAGAACATTCACGACCTTTCATGTGGATCTTTCATTCTTATTTTTGTGTAGTGTATTTTTATACTGATTTACTTATTTGACGGTGATCATTTAATTTCCTGTTTGAGGTTGTAATTAATAACTGTCAGATGAATATTCTATGAGATATCTTGTATTACGTAATGGATATATATTATATATATATATATAAAATGCAGGGTCCACAAGATCTCACTGCACAAATCAGACTCAGAATGATCCTGCTGTTTTCAGTCTTCCAAGCTCTGGGATGATAGGTGGGTGTTACCACGTCCAGTCTCAATGCTGTCTCAGCATGCCACAGAGGCAGGGCCAGCATGGCACACCAGGGCTATAACCTCGGTCTGTGTGAGCAGGCACTTTAATCCTCTTAGCTATTTGGCTGGCTCCACAATGGGTATACTTCCATGAGTATATGCATAATAATTTAGTTGCTGGGTCCTAGGTTATTAATACATTGGCTTTAGTAGAATCTGCTTACACCCTTAAGTGTCTGGTTTGGTAACAGCCCTGTTGCCATAGCTGAGTATTTTAACTGCACAGCATGCTCACCAGTAACGTATTTCCCTTTTAATCTCTTTTGATAAGTTAATCATTCTGGTAGAGTAATATGTATAATTTTAATTTATACTTCCCAGATTGCTAATGAAATTGACCAACATTTCTTGTTTATTGCCCATGCAACATCTTATCTTGGAAAGATATCTTATAAAATTGATGACCCTTGTCAATTTATATATTGCTTGATGATCCTTTTTTGATTGATTCTCTGTCCTGCTTCTTCATTATTTGTAGAGGCCCTTGTGTATTGGTAGGACACTGTCAGAAACTGATAATGGATAATTTGTGTAGCAAATGCATTTTTCCATGCTAACATGAAGTACACAATATTTTAAGTGTTTCCCTTTGACAAATTCAAATACTCAATTTTAGTGTATTTCTTTATTTTATTTTATTGAAGAACAAATAGCCATGAGACAGTTTCAAATCATGTTGCAGGACAGTTTCAATTATTAATACACTCCATATAGTTTTTGTAGTGTTTTTCTGTTGTACTAGGTGCATACATGTTGTTCTATTTACAAACACTATTAGAACAGATACCTCTAATCAATGAATTAAGAAAATGTAGCTGTATACTTATCTTTTTTTAAAGCTGAATTATAGTACAGTTTCCATAATTAATACTTTTTACATTGTTATCTTCCTAGTAGTTACCATCATACAAGAAGCTGACAGAATATCCTGTCCAAACATTATTAGTGCAAATCTTTCTTTTCATAAAATTATGAAGAAGTACTGCATATTCATCCTAACTGTATTGTTTATACAAACACAGAATGGTTCTTCCTTTATATCCCCCATTTTTTTTTTGTTTAGTCTTGTCAAAGATGGGTATTCTATTGTCATTCAATTATTTAGGTGCTTGATTTCCAATCTACATTTTTCTCTGTTATTTTATTTTTCTACTTACACTGAAGATAACAATGTGCAAAATAACAACCACTGTTCACCTTTGAATACCTGCCATCTTGTTTTGTTTTTCAGGTTTTTTGAAATCGTGTATATTTTCTAATATTTTGTCTACTACTTTTCTGTTCTCTTTCCAATAAACTTTTAAAAAAGAATCTTTGCCTATGGTTGGGGTCATAGCTCAGTAGAATAAGTGCTTCCTTGGCAAGCACAAGGGCCTGAGTTCAATCCTCAGATCTGAAAAAAAAAAAAAAAAAAAAAAAACCTCTTAGCCTATATATACATTTAGGAAATATGCCTTTATTCCTTTTTAATTTCCTATGCATTTAATTTAGATTCCTTTACCTTTAGATCAGCAATCCTGGAGTTTAATTTTGATATGAGAGTTCTACAATTCTTCCTCGACATTTTTTTTTCTGTGAAAATGTCTAATTAACACTTTATCGATTATTGGTATGAGTGTATTCCCTCTAACACTGTAAAGATATCAATATATTAATTAAATAATAATTTTGTGTAATCATATCATTTCCATTGAATAGTTTACCTAGAAAATACCATTGTTTTATATATTTAAAAATTATGTACCTTTAGAAGGAATAAATATGTTTTCTTTAGTCTATTTGTTTTATCCTGGAATGTACTTAGTTTGCAATAAGTATAAAATTTAATTTTTATGCAGGGGCCTGGAGTTCAATCCTGGGCCTGCTGTACTGGCCTGCCCCAGGGGCTCACTGAGATGTCAGTCAATTGAGACCTGGTGTGGTGGTGCACACCTGTAATCCCAGCTCTTGGGAGGCTATAAACAGACAGTTCACTATGAGTCTGACCTAGTAGTGAGACCCTGAACACCCTGTGGGCCCTTTCCTAAAATACAAAAAAAAAGAATCAATTTTGAACACAATGCCAACAGTTGTAGTTTCTGATGTTTTTAACTCATCCGGAAAGAGATCTCCTTGAAAACTTCATACAAGTGCTCATTTCATTGCCAAATATGTGGAGAAATGTATTTTCACATATTTCTGGGAGCATGTAGTTTAAGTTTCTTATTTATTCATTCATTGTTAGGTATAACAAGCTTTTTCTGATATTTCTTGGAGACTCTAGTACATATGGGTCACAGAAAATAATCACCCGTGAATGGGATTCTTGCAGAGATCCAAGTTTAAGTCCTGTAGTGCTTATGGTTCGAACTGATGTAAGTCGGAACCATTTGCTCATTCTGAGACTCTCATTTTTTAGAGCACAATTAAGTTAATAAAGAATCAATTTATTATTACATATAATGAAGTTAAACAACCAGTCAGCTATTCCCTAAAATAATTGTCATTTTTTATATTTTTTATTCATTTAATGGAAAAATAAAATATCAATGAAACAATTAAAAACAGGTTAGTAGGACAGTTACAATAATTAATGTGTTGCATATTGTTATCTTCATAGTAGTGGTTATTCAGAGGACAAGATGCAGATATGGTATCTTATCTGAACAATATTAGTACAAATCTTTCTTCTCATTGAACTACATGAACGTAGCTGTATATCTGTCCTAACTATTTTGTGCATACATATTGTTTTTCACTACAAAATGGTCGTTCATTTATATGTCTTTTTTTGTATTGTTTTGTCAGAGATGGGTGTTCTATTGCTGTTAGAGGAGCTGTATTTGAGAAATCTTTAAAGGTCCTTTTCATACTTCATGCCAGTTCAAACATTGTAGGTACTTGAATTCAGCAAAATAACCCAGTATAGTCCAGTAGTCCATAATAGTAGGTTATCAATACAACTGTCTGTTGTCTGAAGTTGTTGACTTGAGCTTTTTATGGTGCAGCATATTAATATAATTTTATTTTTGATACCTCATGGTTATACTTTTGGGCTGGATAGTTAAGATCAAGATAAAGCAAGACCTATATAGTAAGAGACATAACTTTTGTATCTGATAAGGTCAGTCAAATCCCCTCAGGATTTACCCTGAAACCCTGTACTGCAGTTTGTAGATCCTTTGTCAGAGTCAGAGACGTGGATGAGTCAGGGCCATTGCTTGACCACTTTGCTCTCTGAAAGATTGAGAGAATGTTTTCTCTCTAGGTGACTTTCCATAGGCACACTACGTTGTTGATTCCTTTCCTCTGTGACTCCATAATCTCCTTGATGAGAAAAATCCCATTCAATCCAGCTATTCCCCTTCTTGGAATTTTCTCAAATAATTATTATAATTGTAGAAATGGGAAAAAAATCCATTACAGTACATCAAGTTGTTCAATTTCCTCTGCATAAAGGTAACATGTGCCATTTCTATTTTGGTTAGTATCTTGTCCTGGTACTGTAAAGCATTTAACTAAAGATAAAATGCTATTACAGAGCAATAAAAGTGGTAATGTAGAGAAATTGACAATAGCCTTCACTTCATCCTTTAATTTTAGAGAAATTCATTCTGAATTTTCAAACCGAGTTTGTTGGATTCTGTCATGTGAAATTTCCTGGCTTCAGGCTGCTCTCCTGTAGTGTGTGTACCAACCCTGAACACATTATTAAAACATTTTTTCATTTGAATATTTTATCTCTCAGTCACATCTTTGCTTCTCATTTCTCAAAGTAAAAGTGTTTAGTGATAAAAGATGGAATTTTTATAATACAGTGAAATATGAAAAAAGCAAGAAGTTCCATAGAAACTTTGCCTCTGATCTTTCCTCATCTAACTTCATCTTGTGGATGAAATCATCATTTCTTATAAAATAGCTTTTAGCACTTAAGCGAAGGAAATTTAAGTGAATCAAATTTCTCTCTGTCTCTCTCTTTGTCTCTGTCTCTCTCTCTGTCTGTCATTCTCTCCATTTTCTCAAAGTAAGTCACTGAATTGAAAAGACTGTAGGATTATTTACTTAGTTATTTAACATCAAGGATGATGGTATAACTATAGGTCTATGTCAAAATGAGAATATCACCATTTGGTACAAAGATTTCAGTGTTTTGATGCACATTAGTGTGTGTGTGTGTGAGTGTGTGTGTGTGTGTGTGTGTGTGATTATGATTTAATTCCCTGTGTGGATGTGCTCAATTAAAATTATAACCAACATACCGTACTATTCAGTCATCACAAATAAATTACTTTATATTGCCATTTATTACACTTGCAATCATAGGTCACCCTGCCTGCAGGCTAAACTTTAATTTTTCATGTTCTTCATCCTGGCCTTTCAGAGGGAAACTTGACTTTAAACAGGCATTATTTAAGTTAGATATTTGGCCCCGGTTTACCTGTGACTTTAAACAGGCATTATTTAAGTTAGATATTTGGTCCCGGTTTACCTGTGAGTAGAGCCACTGAGAGTTTGAAGATTCGCACCCAGCTATTAAGCCTTTAACTAATTTGCTCTAATAATGAAGGGAACATTCATGAGGATATTGATGGAGCTCCTCAGCCTTTCCTCACGTGGGCATCTCAATCTAGCCGTCATGGTAAGAATATTTAGTGAAGTCTTGAAAAATGAGCATGATTCTGTTACTCTTAGATGCCATTTTTGCAATTCTGTTCCACACAGTTGGACTGGCAAGATGAAACTCCCTCTGAAGTCATCTTGATTTAAAAGTAAGAAGCATAATTTGCTTTCCCTATGAAGCTTGTTTCAGAGTTTTATATTGTTGCTGTGTGATTCACTTCCCCTTTGCATCCTGATTTCATCAATTTTACCTCAGCAATTATACTGTAATCTTATTGGGGGGACCATACTTTATTCCACTTCATGCCCACCTAGCAAATTTCCATGTTTTTCACTTAGACCCACCTCACTGCATGTTTTGCTTTATAAAACTCCCTCAAAAATGCAGATTTTTGATAATCCACTCAGGTCTACTTCTGTCACTCACTCAGATGGAAGCTTTCTGCCCTGAATATGTTCTGCTCTTTAAAAAAAAAAAGCTTTACATTGTAAACTGTGTAATACTTCCTTTGTTTCTTTTCCTTTCTTTCTTTTTTATTTTATTTTATTTTATATGGGATATCTAGCTCAGGACCTTGCACTTGCCAGATCATTGAGCTATCTCCCCAGCTTTATAATGCTTTCTTAAATTAATAAAAAAGCAACTTTATTAACAGTGAACATTTTTTTCTTGTAAACATACCTCATAAAATGGTCTATTTATCTTACGTGCATTGTTCATTCAGATGAGATTATGAAAAGATGTTCCATCAGGTCTCTACCAAAGGAAAAAAAAAAAAGTGTGCGATGAGTTGTCAGACTTCACCGTGGTGCCTGTTATCTGTCAGGGTTGGCTTGGGTAGGACTTTCCTGGCACCCTACCTGTTTTTCAGCAGCCACATCATTCTCAGCAAACCCTTAGCCAAGCACAGGTGCTAAACTTGGCAAACACAAGACAGGATGTCATAAAGAAGAGAGAAGTAGGGCAGGGAATCTTCCCAGAAACTAGATATTTGAAAATGTCCATTCATTTCAGCCTGATGCTCTGAGAAATTTGACCCCAAGTGTTTGCTCAGGCCTCCACACAAAATGTCCCTTGTCAGAACCCCTCCTTCCATGTTCTATAAGTCTCTTGGCTCTTTGTTCTCCAGAGACAATCTTGTCACCCTCCATCTATCCGCACCCAGGTGTATTAAATCTTGTGCCTTGTTGCTTTCATAGATTTCTGGTGGGTGGTCTCTGACTGGTATTGTTTGTTATATTACCTACTACAATCTAGGCATGTTTCTAGGCTCTAGTGAATAGTAGCTAAAGTTGACATAGTGCCTAGTTTCTAAGTACATACCAATGACTAGTGAAACTGTTACTAAGGATGGCATTGAAGTGTGATCATCTTTACAAGGCATTACTTAATTCAATATGTATACATTGTAAAGATTGCTCATCGATTAAGTAGGTTTGACAGCAAATGAGATACTAATGAAACAGATGTCACACATGCTAACAAAGAGTTCATTCCTTTTTCTCCTTAAATTCTATTTTGTACAGTTCAGAAATTAGTTGGAGTTTCATACAACAGTGCTGCTTTGGCTTGTGGAATGGACATCAAGCCAGAAGCTTAAATATTTCAGTAGTTTAGTGGCCTGATCTGTTTATGAGATAGAATCCACCTCCAAATATTCACCACCATTCTTTTCCTCATTTGAATTCACACTGCAATCAACTCAAATAACTCGCAATGGGAAGAATTATGAAAAAAATAAGTATTATCAATTAGCATACAAAAGTGGAAATGAAGATCTTTCTGATAAGAGGTCCTGAGAGAGATCAGCAACCCTTAGGCCAGCGTATTGCTAAGCATGCAAGTCTACGACCCTTTTGGGGAACTTGAACAGAAAACATTCACTCTCTATTAGTGATCCTGAAACAAACCAATTTTATTTGGCTATAAATTCATTTGAAAATCAACATGATGTGGGGAGGAAATTCTTTGTCATTTTTAACAAAAAACTCATGAATCAAAAACTTTCCACTTTGACAGTGACAACAGGGACAGACGCTTGTTCAAAGTTCAGACTGAAAGTTCTATCCAAAAAAAGTGATTCAGTTGTCTTAAAAGTAATCCTTATGCAATTCAACCTCCTCTGTGTGCTTTTAGCCAAAGGCTAGTTGAGCAACGGAGAGTAGATGTGCTGGTATATCTGTTTCATTTCATGTTATTTTAATATCATGCCAAGTTTAGAATGCTGTTTCCTCTTTGTTCTATTCACAAGTCCTCCTGGTCACCCTGAAGCCTGCTCTCTGTGGTTACCTGAGAGTATATGGCACACTGGATAGGCACATTGGAATGGTGTGCATAGGGCCTTTGACCATCCAACCACTATTTACAGAACCAGCTTCATTTCTTTCTTGATTCTCTCCCATTTTTAGTTACAACCACCTCAAATGAGTCATATTTTCTCATCTCATAGTGCCAAACCATGTCTGCTGCCCTTACACACATTGCTTTCTTCTACCTTGAATACTGAAGTGTGTGGTCCACTGGTATAATCTGTTTTCAGAGGACACTACAACATTCTGCTTCCTTTCTAATCATCCTATACATTAGCCATGACCTCTTTTATGTCTTCTCTTATGTTATGGATATACTTTGTCAATTGCATTGAGTTCATCTCTATTGCATTTTTAAAATGTATCTGTAACTTCAGAAACATTATGAAACTAACATATGGTAATAACAGACATCAGTGACTATCTTCAGAATAAAAGGAGTGAACACTGGTAAAACAGCCAAGAGTTGGAAATCTTTGTGAGGATTACAGTTTTGTGAAGGTGACGTAAACACAGTAAGCCTCAGTGAAGAAAATGAAACAGTTAAGAAACAAATGAAGCAAGAGAGTTGTCCAAAATTTGGCCCATGAAGGTGTTCAATCCATCCTAGCTCCCTTTCTTTCCTGTAACCTTGAATGGTAATGACTAAAGCTAAGAAACCACATGGAATAAAGCTATGTGGCATTAGAGAAAATACTTTATTAAAAGTCCTGATAAACACTGTCTCTGTCTCTGTCCCTATCTCTGTGTCTCTCTGTAGCTCTCTGTCTCTTTCTGTCTCTGTCTCTCTGTCTCTGTCTCTCTATCTGTCTCTCTCTGTCTCTCTCTCTGTCTCTGTCTCTGTCTCTCTCTCTTTCTCTCTCTCTCTCTCTGCCTCTTTCTCTCTGTGAATTATGAGGTATGTATGTATGTATGTGTCATCTGCCCATAGCAGAAAGTCATTGTCCATTTTCAGAAAAATATTTTTGGCTTAGGCATACCTTGACTTGATTATAGGAAAATTAAAATAGCCATATTAAACAAAGAAAATGTGCCAGCTAATTTTGAGTGCCAACTTGACTTAATTATGATACTTCTGGAGAGGTAATTTAGGTAATTGGATTCCAAGGGCACTAAATTTATCAAAGAATTAATCCATTGATGATTTTAAGCACTGAATGAGCTCTTGGTACTAGTATCTAGTTGGAGGAAGTGCATTATGGGGGCATGTGACCTCAGAGGCAATGTATATGAGTGAGCTGAGGGAACCCTTCCTGGATCTTACACGTGCTGGTTATCATGAGGCAAGTAGCTTCTCTTGCCATACATTTCCACCATGTGCGTACCTTTGAACCAGCCAACCATCACAAAACCTCTTGAACCTTGACGCAACATAAGCTTTTACTTTAAATTTTGGATATCAGCCATTTGGTCCCAGAAATATAAAGAACAACCAGTACACAAATAAAGCAACTTGAGTTCTCTGCCTCTGAAGTTCACTTGGCTATGACCTTGACACCAGACAAGGAGATGTATTTGATATGAACAAAAAACATAAATTAGCTATGATTATTAATCACATCCCCTAAAACAAAGTCTCTTTTCTAGCATGCGTATTTCAACTATACAAATGCCACCACAGTGGATGCCTGGATTTTTCCAAGCCCCAGAATATTTTAATCCTCACTCTATTATTGAGCATCCAATGTGACATTCAACTCACATTATACCAGGAGTTTGACAAAAGGAAAGATAAATTTTAGAGTAATGAGTGGTACTGTTCTTCAAGTATGCTTAAGGGAGCAGAGAAATACAATCTGGATTTCACAGGCCATTATATTCATTGTTTGCAATTGGTTATCAGGAGAAAACAAGAACAAAAAAAAAAAAAAAGAAAGGAAAGAAAGAAAAAAGAAAAAGCAAATCATCCTCAATGGGATACATATGCTAAATTCCAGTTTACCTAAAATCACATTTAACCTGTCTACCTATTATCGAGTTTCTCCTATATAAAATGTGTTTTGTGACTCTTCAAGATGTTTCCTAGAGGTATTATTGCTTACTATAATAATAGTTTATCTTTTATTATGATAAACCCACAGGTTAGTGTTCCATAAACACCCTTGGGATTATGTGTCATACATTCTGGAGAAGATAGGAGTTAAACCTGATTCCGCTAATGACTGACTTTACAACTTCAGGCAAAGAGTATTATCTCTCTAGGCCTCTACAATACATTTGCAAATGCAAATATACCATAAACCTGTAAGTTCACCCTACCATCTTCCCTGTTCTTGTGTTCTCTTGGTCATTGTGCTTATGGGAAACCTGGAACATGTCAGAAGGAAACATTTTAAAGAGTTTCATATAGGGATGACTGATAATCACATGAATAGGGTTAAGAAAAACCAGAAAGGACTGAAAAGTACTCTACTCATGGCAGAAGCAGGCAATATTGGTGTCCTAGATCAGAAAAGATTCAGGTTTAAGAATCTGCAAGGGGCTGGCAAGATAGCTCAGCAGTCTAAAGGGCCTGCTTAGGCAAGCTTAGGCAAGCACAGGGCCTGTGATTTGATCCCCGGCACCACATGCTGAGCCAGCACTGCCTGCCCCTAACCCACCCCCAGATGGGCTGAGCCAACCACAAAATTTAAGAAAGAAAGAAAAGAAAAGAACCTGTGGGGATTTGTATCATCAATAGCAAATTGACACCTAACAGAAGCAGTGGTCTATGAACAAATGCGGCTGATTCACAAAACTAAAAGGGGAAACTCCAGCTCTGTTGTGGAGGCCTTGCATCCTCTACATCCACCAGAGTCCTGTAGGCAAAGGTGTCAGCTCATATAAACCAAGAGCTGTTAGTGCTCTGGGGCGCAGGGCCAGATGAAAAGGGTATGAGGAGATCTGTCACGCAAAGAGTTGGCAAATTGGCAACCAACATGGTTCATATATGAATCAAACAAATGGGAGCCAAGGTTACACCACAAGTCTTGGAAGAAATTGTGAAACCATGTCCTGGAGGATGAGATCAAAGTCTGCTTCCCTGGGTTTCTCCACACAGAGCCCACTCTGCTAAATGTTTCATAGGGTTTTCCCTAATTTGGAGAAATCAAATATTTAAAATCAGACCTACTTTGAAGTCTCCCAGCAAGCAGCAAATCTGGGACTTGATAGATCCAGTTATTAAAAGTCAGTCCATCTAAGCAATCTGTTTGCCTGCCTTTCTTGCTGTGTTGGTAATTTTGCAAAATCTGCTGAATTTGCTTTTCTCCTCTCAGCAGATTGTAGAATGAGTAAAGGCTGTCTGTCGGCTGTCTATCACCCTTTAGGAGGAAAGGCAGAGGCCCTCCCCTTTTTTAATTTCTCCCCACTTTATGGCTGTGGACATACAGAAAAGGGAATGTGGGAAAAATTATCATTAAGCAGGTAATTGTATGTGCTTGCATTTTGTGTTGATGAAGGCAGAAAACAACTTCAGTCTTCTCAGTTCCCTGTTATCTCAAATTGACACAAGCCTAGCTGCAGTCTTCAGTCTGTTCTTCCAGAGGGAGAAATCTTCACTCAGAGAGAACTCAGTGGAGTTCACAATGAAAGAAAGGAAGAGCAAGCTGAGGGGGTATGTCAAGCATTGAAAAGGGAAACTTTTCCTGTCTGTCTGTCTGCCTGTCTTTCTGTGTCTGTGTGTGTCTATTTGTGTCATTTCCTAAAGCCAATGACAGAAGATTTAAGATAAATAAATGAAAACGTAGTTCTCAAAAGTGAAGCTTGGTTTCTGGTTATTTGTTGCCAAGTATAAGACTCTAGGAACTAAGAATTCTTTTGCATTTCTGCTTCCATTTAAATTATTATTGAACTATTGGGCGCAATTAATTGTGAATTATACCCAACAAGTGCCTAGCACCACCAGCACTGAAGAGAATGCTTACCATATGCAAGATCATAAATGTCCCTTTCCCACAGGAGTGACTTACCTCCTGAGCAAGAATTTATTCATCCTATTCTTGATGAGGCTTGCCTCACTTTTTTAAATAAAACATTATGTGAAGCAGATATTTTGGAAAACTACTACTGTAGTCTAGTCTTGGGAAGACAATATTACAACTGCAGGCATTCTTGGCAAATTTGAAAGACAAATTTTTCTGCTATGAAAACATTTAATAACAAGAAAAATCATCACAGAGTTCTGTATGCTTGCTGATACTCAAAAATTTCATGGTTGGTGAGCTGGCCATTGGTTAAGATCCTAATTTAGAAGAGCATATATTAATCTAAGTAAATATCACAGTCATTTATAGTAAGCGAGGCAAAATTGTAGTTTGAAAGTGAGTAGCCTGTGCTCAGGTATGTTAAAACAGCGTGGGAGGTAATGCTTGTTCAATTTCTACACTTAGGTCTTGTAGGACATTAAAATCTGTATCTAATTCAGTGACTCTAATTTATAGCCTTAAACAAAATGTGTTGTATCATTTGTTTAAATAATGGTAAAATTTTAATACACTTGTCACTAAACATTAAAAAAACATAAGATTAGTTCATCTATTACTTGATTTTTTTGCCAATATTACTATGATATGTGGAGAAATTTATGGTCACCAGAATATGCTTTTTAATGACTGTGCTGCTCTTACCGTTGGCTCTAATTTTCCTGAAGTCCTTATTTAAAAAGCCTTGCTTACATCTACACGTTGCATCGTGACTGATGCATTATATGCACTCATCCAGCAGTTAAATACTGAAGTCACAGCTTTCACCAGAGGAATGTATTTTATAGTGGATTAATTTCAAACAGTTTTTAGTCTTCTTGTGACACAATCACAGTCAGTAACTCACTGCTTTGCTACATGGGTTAACTAAGGTAATATGCACAACAACAAATATAGGCCTCGAGTGCAATATGTTTTATACACTAAGCTCCTGTTTAATCATTCCCAAAACCTCTCTTCCCAAGAGCACTGGAACTTTCATAATGGTTGGCATTATTTCTTTTTTGTTTGTTTGCTTTTTTTTTTTTTCAGTACCAGGGATCTAACTCAGGATATTGCATTTGCCAGGCAGGTGCTTATGCCCCTGAGCTATATCCGCAGCCCCAATGGTTGGAGATGTAGTTCAGTGGCACAAGCTCCTGCCTGACAAGACAGGGCTGTGAATTCAATATGAAGTACAAAAAAAAAATCCACAAATGTTGGCATTGTCTTTCACTTTCCATCACAGCTAATGTGTTCCTCAACCTATGGTGCTACTCGCTACAACTTGAAACCTTCATTTGGCAAAGCAAGAAATGAAGGTGAAAGATACATTCAAAACCGAAGTCTTCATATTAGAGAATGAATCCTGCCCTCTTCTCAAAAGTCCTCATCTCCAAGAGTTTAGAATGTTTCTGTATTTGGAGATGGTGACTTTAAAGATATAATTAAGTAAGTCTGATGTCATTAGGGTGGTCCCTAATCTGACATCAGTGGTATCTTTATCATAATGTCCAGTTCAAGCAGGTGCACATATTGAAGGAAGATGAAGGAAAGATGAAGGAAAGTTAGTTATCTATTATCCAAAAAGAGAGGCAGACCCTGGATGCATCCATGCTGTCAGTATAGTGCTCTTGTGCTTGTAATTTGCCGCACTGTGAGAGAACAGCCACCCACACTATGGTCCTTCATTGTGGCCATCCACAAGAACAAATATAGCCAAAGAGTCCTTAGGATGTCAAAATGTCCCGGAAGTCTAAACGCCAATGTGGCACTTCCACCAACATCTGAGTGACTTGGGGGATAGCCTCTCAGTGTGAATGGGCCGCTGCTGTAGCTAGACTCACAACTCCACCCTCCCCTTAGGATTGGCAGGGCGACTTATCTCTGCACCTGCTGGTTACTTCCTTGGCAAAGGAGGAATCAAACAATCTACCTCACAATATTCAGATGTGGATTAATTAGGAAAATATATTTTTAAGTGATTTATGCCATGCTAACTGTAGAGTAAATGTTATTAAATAGCAAGTATAATAATTATTATTATCATTTTATCTATATTCATGCTTTATTTGTAATATTTTAATAAATGGATAATGGTGCTTAGGTAGCAAGGTTAGTGTCAACTGTCTAATGTCAATAAAAGAATGTTTTAACATTGTGCTAAGAGTGGTGTTAGCAGTGGTTTATCCTAAATTCGGGTGATAAGGTGTTCATTCTATCCTTTTTAGAGGACTTAAAGATGAATACAAAATTGACTACTATTTGTTGTATTTAACAGTATTACATTTTTGTATATAGGCATTCCTACAACTGACCTCTCCTCACTATTATGAATTGAACTGTTACAGGCTAAGATATTAATTGGAAGTACATTGCTCCACATCTTCTGGTAGCCACCCTACGAAATGACGAGGTAAGCACTGCACAAGTTATCTCATTTAATCTGTCAGCTCCCCCGACAAATGAGCTTAAAAAAAAGGTGAAGCAAACTGCTCAAGGATAAAAACAAAATGCATTCCCCATCTTCGTTTTGAAATCAGGGAATCTGACTTTGGGCCCAAATTTTGTTTTTCAAAGGCATGATTATATTTTAAGGGAGAAAGGTCTTCCTCCCTCCTCCTAGGGAGCCTACAAAACAGAAAACACATCTGCATGTTCAGCAGGAGCTGGCACATAACCTGCAAATCTCCACACTGCTCTTGGTGGCTGTCACTCTTGATGTGTCCTCTTCACACTGGCCCATGGTTTAGATCACACTCATTTGGTGATTTATGGAGCATGTCAGTGCAATTTAGAGTTGTAATGCTCCTAGTCAAGGACCATCAAACGTCTTCTAAAAGTCTCTGATGCCCTTCAGAGGGAAATAAGTAGAGCACCAATGTTAGCAGCTTTTGTGATCTTAGACAAAAAGACAGGAGCATCGGAAAAATATCCAAAAGACCTTGCCGCCCCCGATAACTTATTAGTGGTGTGACTAATAGGTCAACTCCCCTATGCCCCACCCATCTCACATTGCTACCACTGTTTGGTTCCTAACTTGGGTTCAGATTTGTCTCTTGCAATCAGGTGTCAGTCTCTACGGCCACAAAATGAAAATTCTCTATAAATAAATGCATCCATTTATTTTCGATCATCACAACCTAGAGAAGTTTGAAGTCATAATTGATAAACTAAGATATTTGATGAATAGATGTACTCACGAAGGAGTCAAAAGGTGTTCTTTTAAGACTAGACCATGAAGAACCTTATTAGCACATAAAGTTATTTGTACAGTTACATGGGCACATATATATGTACTGGGAAGCAGGCACATCTTTTATTTTGAGAATCACTGACTGAAAAGGTGAATGTCATTATGATCATTAGCCTAGAATAAGAAGAATCATAGTGAAGTGAAGGCAGAGTCTGTGGATTAAAATAATTTGAATACCAAATAGTTTCTCCAAAGTAAAAGGGACTATCCGAACTCCTCTTGGAATAGGCTGTTCTGGAAGTCGGTGTGCTCTCACTTCACAGCTCTTTCAAGGTACATGTTAAACTTTTCCATTCAAATTTTTATATGTTGGAAAAATTACAATGACAGCATCAACAATTACAAACTTTACTTTTGCACTGAACATTAAAGCATATGTATTCTGAATCACATTCAGAAGTAATAGCAAGTTTTAATCATTTTCTAATGTTGAATATTGAGGTATTTTAAATTCTATTTTTGTACTGAATTTCTGAAATCTTGAATGTGATATGCTTGCTTGTAGATGTTTCTTTCCTTTTCTTTCTTTCAAAATTCTTTTATTTCTTTTTTGAGGTCTGGTCAAATAGCTCAGTGGATTAAAGCACCTGCCAGCAGGTACAGGGGCAGAGGGTTCAATCCCAGGGCCTGCCATTCTTGCTCCAACCTTGGGGCATGATGAGAGGGCAAGTGAGACTGGGCATGGTGGCAGGTGCCTTTAATCCCAAATCTTGGAATGCTATAAACAGGCAGATCACTACAAGTCCAATGTAGAAGTGAGACTCTGAACACCCTCTAGATGCTTCCTTAAAAATTAAAAAATATATATTTTTAAATTTATTTTTTCATTTTAAATAGAAAAAAAGATAAAATAGTGAAACAGTTTCAAAACAGGTTAGTAGGACAGTTGCAATAATTAATACATTGCATATTATTGTCTTCCTACGGGTTATTCATAGTAAAAGATGAAGACATATGTCTTGTCTAAACAGACTGTTGAATCGCAAGGAACTCCAGGGGTCCAACTGTTGCTCCTCCAAGTTCCTTCCAGAGGACTGTGGCTCAAGGAAGGGAAGGCATCCAACATCTAATTAAACTCCAGCTTGCTGATTCTTTTTGTAGGACTTTCCAGCAAACAGTGGAACTGTTTCTTTAATAAAATACATAATTGTACCCAAATATGAAGCCTGAAATATTGGAATCGTGCTCATTGAAGCAAGTCTTGAAGACTTAGTATTGAGGTCCATTCCCTAAAGCGTAAGATTTGATAGATTTCATAATTTTGTAATGCAAGCTAAAAATACTAATTAAAGAGCTCTTGCATTATTACTAGATGAATGGATGCTTGCTGATGTGAAGTTGAATGCTGCTCCTATTCTAAACCTCACCTGTAAGGTCACAGAAACACAGACCCCCACCCCTACTCCAGCCCCAAGCCTTCCAGCACTGTTTCCTTGGTCTCTGCTGTCAGAGCAGACAATTGCCTAGATGGATGATGGATGACCTAGCGTAGAGTTTTACTTACCCTCAGCAGTCCTTGGCAATGATATATAAAACGTCTGATTTTGGTTATTCTTTCAGTCTTTTCTTTCTTATGGAAGGGATGGCACATTTCACTCGGGGGTGCCCACGGTTTAGGGATGCCACTTATTCCTTCTTCCCTGTTCCATCAGCAGAATGGTGATCAAAACCTGCGCTAGGTCCACCAGCACATTCTAAATAAGACTCACTTATAATAAGTTCAGTGACTCACTTCAATATTCAATTGAAGGGCAGAAGAGGAAGCCTTTCTTTCTCACATATTCTCTTGCTTGCTCTTCCTCTTCATTTCTCTCCTTCTCCTTGCTCTCCTCTTTAGGCTAGTGGAGATTTTATCACCTAACTATATCTGCAGCCTAAATTTTTTTTTTAATTTAATGGAAGATTATTTCAGGAGGAAATTTCTAGACGTAGTTACAGACTATGAATAAAATGCAAGTCTTCTGAGCAACCAGGTGAATCTATCAAAATAAATCTATCAGGTCCTCAATAAAGCAGACAAATATGTAGCAGAGGAAAATTACACCCCAAGCTAAGGCACCAGTAAGCCCATGCAGGGGACAAGGACCTTATTAAACATCCTTATCTGTTATGGGCTCAGTGATTCTGAGACACTGTATCTCTGCTACCTGAATTAATCCCTACTGGCTCCCATATGAAATTTGTTTCCCAGGATACATTAAGGTTCTTTCTGATCCCTGCTATTAACTTGAAATGCATTTGGTCAGAGACAGTGACAAGATTAATGAATAGATGTATTAGCACAATCAGTTGGTCTTATCAACTGATTTAACTTTGATAGTCTGTGTCTTTGTTACAAAATTAATTAACTAATTAATTTATTTATTTTTGGTACTAAGGATCAAACAGAGTAGCCTGAGCTACAAAATAGACACTTATGCCACTGAGCTATCTCCCTGGCCCTCCATGTTTTAAAATTTACCAGACTGACAATAACTGGGCAATATATACGAGCTCTGAATTATAGTAAAATGGGATTTCTCTTCACTCTATTCATTTACCAAGTGATACTCTGCTCTCTCTCTCTCTCTCTCTCTCTCTCTCTGGCTCTCTCTGGCTCTCTCTCCTCTCTCTTATTTATCTTAATATATCTTTTCATATATGTAGTATTTAAGTCAATATTATCTCATATCTATCTATTTATCTATCTATCTATCTAATCTATCTATCTATCATCTATCTATATATATATATATAATCTTCTTGAAATATCTTTGCATGAAATGAAATTTTTAGAAAAATATTAAATTAATTTAATTAGTTTTCACTTCTGTAATTAAGATACACTGATACTTTTGCTTAGTAATGAGAATAATTCACATATCTCAACGCTATAGTCCTTCAGACTTTCTACTAAGTAGTGTTGTGATTGTGACTGAACTCTATACTTTTCTTTAGACAGTATAAGTTTATCAGTGACTGATTTCTTTAGCACTGTATCTTCAAAACCCTTAGTACCCATTAATCTAAGACTGTTTCCTTGTCATTTTAAAAACTCACATTTCTCCAAGGAAAATTCAATCTATTTAATCCTCATTGATTGGCATTTAGTGCTGCAAGATGATGTTTGGTGAGAACTCTGGGTGTTTAACCAGCAGTTTGATCAATTTGTTAGGCTTCTTATCATGCTAATCTCATTTTCCACCTGGAATCCATGTTTCCCCTGAAGTATTCTAATTTCATTTAAAACCAGTGTCATTCCTAATTTGACAATGAAGAAACTGAGGTATAAGCTATTGACTGTCCTATATTATTTTGTGTTATTTACATCTCTGAGGTACAGAGATCCTTACCAAACTAGATCTCATTTTTTAAAAATTTTAACATGTCTTGTTTGGCTTTTTAACTTGTATATGATTTGTGACCTTGAAGCACTCATTTTTTTTTCAAGATCCCTGAGCTTTTCCTATGAAATGGGAGAAATTACACTTACTTGAAGAGGTTTTTTATAATAAGGGTTAAAGTGATTTATGAGAAAAGATTCAGTACAGAAGCAAGAATATAGCATGTGAAGGGACTGCCTGAGAATTTCCTAATACAGCTTTCTCAAATTCTGTTCTAATTCCACCAGTATTTTTGTCCACTTTTAAAATATTTTTAGAGGTAGTTTCTTCTGGTTCTTTTGGGGGCTGTTGCATCAAGTTCCAGAGAGCAGGACCCAGAGCCCACACACTGACTTAATCTCTCATACGCTGCTTTCACGCATTTCAGTTAATAGTGCTTGCATCATCTTTTTAAAAGTTCATGGAGATGCCAGGCTAATGCTAGTCAATCAGCCACAGTACTGGAACTGAATAGGTTCCTGATGCTTAACCAAAACAAGAGAATGTATACTCGGTTCTACCAAGATTGACCTTGCAAATTTGTCCTAGGATAGAAGAGGCATCGAAAGTGGCAGTACTTGTGATTCAGTTAGATTGGAACCATGCTTACTCACTGCTTCCAAATAAGAACTCCCAACTTCATTGCTTCTTCCACTGAGAAAGAAAGTGCTGTGTGCTTCTAACTCAAGAATACTTGTATTTATAGATAATTTTCTTTAGTCACATATAAATTGCATTACGTGACTAAACTCTTTGCTTTTGTCTGTTTGGCTACTAGAAAACTTAAATGTATATAGGTAGATAGATAGATAGATAGATAGATAGATAGATAGATAGATAGATAGATAGATAGATGATAGATCTTGGTTTCCAAACATTTCAGAAAAATTATATTAAACAACACTGCTGGTATCCGAGAGACTATTGTTAATCCAGTTATGAGGCATCAGCACAGAAGTCCCAAGGTGAAACCAGAGCATCAAATGGTTGATGAACATTAATTATTAGACTCTCTTTAGTGGCTCTGGTATAAGCTGTCATTAATTATTTTATTTCAAAAAGATATATCTCTCTGTATTAATTCCATATAATCCAGAATTCACCCTTCTGATTTATTCATTTTCTAATATACCTTGGATAGCTGAAGGATGCCCACAATTATTATAATTTCTGTTTTCCCAATATCTATTGCACCCTTTCCTTTTCAATTGTTTGCATTTTTCCCCCTCTTAATTTTTTATACATTTCTTTTTTTTTTCTTTCTTCTTTAAATTTGATGTGCGTATATGTGGTAATATGAGTAACTGGTTAGAAGACAAAACTTTTATTACTACAAATACTGTGAAATTCATATTACATTGCTAAGTGAAGTACTGTATCACTTGAAATTCTTTGTTTTAATTCTAAGTTGTAGTCTACAAAATAAAAAATCACATTATTTCTTGATGTGTCAGAGCATGTGTAATGGTTGAATCAGTAAACTGAACAATGAAAATCTTCCTTCACCAATGTGGAGGTATAGCATTCATTCCATTTAGGACCCAAGTATCATGTAAGGCCAGAGAAGCATTGATTCTTACTATCTATCTGCACTTCTTCTATGATATCAAAACTTCCGGTTCTTGGATCTTTATACTGTAAGACACCATTTAGTTTCCTAATTCTCCAGTGTTCAAGCTTAAGGATGAAGGACACAGTGTGATTTTCTTGTTCACCAGATTCTCAGTCAATATGTCATATAATTTCTTACTCTGTATTCATGTGAGTAAGTTCTCATAATAACCTTCCTTTGCAGAACCAAATTTCCTATTCTTCATTAATATGCTCATTTAGTTTCCTCTTTACTTTGCCCACTGAAACCTCAGTTCTGAATGTATGAAAATCAAGAAATGAATGGATATTTCACTAACATTCAAACATGCTCACATTTTTTCAAGGCAAGTAGGCCTATTAGACCAAAATAAAGGACATCACTGAGTATGTTGCTCCTTACAGATAAGACAGAATTTGTTTTCTAAGTTTTTGCTTGGTTGTCTCAATATCTGAAGAAACCAACTAATGCCATCAGGTATCCTTTGTATTCCCTTATAATCTTGAAGGGAGGCAGCTGTTACTCTATCCCATCTCCTTGTGTTCTACAATGTACGAGCCAGTTAAAGTAGCTGTATGTAATTAGTTGCCATGGGAAGCACTGAACACAAACATGTTCTTCCTTATTAATATGAAGAAACTGAACCCCAAAGTGTTTCATGTCAAAGAACATGAAATAATGTAAAGACATATCTGGCTGTTTAATCCACTAAACCTTACCATCTGAATGTAAAGATTTGGGGACTCATTGTCTAGAAACAGTTATCTTCATTTATTCACTACATTTGCATCTTTAGGAAAGCCAATTAATTTTCTGTACCTTTGTTTCTGTTCTCTGTAAGAATTCTAATAATAATCGTATCAAGGAGTTTGGTAGAAATCAAATGAGATGATATATTCAAAGCAGTTGGCATGTTGTTTTTTCTATAGTTCAATAAGTTTTGGCTTAGATTCAAAAAAGTGAAGTCTGGTAAACAGTACGTTAATGAATCTAATGGATGGTGCAAACTTAGTCCTGGGTTTAGAAAGACAGTAATCTCTCTGAGCCCAGAGGATGCAAAGAAGCATTTGCAAGAAGTCTATTTGAATTTTCTGCCCCAGTATGCTTGCTTAGTAGCATTTTTTAAGAAAAAAAACTGCTGTCCAAGCTGTTAGCTGGAATGGAAAGATACAGTGATGGTTAGAGGGCCTATTTAGTTTGAGTAGAAAAATGCAAAGGGGATGCATCATTTGTCTGGACAGCAGATGCTGATTCAGGAAGAATGGACTATTAGGTTGGAAGACTGAATTAAAGTCGAAAACACCAGGGAATGATTGTGTTAAGGTACATTTTTCCAGCCAGGCATAGAGATTACCTTGTATTCTCACCTACCTCCATCACAGTTTTTTTTCTAAGAGCCCACAGATAAAATCTCAGAGAGGCAGAGACTAATAAAAGAAAGAAGAGGCAGCTTGACTTCCCCTGAATGATGGACAGCATCTGGCTGCTCAGTCCAAGAGCCCTGCAGGATAGGAGTAGAAAACTTCCTGCTGTGGAAATGTGGATGGAGTTCTCAGTGGTAGAGAATTCTGTCTCAGAAAGCAATAAATTCCCCAAAACAAGAGGGGCTCAGGCAGATACTGTTCAAGGCACCATATAGGCAATCTGTTCATTAACAATGAGGCTTATTTTGACAATTTATAACTAAAGGATTCCATCATTTCATTTTATTTTATTTTATATTCAATTTAATTAATTTACTAACTAATATTTTTTGGTGGTACCAAGGATAGAACTCATGACCTTGCGCTTGCCAAGTCAGCACTTATTCCACTGAGCTATCACCCTGGCCCCCATTTTATATTCTGAGTTAAATTAAAAATCGTCCACCAAATATTGATTTTTCTAAGCAAACAATGCAAGATTATGGCTGAATTCAAAGTGATAATAATAAAAATAATAGTAGTAATAATAAGTTATAGTAGTTGTTGTAGTAGTTGTAGTTAACCTAAGATCCTATTCTACAGAAGGGAATACTGTGGGCAATGTCTATAGAAAAGGAGAAAGTTCACTGAGCATAGTTACCACCTTCAGATTTAACAGGAAGAGGGAAGAAAAGAGATGACAACAAAGAAGTAAGAAACATGGGTCGTCCTTCACACATGCAAGGTGATGTGTCAGACTCAACTCCTTGTTGCTTGCTAGAGCACGTGCCACCTAGATGCCCCATGTGTCTGTGGTCAGGGACTCATTGATTTGCTTCCCTTGGGCAATAGAAATTAAACCACCTGAAGAAATCTAGAAAGATTCCTTTCCACAGTTTTGCTTGAAGAAAAGCAGGAGTTCATGCACCTTGAATCGTAAAGCCCGGCACTCTTACCGCAGCGCAACATGAGCTCTTTTTTTGTTTTTGTTTTTTCCTGTATTTTGAGGAAGGGTCTAGAGGGTGTTCAGGGTCTCATTACTAGATAAGACTCATAGTGCTTCTCCTGTTTACAGCCTCCCAAGTGCTGGGATTACAGGCACGTACCACCACTCCCAGTCTCAGTCGCCTTCTCAGGGAGCCCCAGGGGTGGGGCCAGCACAACAGGCCTGTGATCCAACCTCAGGCCCCTGCGCCTGCTTGCAGGTGCTTTAATCTGCTGAACTATTTGGCCGGCCCTCAACACGAGCTCCTGATTCCATGCACACTCTTTGAGACCCTTGACATTAGAATCCTGAGAGTGATGCAGTCAGACCCCTTCAAGTTAGATCAAAGCTGAACTTAGAGACGCACCTTTCAGCAGGCTATTCATTTCCTTCTCCTACTCTTTCATATGCTTCTCTTTCTAACTCCCTTTATAATCGACTTATATGCCAATCCCAACTCAGACTCTACATCTAGGAAGCACAGGCTATACTGTCTTCATTCTCTTTTCTGATTTTTTTCTCTAATTTAGTTATTTCTCACAGACATAAAAAATTGTTTGTTTTGATTAAAATAATGGATTGTTTGGCTAGGACATATGTTTACGTGCACACACTATCATAGTTTCTTCACTTAGCTACGTTATTTCATCTTTTAGCATTGAATTATAATTAAAAATGAATGATTTTATATTTCTATTATGTATATATAAAATTTTATTTACAATTATCTGGAGGGAATGATGTGCTAAGTCCTCATGACCATATATTACAATAAAACACACATCAAGATGACTTCTAGTTACGTCCTCTCCTCAGAGGCATAAACTCCTAAGAATCTTCCTCCCATCCCTTTGAAACATGTTAGGAAACTGGAAATGCTTAGAGGTTAAAAACCTGGCATTGCAGAATTATATAGGGACAACTACAGCCACACTTATGATTCTTAGCCTCATGCTATCACTCCAGTGTAGATGGATATATTGAGTGTTTATAAATGTTCTTCTTTCCCTTCCTCCTTCTTTTCTTCTTTCCTCCTCCTTTTTTCCTTTGTCTCTGTTTCAGTTTTTCTATATCTTTTTATTCCTTCATTCCTTTGTTCTTTGACTCCTCCTGTCCCATTTTTCTTTGTCTACCTTATCGTACAAAGAGGTGTCTTTTCAGTGAATATTTTTTTCATCCTTACTAGACTATCCCAAAAAATTTACTACCTTGGATTTCTCCACACCATAAGAATAATGGAGAAAAGGGCAGGTTGTGTGGGGATAAACCCCAAATCTTAAATTCTATGGAAAGTTTTCACAGTTCAAGCATCCCCTAAAAAAAAAAACAAGAACAAACCCCAAAATCCCAGTCCTACCTCAAGTTTACCTCAAAGTGAAACTCTCAGGGCATTTATGACTTTCTGGCAATTAACTCCTTTGTAGGTCTGTGCTTTCTTTTCTTGCACTGCTTCAATTGTACTTGTCTAAATTAAGAGGGTACTTTCTGTTACAGGATTAGTGTAGATGAGTGAGCACACAACCTGGCCCATGGTGATGTAGGTGCCAGAGAAAGTCAGTTAGAGAAGAAGAGAACTAGTTCTTTTCTATTTCTAGAAGAAGGCACAAGTTATAAAAACAGCAGCAACCTAAAAATCCAGTTTATTCTAAACTCACAAGCCTACTCTGAAGCACAAGTTTGGGCAAGTAGAACTCAAATGTTTATCCACTGAACTTTCGATTTTCACACTTAGTTGGAAATCAAGCCATATATTAAATGCAGTAGAAGTCTTCATCATCCAGAAATGAGGTACCCTGCAATGAGATACAAACACAGAGATGGGCAATGATCTTTAAATGACAGTTGTTCTGAAGTATAAGAAACCGCAGGCAAACTTGCTTTAATTTTATGTTGCACTACTAATTAATTGTGCTGAACTGGCAAGTGACTCTCCTCTTATGAAACCAGTGTCCTTGAATATGAACCAGGAGGTCAAACACCTTGACCAAGTACTAAGACTCCTTGAAATTTTTAGAGAAACTTTTAATGACTCTTTGAGATGCAGCCTTTACTGAATTGAACTAAAGTCCTACATTGTGTAGAAGTTTCCCTAGACCTAAAAAGAATTCCTCTGAGGCTTGCCTTCCACTGAAACATCTTCTAAAGTGTGCATTTCCCTTACATATAGAATTTGGTGATGGGCAGGTTGCCTGAAAAGATGTTCCACTGCAATTAGTTTTCTTTACTCCCTGACTGAGGGTTTCAGAGCCCAGAGGCAACTTCCACCAGGATAAAAATACTCTGCACTGTCAGTAAAAGATATTCTTATATAACATGGAGTGATTTCTTTCCCCCACTTTGCAAGTACTCAGAAGGGTGTTAGGGTTTGCTGACATCCCCAAGCAGGTCAACGTGCATTAGTGTTTTAGTTCCTTGTCTGATGCAACCAGAACATTGCCAATTTCACCTATCCTCTGGGTACGCTGCTGATGAGAATGCCAGGTCAAGGGTAAAAGTTATTCTGTGTTTCCTTGTGGCTTTTCTTTCTTTTAAAACTGATGCTAAAGAAAAAGAGAAATACTTCATTAAATCACTCCTCTTTGTGTGAAGGAGTGATTTTGTTGCAAGTTCTAGAGACTGTTTCATCACCATTTGGACATAGTGCCAACATAGGTAGAAGCTGGGAGCATGACAACATCCTTTACAGAAGGTGTCATCTAGCCTCATTGATGTGATAATCAGAACCTAAATTCAGGGCTGATGAAAATGGCCTTAAAATTTAAAAAAATGCATCTTAAATCAGAAATTGATTTATTTTCTGTTTTGTTTTTGTTTTTTGTGAGCAAATAATGTAAATTGTAATTACAATTATGGTTTGCATGTAATTTAGCATAGTCCTGTGTTTATTAATAACAAATTCTAAACATTTCCTCGTTTATGTTTATGTCTTTCTAATTATCATTTTAGTGGCTGCCAAGGAATTCAGAATTCTTTGGGCTGATCTGTAATATGCAGTACCATCATGCTATTGCTGAGGATACAGTCTGTTTCAAGCAGATTCTTTCGTTTTGAAGGAGTTATTACTAATGATGTTCAGGATGTAAATTACTGATATTAACTTGATTCTTTCTTAAAGCTTCTGGTTCTCAGCAGTGTTTCACTACATATATTAAATCCTAGGATATCTTTTAAGTGATTTGACCAAGGTCATTCAGAAAGAGTACAGGGGAATGGAATGACTCAACTTTAAGTAACTCCTGTGCACCAAGTAATAAGGAGCAAATTGAAATGACAAAGCCAAAACCTTGGATTATGTGCCTTCTCTAAGGTTTAAAATTATGTGTTCCCCTCAGATAAAAGGGAGGTTAGCTCTGGTCCTTTGCTTCCACCTCTCTGGTTTTCCGTGGGTGAGTAGAGATTCAAAATTAAGACAGTAATGCCTGAGACATTTCAAATATACTTAATTTTAGCTCCAGGTTTCAACTGATGGGGAAAACTGAGAACCAAAATGTTTGATCGAAGTAAATACTGAGATAGTCTCCAGACAGAAATTACTTTTTCCCATATGGTCAGATAGTTTCCCCATCAAGCCAAGAAATTCCTTCATATTTTTAGCTTCTAAGTTGTACTGCCCTCTTCTGATGTTTGTCACCTAGCTCATTCAATCTTAACACTTCAGCATAGTGAAGTGGGACTCTTCCCCTTAATTGTTCCTTGTTTTTCCTGGATTGAGAGAAGAACTAGCTAAATAATGATTTGAGAAATACTTAATTGCACAGATTTACAGAGGATTAAAAGGTAGTAGATGAACAATTATTGAACAACCAAAATTGTATTGGTGAGCTCAGAAAAAGGGGATTTAGTTAGTCCTTTTATCTTGAGTAGAGGCTGACAATATTTGTGTTGTAAAAGAGAGGTACAAACAAAAAGAATACTAGAAGATAGATATAAGGGAACAAGGCCATAGATATCTTGCAGTAGAGAAGTGAGGAAAGGCACAAGAGGTGATCAGAACGTAAAGGAAATAGAATAAAAAAGTGCCAAGCACAGGAACCCCGTAACCTCAATGCATATAAACCTTGTACACCATAACATGAGATAAGCCTAATAGTATCAAAAGGAATGATGAATGTAAAAGATGAGTTGGAGGAGGAGAAAGAGATAGATGTGGAAGAGGAAAAATAAGAAACAAACAAATCATGGCATGTACAATCAAATGCTCCCCAAGATGACTGTAAATGTCACAAACAGCCAACACATACTGATAAGGGTCGGGGAAATGACTCAGTGGAATAAGCAGTTCCCTGGCAAGCATGAGGGCCTGAGTTCAATCCCTGGTTCTGCAAAAAAGAATAATAAATCTAAAAAATAAAATGTAAGATGAACTCTCAAGAGGAAGCAGTATGTGCAAAGAGCATTGTTCAGGAACACAGAAGCCTTTGCCACTGCCTTCAAGGTCAAGCAAAAGGTCTTGCATTAGACTGGCTTCCCCTGTAGTCCAGCAAAGAGGTAGTCTACAGACATTCTTCATAGGACATCCAGACCCCTAAGTATTCCTTCTATAGGACATTTCATTTTGTACTTTTTAAATTTCACTGTCCTTTTTCACAAGGCAATGGAGAGAACATTTTGGAAACAATGGCTGCCCATTCAAGAGTACTGACAAAATGACAAATACATATTAATCGAGCTGTGGCATTGAAGGAAAGCCAGAGATGTTGTCCCTTCCCATTATGCAGATTATGCTCACAGGTATATGAGTTTTATACATTACAGAGAAGAAATTGCTAATTCTTATGGTTTTCACCATCATACACAAATCTGAGAGCTATTTGCTAAGCAATGGAGACAGAGAAAAAGAAAACATGAAAGAGAATCCCAGAATGAAGTCAGTGGAAAAGAGGAACACGAATGGCTACTGGTGGCATTAATTATCTCGTGTTGTATAGTACAGTAAGCCCAGCAGCCTGCTGCATCTAACATTATTTCAGGTGCTGAAGGCCAGCAATGCAGGTGGGCTTAGGTGAGCTCCCTGGTATACTGTGTCTCACAGAGCCCCAAGCCATACATAAACTAGGAATTTCCACTTGTAAGGAGCTTCTTGCAAGATTGCTCAAGAGATCCTCAGTGGCTGGCTGTGGAAACAACTTCTATCTCAGAATCCTCTTTACACGCAGAGTGGGAACCTGAAGAAGAGCAAAAAGATCCCAAGGAAAGTGAAATCCTTGGACGCTTATGTAGAGAGTGACTTACTATAATTGTTACCTGGTTTTGTTTAACATAAGCAAGGCGGTAGGCTCCACTTACCACGGAAGGAAGATAATTGGAGAAGGGCAGAGATATCAGCAGCAGGGATTCCTATAAGGCCATTGGGAGGATGCGTGCCACATGGGTCAACAAATTAGAATGAAAAGTTTAACTACGCAATTGGTTTTAAGGGTTAAGAATACCCAAAAAAGTAAAAATAAAAATACAAAAGAGAGTAGCTGGTACAGAAAAACAACAGATAGAAAAGAGAAAGGTAAATAAAAGAGCAAAAAAATAAAATAAATAAAAAGTAGAATAAAGGCGGGCTATGAGAAGCAAGATTCTTTACCCATGTCTCAATTTAAGTCAAACTATGTTTTTAAAATCTTAAAGTTGCAGCAATGTGAGCACCAAATCTCTCCAGAGAATGTGTGTTCAAATCAACCTCCCATGAGGAGAGCATGCAAACAGAGGATACAACCACTGTTTATATTCTGCATCATGACTACTGTCTCACTGGACCTGCAACAACCTTTTAAAAAAGAAGTTTTGATCTTTTATCTGGGGGAAGAACGTGTTGCGAAATTCATGACCTTTTCTAATGTTCCTAGGGGCCAAAAGTGTTTAGAGAAGTGAAAAATTCAATTTCTCTGCTTGACTTGTCATTCAGACCTCGGAAAGAATACAGCGCCAGACAGACCATTGCAAATCTCCACGCAACTTTGCGCCGAGTCCCTGGAGGCAGGGAAAACTCGGGAAATGGGAAGACACACCCCGACCCGCACTGGACAGAGACAGCACACGTAGTAACTTTTATACACAAATGAGCATCAAACTCTGCAATATGCTCTGCTTTTGACAAATAACATTTTAGATGTTTTACCATTGTGTTAGTGAGCACCTCCTTACATTTAAAACTCGAAGCGATCTTGTAGGTATATCATAAACCAAAAAAAACTGAATGAGTCCAAAATTTGCCTTACGTGCCAAGCTTCCTCGTCATTTAGTGGATGAATTTCATACCAATATTGAAGCTGATTTCTCACCCTCTCCAATTTCAGCAGAAAGCTGAGAATTTAATGGATGTCTGCGTTACAAAGTCTAATGATACACTTAAAAAAATCTTTTCAAGTGCCTATCCACTTATGTACAGACTTTGGCTACAGGTTTCTTTTTTTAAATGACTGTCCAGTCACAGATTTCACAAATGCTTCTCCTTTGAGCTTCAGTTTCTTCCTTACAGAGCAGAGTTCACCTGAAGAGGTATCACTGATCCCTGGAGGATTATTTTAACATTCATCTCTGTCATGAAACTCTCCTTCTCCATGCCCCACTTCAATCAGTTTGAGTTTTCCGTACTTCCTATATGAGAAATCTGAGTACAGGTGGATGGGAACTTATTAGAGTGCAATCTAATTATAAACAAAGACTTAAGCTCTGTCTTTCATTTGTAAATTATTGGCACTTAGATTATTGTCTTACTCATAATAAATGCTCATTACATTTTGTTGAATAATGAATGGACAAAAATTAAGCTTCACAACCAAGTTTGAAGGCAATATGCTAGAAGCTTTCCCAGTGTTCCTATGCTCTCATTTTAAATAATCTATACCAACAACTCCAGCCAAATTGGAAATGCGCACGTAGACTATACTATCTAAACATCTATATATTTATTATAAGCAGGAAATTAAGCAGAGCTTATACTCTAGGGAAAGCAAATATGCAAGGACATAAATATAATTGGTCTGAGAAAAGATATCTGAGCCAGTTAGATTATTTCCCACAGCAAATGCAAATGTGGCCCCAGTGATCTTATCTCGTTTCCACTGAGTATTTGCATTGTGCAATCATGTGAATGCCAAACAGGGGCAGCAGTTGTCACATCACAGGTGTAAGAAGGTAGTGCTCTCTTTGGAAAGACCAGTGAGTGGGACTGGTTAACTGAGAGGGCATTCTAGGAGTCAGTTCCATGACTGCAGGTTTCCAATGTTCTACACCTGCTTAGGGTCTTACAGTGCAGACAATGGAAATAGGAGGTGATCTTTGGAAGTCAAGGTACATATCACCTGTGGGGCAATACTGCAGTCTGAGTTGTTTGAGATATAGTATATCTGATACCCATGTAGAAAGAGACTAAAGACAAGGGCAATGCACACACCTCTTGAAAAACCTACAATGGCCCATGCCGACCCTGGCTCCATCCCCAGGGTGCACTGAACCAGCAGTTGAGACTGAGTGTGGTGTTGTGTGCCTATAATCCCAGCACTTAAAGGGCTGTAAACAAGAGAATCACTATGAGTCAGAACTAGTAATGAGACTCTTCCCTAAAATACAGAAGAAAAAAAAAAAAAAAGAAAAATATACAATGGCATAGGTTTTTCCCTTGTCATAGTTAAAATAGAACTGTCATGTGATACTGATGAAAACATATCTGCATAATAAAAGAGGATGTCATTATGCTCTGAGGTGGATGATATTAAGTTTGAGAGTGTTGGGGAAATTTTTATTTGCTGTGTGCTGTTCGTCACCTTGATACTATGAAGCACAGGTTTTCTCATATAAAACTATTGTGAATGTGTAAATAAAATGTGTATATGTCAAACTATTATAAGTACATGTGGACACATATATGCATGCATTTGTATCTACATGTATATATTTATACATGTATTTATATGTACATATGTTTATAAATAAACACACACACAGATAGATAGATAGATAGATAGATAGATAGATAGATAGATAGATAGATAGATAGATAGGAGCTATCTAGAGAGACAGACACAGAAAAAGAGACAAAGACAGGGACAGAAACAAAAGACACACAAAAACAGAACCAAAAGTTCGCCTTTTGCATATGGATCTATGTGAGACACTTTGAAAACTCTAAAAGTTAGTCCTGGTTCCAAGGAAACTTTAGTACTGATGGGAAGCTTTGGCTGACACATTACATCAATTAGTGCCATGAGAAAATCTGGGCTGACAGATCGGCAGCTGAAGTGTCCCGAGGGGACATATACTCCTCTCTGTCTCTCAGGGGGTGAAGAAGCTGATGCTAGCGATAGTGAGAGGAAAGTGCTAAGGACACTGAACTCTCCTGATTTTTAGGTCAAAAGATAAAAATTCCAATAATTGTTTTTAACAAGTATGGCAAAATTTTGCAGGGCTTAAAAAACTCCAGTTTTGTAGTCAGAATGTCATATTTAAAGATCGACTCTGTTGTTTGCAAACTTTTATATATTTGGGTATTCAAGTAATGACATCTCAACATATCTCTATTTTCCTGTCTTTGCTTTTTAGTTTGTTGTTATAATTAGTCTGTATCCATAAAGCACTTAGAATATATTCTGGCATATAATACATGCTCACTTACTGAAGATGATTTCTTTTCTATTATTGTGATCGTTGTAGTTTTAGATTCATGTGGCATTGGCCATATATTAAATACTTTGGTTTACATAGAGTGATCCGATAAAGTGACCATCAATGCTCGCTATATTGTGAGGTTCTTCTGGGATGCTTTCCATCCAATACTTTTATAAAGTTTTTTATGATAGCAGAAATGATATTGTTTATACACAATGGCCTGACTAAAATACAGGCTCCTTAGTTTAAGGGTTATAGTTTCTTTATAACTTCTGTGGCATTAATCAAAGACATAGAAAATTTTCTGGAATTGATTTCATTGGGGGAAATCACATTGGTATGGTGGAAAGAGACACAGTGATGGTGGTTCCACTAATGTGACTGACTTGATTGCTTTATTTGTGTAATACTCACCATTTCCACTATCACTTGCATTATTATGTCAGAGACTTAATAAGAAGGTATCATAGAAACACATGGTTCATATTATCATTGAGTTATCTCAAATTGGGTATGAAGAATCATGACCCTTCTACTACAAGTGAGGAAATGCTGCTTATGAGGAAATATATGTGCCAGTCATTTGCTAGAATTCAAACCAGGAAGTTATTTTTATTTCAGAATCTACAAATTTCACTCTCATGCCATATTGACTTTGGCCCAGTTTTCTATTTACCCATGCATGCATGCATTCATTCATTCATTCTTTCTTTCATTCATTCTTTCACCCATTCATTCAACTTTAATAGTGCATGGATTGCTCTGCCCTAAAGCAATGTTCATTATCATTTCATCTACACACAGAGAACAATTTTCCAGATAGAGAGAAGGTAGGTGATATCCTGCCATTCACTTTTCTTGAACATCCATATTGAACTCAAAATCCTAGCTTCTGCCTCTATCCATCCAATTGTCAGTGTTCTCATTTTTATTTCGTTTTTGAATGGGGAAAAAAGAAACCCAATAGCCCTTTTAATTCTCTTAGTGACAGAGCCAAGTTTTCTTGACTCTGAAGGACTTGCCCTCCTGACTCAGTACACCATGTACCAAAGGTAATTAGGGCAACTTATTTAAAACTTACGACATAATTACTGGCCTTTAATTGTAGTTAATTACATAGAAAGCAACAAAGCAGTTACATTTTCAACCATGCTTTTTCCCCAGATTGAGACCGGAATAGGTATTTATTCAGAGTCGTGAAGGAGAGGGGACCCTAGAGTTAACATTTAATTACACAGAATTGTCCCTGATAATTATGAGCAATGTGATTTTATTTATCTGACAATTATAGGGGATTTGCAAAATCTTTGACCTGAGAGATTTGGAAAGGAGACAGAGAAGGAATTGAACGCAGTAAATTGTCCAGGCATATTTTTAAAAACTATTCCAATGACTATAAGTTGTAATGGACAGGTAAGAAATACAAAGTGAAATGATTATTTTTCTATTCTAAGGGTAAAATATGATATTCTGGAATATGAAATATAAATAACGTAGGATCAAATTAATTAATGAAAACTCTAGTTCAAATACTAACTTCAGCACTTGCTAGCTTTTCAGAAAACTAATTGCCCAGAGCTTTGACTTTCTAAAAATAATATTTACCCTGAGTATTTCTGACAAGAGCACATTGTCTTTTTGCAGTTTACTGTATGAGTAAAGTTGAACAGATTTAGAGAGAAATATGACATTCTTTTTGCCCTCAAGTGTTAGCAACTTTAGTAAGAGAGGTAAGTATGAAACTAAATAACAATCATACTGCAAATTTAAGTTCTAGAGATGATGTTCTGAGGTCATGTTAAATAGTATTTAATTTAATACTATTTAACATGACCTCAGAATTTAATAGTATAATTAATTATGAAGTTTCTACGCACTTAACCTCATTCTAACTGTTATAATATCACTATAGTACTTTAATTCAGTTTAGCAAAATATTAATTCATAACTTAGTACATGCTGGGTTCTCCAGGTAGCTGTCAAAGGAAGGAAATGCCTTTATTAACACATAGTTGATATAAAGGGCAAGATGTCACCCAAGCTTTGCAGTGTGCCTTAGAAATCTCAGCTTTCTAAAGCTTAATACTCTTATCCACATCCCCCAGGGGTCTGCCTTAAAGCAGCAAGTGTCCTGTGTAAAAGCCAGCAAGTGTCCTTCTTTGACATCACAAAGATACTCATTTAATGTAGGACTCATGCATTCCTAGTTCTGTTGACTTAGGACGACTTACTTTCTTCACCTACAAGGCAGCAAGCAGTACAGCAAGATAACCTCCTGGAAAGTGTAAATGATTCCATTTCTTTAATACTCTCACCTTGCCCCCATGAAAGTATTTTGAGCCAATTGTCTCTAATACACTACAATACCAAAAGGGATTGCAAATTCTAGGCACTTCGAGACAATATGCTTAATGAGAGGACACTGACTAACCTGAAGTGACCTAGCTATAAATTCTGGTTCTCCCCAAAAGCATGTTTTTTTGTGCAAATTGATTTTCTTTTTGAGGTATAGAGTTATTTAACTGAAAACATGGGAATAGTTCTTCTCTCTAGCACTTCTGGATTTGGTTTGAATGTAACATGGTACATTAACTTTTATTTATTTATTGTCAATTTTTTTTTTTGGTGGAACTAGGGGTTGAGCTCAATCCTTTGTGCTTGCCAGGGAAGCACTTGTTCTACTGAGCCATCTCCCCAGCCCCTGGAACATTAACTTTTAAACAAATGCTTTTTTTTTGGTAGAATGAGGGATTTAATTCAGGCCCTTGCACTTGCCAGGGAAGTGCTTATTCCACCGAGCCATCTCCCTGGCCCATAAATGTTTCTCAGTGGACATAAATAGTACAAAACTGGAAAATGACCTCAAATTGAGGGTCACATGATTAGAGTCCATTTTTCATTTACCCAAGATATGTGGCAGGAGATGAATCATTTCTCATGCTTCTCTTACTGCATTTCTTACAATGATGTGCTAGTAGAAGGAGATGTAGTCCCCAAACTCACTGTTATCATTAATCATGAGTTTTACATACTTTTTGTTTGTAGTTTTCCCACCCATTGTTCTAGATAACATAAAGAGCCTTTCATGACAACATCTCTACTTGGATTCATCTAAAATAATTTGGAATCTATTTATTTATTTTCTTAATTTTTAATTTTTTTTTCCACTGGATTGATTAATCAATAGGTGAAAAATGTATGGAAGATGCCCCAAAGGTCATGTGAATCTTCCAAAATGCATCATTCTTGGGACCCAGACTAAGTTGATGCCAGATGTCTTTTTATCTCATGGTGGAACACAGTTACTAATAGGGAAGATGCAGAAAAAGCCTCATTAATCATCAAGAGCAAAGGCTTAAGAGTGTACACAGAATGTTTAATTTGTTTTAGTACTTCATATTCATACACTCTATACCTCTGTGTTGTGACTCTTTTCTATTTCTAAACCACAAACTCATGATAAGGTTAAAAAACAAAAAGCAATCAATGCTCACTGGGTGGTTTGGGGGGAACCAGAGGAGGAGCTGGCTTTCAGCCTGGATCTGCTACTAAATCACTGAGTAATCCCAAGCAAGTCACTTAACTCCTGACTCCAGTGAACTGGCTGTGCCCTAGCAGGGCACTGGCCCAATAAGTTTCAATTTATGTTCCCAGGCCGACATGCTTTTCATGGGGTAATTCACAGTTCTGGTTCCAGGCGCTCCTTGTCCTTCAATTTCCACTCCTCTTGCCTCTTACTTTTTATGTACATTGATCCACTGAATAAAAATACATTTATCACATATGTTTCATGGATTAGTCACTTTTCTAGACACTGGGGACTCAAAGAAAAAATAAAAGAGAGAAAAGCAAAGCCCACATGTCTATACCTTAGTGGAGTTTACTGTTTACCTCAGCAGGCTGCAAATCCTCTACTGTTTATCTGTAACTGATAAAAATACACATAAGTAAATCATGGTTCAGGAAGCAATAGTTGCTATGCATAAAATAGGACTGTAAAGAATCCGTGTGCCAGTGGGAACATGGTAACTCCAAGTGTGTTGTGACACGTAGCATGATCTGAGTAAATAAAGATGTTAGAGAGGCAAATGGAACACATGAAGTCATCTGAGAGAACAGAATTTCTTGTAGAGAGAAGAGTAGGTGGACGGTGTGAGACAGACAGTGTCTATTTTCCTTAGTATCAGCAAGCAGTACAGACTGCTGCTTGAACAGATTGGGTAGGTAGACACATTTCAAACTTCATGAGAGGAAATTTTGCCATCAGTTCATGCATGGCTTCCCAAACTGTTACAATTTTCCATTGGAGCAAAGATGCAGCCCGTTGATGAGCTTTGAAAGGAGTGCAGCATGATCTCTGTCTTTAATACGGCTGCCAGTATGAAGAGCTGAGATGAAGTCTGAGCCTGTTAGAGAGAGCCAGAGATGACATAGCACAGGTGGTGAAGATAGAAGGAGGAGGGCCAGCCTGATAGCTCAGCGGACTAAAGTGTCTGCTTAGGCAGAGCACAGGAGCCTGGGTTCCATCCCTGGGGTGCCATGCCTGCCCCACCCCCGGGGCACGCTGAGACAGTGATGGAGGCTGAGTTTGGTGGCATGTCCAGTGGCTATCTCAATGCGCCCTGGGGGCAGAACAAGAAAAATGTTTAACTCAGACTTAATGGGCTACAATTTAATAATAGGATACTTAGAATTAATATAAAATGGTAAATGAGGGCCAGTAAGATATGTCAGCAGATTAATTCTCCTGCTTAGGGAGACCCAAGGACCAGGATTGCTTCCCCAGCATACTGTGCCCACCCCATCCCTGGGGTGTGCTGAGATAGAAATTGAGACTCAGCATGATGCCACGTCTATAATCCCAGTGCTTGGGAAGCTGAAACAGGAGAATCACTATAAGTCCCATCTGTGAAGTGAGACCCTGTACTAAATACACTTAAAAGAAAGTAAATTATCTCATGCACTTATTATATAAGCATGACTTCTCAGAACATGATATAACAGTTAAGTTGACTGTGTCAGTGAGACGAACTTGAGAGACTTTTGGGGGATAGATTGACCACACTTCTGGGTGTGCCTTAGGGATCATAGACACATGATCTTAGGTTGTCCCAGCTTTTCCCCTCACTAGTACTGTTTTACTCTGCTTCTCAACTATCATGAAGCAATTGGCTTTGTTGCCCCATGCCCTGCCCCATGGTGTTTCTGCCATAGAGCCAGCATTCATTCCATGGACTGAATCCCCTCAAACCATGAGCCAAATTAAACATCACCACCTTTAGATTGTGAGTATCAGATAGCTCATTCCATGTGTGGGAAAGATAAATAATGCACCTGAGTTGTTCTCTCCCAATCATTTATTAAAGATACCTGTCTTTAAGAAAAGAAAGAAAGAAAGAAAGAAAGAAAGAAAGAAAGAAAGAAAGAAAGGAAGGAAGGAAGGAAGGAAGGAAGGAAGGAAGGAAGGAAGGAAGGAAGGAAGGAAGAGAAAGAAAGAAAGAAAGAAAGAAAGAAAGAAAGAAAGAAAGAAAGAAAGAAAGAAAGAAAGAAAGAAAGAAATCTTCAAATTCAATATCCTCATAAGTCATCAAAAGACTAATTTATTTGATGACAGCAGCAGGTCCACTTTATCCTATCTGTTCCATTGTCCTTGGTAACCTCTTTGTTCCGTGACAGCAGTTTCATCAAGAGTTATACAAATCCAAGTCACACAGAAACACTCGGTCAGAATGACTGGAAATTAAAGTGAAACATAACTGAATCTGTGGATAGTTTTGCAAATTAAAAACTTTTAGAATATATGGGTATGGACATTAGTGAAATAGAAAATCTATTTCACTAATAGATCTCTAATAACACAATGTTCTACTGTCACAGATAAATGGACTGGGTTACTGCATATGTGCTGAAGTATGTAGAGTACTCTGTGGTTATTCTTGTATATGGAAGCTTCCAAGGTGTCTGCTCACATCAATAGTTTTCAATCTACAATAATAATTCCAAACTCCCAGGAATTAGGTGTGTGTAGCATATTCCTCTTAGGATGTGTCTTCATAAATGAGTGTCTTCATAAATGTGTTTGAGTGCAAAGAGAACTCTACACAAATGTAGAGACTGAATCATGTGCTACAGTTCATCCAGTCCTCAGGCAGAGAAATAGATCTGAAAGCAGAAGCTTTCCTGAGCACAGCAACGCAGCCAGTAAGTGACATTGTCAACATCTGGTGCAGTGCTGCTGGCCTGCACATTATTCTTTGCGTGTGTTGACCATTGCTATCAAAAATGCAGTGCCTACATAGAGAGGAACACACTGGGAAATAATTTTTCTTTGCCTTCATTGTAACATATCAACATATAAGGACAACAGCCATATCATTGCTCTGAATGCTAGCAAAAGAATACTTATGTTCAATTTTTACATTTTCCCCTCTATAAAACATTTTGGAAAACAAGATAATTAAAAATTATGAACTTATTCCCCCAGGAAGTTTCTCTGTTGGAGCAAATCTCTAGCTAAGCAAGTAGCTCTAATTTTAGAGCAGACATAAATAAATATTGACCTCATTTTTTTATCCTAATAAACTTAGAGAATTTTCTGAATATCATTGGAAACTCTTCTGTTAGAGGTTCAGAGAGTCTGAATCATATAACAAACACATACAGACATACATGCATACATGTGCACATATACCAACACACACACACATTTCAATTCTTATCAATCTGCGTCTAATGCTACAACATATTGCTATGACATATGGAAGAACCACAGTGAGCTAGTCATAGTTTTTAGAAGTCTTTGGATATGAAACATTTCAAAATAAATTTATTAACAGATGAAGGATATGTGCTTTAAAGCACAATGTATTTATAGTTTACATTAATATCATACTTTATAATTTATAGTTTATAAGAAATGCATATTCAGTCTGGTGTGTGTGTGTGTGTGTGTGGGTGTGTGTGTGTGTGTGTCTGTGGTGATGAGGGTCCATCCCAGCTCCTGGGCGTTCTAATACTGACCTATTCCTCCCAGCACTACTCTCATCAATATTTTTAATTAACCTATATTTGAATTTAGTTAAAGTAAACAATTTCATGTCTTTTTTGCAAATGGAGAAACTAAGAATTAGCAAACAAGCTGCCAAGGTTAGCAGCCAGCTCTGTAGAGTAAGGAACACATTTCGTATGTTCTCATACTTTTTCAGTGTCCTACCCACTAGGGTGGTATGCCACTGTGGTGCGGGTGCATGATGTTAAGTGACACCAGCTACTCATGTGAGGAGAGAGCATAACAAAGATATTCTATGAGGCATCCTCGATACCTTTTGGGAGTCTTAAAAGTAATGCATTTCGCTAAGGTAACAGACACTTGAAGGCCATTGTTTATTCCTATGAATCATAAATGGATTCCTCAGAAGGTCAAAACTTCATAAATTTGTTATTTACCCCTATTATGACCTATTGTCTCCTCTTTTCTTTGCAGCATCTTGCTTCCTGGCATGTGGAATATGTCTAGTCTAAATTCACTAGAGCTGGTAGCAAGGAAACTGCATATTACATCATAGTTGCCTCATGGTGTGTAGAGCCATGGAGAAAGCTGTAAAGACCCAATGCCAGGGAAGACAGAGACCGTCAGATCCTCAGTCATAACTTACAGAAGTCAATGCTGATTCCTTGTGAGTTCAGATGACTGTGTCTGTGGAAACACCTGAACTAAAACTGGAGGATTTCCTTTTTTTTATCTGTGAGAAATACCTGCTTTAGAAATTCCCCTCCCATTCTAAAGGGGCAGCAAACTGAACAAACTATATGAAATTATTATTTTTTCAGCTATTAGACAAACAGTAAAAGCTAATCATTATAACTGAAAAATATCAGAGTATAATCTATTATCTATAATTTCTACACGGAGAACAATTTGAGACTGTCATGCAAGTTTAGTCTAGTGGATTTCCTGAGTTGTGTACATGGGAGAAAATAACAAAAACAAAAAAAAAAAACTGCAAAACTATGTAAGATGGGACAATAAATGCTATTTTTAAGGTGAGGAAGAAAATAGAATTGAACCTAGAATTTTATATCTCGTGGGAAATAAAACTTTTTGCCAATTAACAAAAAGTGCGAAAATCCGTCATCTATGATTCACTCCATAAGATGTGTTCCATACACAGAAGAAGAAGGATATTGCTTGAAAAGTTGGAACCTCAGGAAAGGTACATAAACAATACATCTAAAAAGATAAGTATTGCTTAATTTTAATATATTCGACATTTTAAACAGGAAAATGTAACATGAGTTTTAAAACATGTATAGACTGTGTGTTTCACAACTTCTATTCAACATTATGTCAACAGTTCTAGTGCAGTAAGAAAAGAAAAAAAGTATTTTAGAAACTCCTAGAGCTGTTAAGTAATTCTAGCAACACAGATGGAGAAATAGGAGTGACAGTTAATATTTAAAACCAGAAGTATTTCTACTAACATGTAAAAATGTGAAATAAAACGTGCAATACTATAATATTATATTAAATTATAAGAAATTTAAATAAATTCACATACACTTATAACACCCATAAATATAGAATCACTGACAGATTGTAACAAAGATATTTAAAAATGGACAAATATTTAATATTTATAGGCTGAAAGACTCAAAAGTGTTAAAATGTTAAGAATTACTCCTCCATCTACATTGTTCATACATCCCCAAATAGCATTCATGTAGACCTCTTTGTAGAAACTGAGAAACTGACTTTGAAACTTGTATTATAAAATACACGTAATGCAGTGCTGGCCAAATAGCTCAGAGGACTAAAGTGCCAGCAAGTGGGGTTTGATCCCCCCTCATGCTGTGCCAGTCTCACCCTCAGGGTGCACTGAAACAGTTACTGAGACTGGCTATGGTTGTGTGGACCTGTAATCCCAGTGATCGGGAAGCTGAAAATAGGAGGATCGCTGTGAGTCCAAAATGTGTAGTATGCTAAAATATCAAATACTTTACTGTACTAAAATGCCAAAACATTAAAGGTAAAGCTAACTAAAATAATTTTTAAAATAAAAAACAAAATTTTCACTTTGATTCCTAAATTTCTTCTTAAATTATAATCAATAAAACAGTGTAAGACTCACATAAGAACAGGTAAAGACTTTGCGATGGAAAAGAAAGATACTTATATAACACTAGATAATTTCACAAAATTATTATATTTTTAAATAAGCAAGTTTTAATATGTATATCACTAAAATAAGTAAGTAAAATTTAAAGCTAAGAAAATATTATAAAATATCTAGTAATTAAAGCTTTATGTTAAAAAGAAATGCGTGACGCTTCATTTCAAAGAAAAAAAAGAATGGTAAATAATGTTTGCTGGTATTTTAGTTTCTGGAACACAGAGCTTCCCCATAGAAACATAATAAGATTTCTTAAAATATACAATAAAAGGTAAATTATACAAAATTATGCATAAGATTAACTAATTAGAAAAGCAAGCAGAATTATTGTTTGAAAATAGAAATGAAATTTTAAAAAGAAAAGAAAAATGAAATACGGAGGTGTGGTATACATAGCCACATCTCTAGAGAATTGTTTTTTTTTTTTCTTCTGTATGGGGGATTGAACTCAGGACCCTGTGATTTCCAGGCAGGCACTGATTCTATTGAGTTACCTCCCCAGCCCTCTCTAGAACTTCCTTTGATTGAGTAGTTTAGTACATAAGAATGGATGTGATAGGAGAAGGAAATAACAAAGGAAGAAAACCTATGAACTAAAACTAGTCTCTAGGCTGACAAGCACTATCAAATGAAAAGTTAAATTTAAAAAATTGCCTATAAAATATGTCTTCAGTACTAGAAGCCAACATAATATCCTGTCCAATCACCATTAGTGCAAATCTTGCCTCTCATAGGATTATGTAGAAGCACAGCGTTATCTATCCCAACTGTACTGTGTATACACACACATCATGATTTTTCCTTTCTATACTCCTTCCTTTGTCTACACCTGTCAAAGATGGGCACTCCATTATTATTCAACCAACTTAGGTGCTTGAACTCGACAACACAATCCAACACAGTCCAGCATTCCACAACAATAGTGAGTTATTCAAAGAAGTTGTTGATCATAGCCATTTACAGCTCACCTTAATATTATGGCCCCGCGATGTATACTTCATTTTTATACTTTTCTGCTGGGTGGTTAAGACCTAGATAGAGCAAGACTTATATACCAACACATGTACTTTATGTTTCTTATGTGGTCAGTGAAGTCCCCTCAGGGTTTTTCTTGTAGTCCTGTACATTATTCTGTAGATCCTTTGTCTAGTACTATAGACAATCACTAGGAAAATAACAAGGTAGAAAGTATTAATTATTGAATCTTTGATGTAATCCAGGTATAAAAAATAAGTTACGCAAACAGCTACAGTCTCTTAATTTACTGATAAGAGACATATGGTATAATAATGTCTGTAAGCATAATAACATGTATACACCTTTTATGATACCAAAACATTATGAAAACAATTTGCAATGTATTAATTTATGAAATCCATCTTGTCAAGGTATCTTAAAACTCTCTCATTGATATTTGTACTTCAATAAAACAAAAAGTACTGAGTTGAGGAGAAGGACAGGAGAGGTAGTGGGGAAAATAAATTTATCTAGGTATGTAAGCCGGATGGTTTGGACAACTATACTATGAATTTCTGCTAGTCTACAGAAAGGAGCAGTTAATTTTAGTTTACTGTATTTCATTTTTTTCAATTGTTTCTCTTTCTTCTCGATTCTTATGCATTTCTTTATTTTTTCTTTCTTCTTCCAATTTTACACGCATGTATCTGGTAATATGAATAACTGGTTGGAAGACAGCATTATGTATTACAACAAATACTGTGAATTTCATATTACTTTGTTAAATGACATTCTAATTTTTATTCCCTTTAAAAAATTGAAAGCAAATAACCAAAAAGAAAAACAAGAACATAGTGTGTGGAATACATGCAGAAGTCTTAAAACAACTTACTATGAAGATATGGCATGCCTGTAATCAGAGTAGTCAGAAGATGGCATCAGGAAGTTTGCCATAATTTCTAAACCAGATTGAACTACACAGCAAGTTCAAGGATAGCCTTAACTACATATAACAAGACCTGTTTTCAAAATAAATAGTATTACTACTAAAAATACAAAACACCATTAATCATTGTATAACTACATTGAAATGACAGTGAGATACCAGTAGGTAATGATTGGAGTGACTAAATTATAAGACACTTGAAAATATCCTAAGTATAAAAAAAAAGAAAATTTCCAATGTATATGGAGCTAGGAGAAATGTCATATGCTAATACCACAAATATTTTGGTGTTTTCATTTGTAGTTAAATACATGCATGCCCTATGGCTTGGGTCTTTGCCTTGTAAGGATTTACTTAATCAAAAAATACAAATCGAGCAAACATCACATGACTGTATTTGGATTGAGTCCTTGAATTTGGGCACCTGTTATTCTTTCATTCTTTAAAGATTCTAGATAAAAAATGCTTTTTCTGAGGGACATTTGGATATTTTTCTGCAATAGATGGATTTTCTTTTTTACTCTGTTATTAACTTCTTTTGATGCACCGAACTTTTCAATAAGATGAGATCCCAATTGTTTATTTATTGAAATATTTCCCAAGCAGTTTGGTTTTTGTTCATGAACAAGGTGCCTACCTCTACACCTTCAAGACTTCTACCTAAATGGGCATCTGAGATGAATATGTACTTCTCAGATGAAGAATTACACATGACAAATAAATGTATGAAAACATATTCAATATCATTGGTCATTCAATCAATACAAAATAAAACAATACTGAGATTCTACCGACAGGAAGAATGTCAATCATAAAAAGTCAAACAATAACAAATGCTCAATGGTCTGTGGGGAAAAACAGAGCCCTTCTCCACTGTTGCTGGGAATATAAACCGGTGCAAACACTGTGGAAATCCTCAAGTGTGGAGATTCCTTGAAATAATAGGACTAGAGGTCCCATTCAGCAGAGTCATTCCCATTTTAACACAACAATATACGTTCACCACTGTTTATAGCAACGTAATTCTTAGGAACAACTCAAATGCCTATCAACTGAAGAATGGATATAAATGATATGGTATTGTTATGCTACTGAGTAACACCTACCTATAAAATGATAAACTCACTTTCATAGGTAAATAGATGCAACTAGAGACCATACTCAGAAATAAAATAAATCAGATCTGCATATATATAGATCAAATTGTCATCCGGGCGTGGTGGCGCATGCCTGTAATCCCAGCACTCGGGAGGCTGAGGCAGGAGGATTTTTGTGAGTTCGAGACCAGCCTGAGCTACAAAGTGACCTTAAGGCCAGCCTGAACTGCATAGTGAGACACTGTCTTCAAGAAGACAAAAAAAAAAAAAAAAAAAAAAAAAAAAAAAAAAAAAAAAAAAAAAAAAAAAAAAAAAAAAAAAGATCAAATTATCTCCCTAGTGTACAACCTCAAAGAATACATAAAACCTAAAAGGTATAATGCATACTGTGAAAGCAAGAGAAACTATTCAAAGACACAGAAAAACAGGGATGAGGAAAGAGAAAAGAAAGAAAATATATATGGAATATGTACATAAATACACAGAGGAGCTTGGATAATTACACTGTGATTTCTACTGCTCTATTGAAAGGAACAGTTACTATTTACTGTTTTTTTTTCTTCTTTTTAATTTTTTAAGCTTATATGCTGATATCTGGTAATCTGAATAACAACTTTGAAGAAAACAATATGTCATATAGCAACCATTATTGGATTCCTATCATTTTGCTTAGTGAAATTTGGTATTCTTTCTACTTTTTTTTTACTATTTTTATTTTCTTTAAAAAAATCAAAAATAAAAATTTCTACAAAAATTCTGTGCACATGTTTACAATACCTTCATTTCTAATAGTTCAAACTCAAAACACCTCCAAGGCTCATCTATAGACAAATTTGGTCGTACACACTTCAGCAGTCTCCTGATGAAGCTCCTCCTTCTGACATATTGGAGTTGCATTTATATTATAGCATATTCATTTACTTTGTGATTGATCAAAGAAAGTTTACACTAAGTTATGGCCTGAAAAAGACATTTACAAAAGTAGGACAAACTATTGTGATAAAAAATGATTAGCGTTTAGCTGGTTGTTTTGATAGGGGAGGGGAGACATGGGACACTAGAGACAATGAAAACGCTTTATGACATTACTACGTTTACAGTTAATGTCTCTGTGCCTCAGTCTAGACTCAGTACTGAATAGTAAAATCAGGAGCATTTTCTCCTGTACAAGTCCAGCTTCAATCAAGAATTTGGAAAGCTCTGGAATTGGATTGTGCCTGTGCTGCCTCTTATCTGCCAGCCTTGTGAATCCTCTCTGCTCCTGTCTTCTGGTTTCCTTCAAAAGACTTTTGTTTCTGGCTCCACTGATTCGCAGCTTCTTAAACTTGCCAGGCATGATTTCTTCAAGGCTTTCTTTCTTGTCATAACCTCCACTAAATATATCATGTAGCTCTCTTGACTCTTTTAAAACTTTATTCAAATGTTACCTTCTAGGTAAGGTGTTCTCTGAAAATTTTCTTAAAATCTCTAACAGTCTCCTGAATACAAAATAACTTCAGATCTTCCCTCATTTTCCATTTTCTGTCACCTTTGTTAGCCCAAATGCCAAATATTTCACTTACTTACCTTCCTACTCTTCCAAAATTTAAGGTGTACAAAGCCAGATATTATTTGTTTTCTTTTTGCCTCTTATAATATTTCTCAATCACTGAAGAGTATAAAATCATTGCTCAATGAATATTGTTTCCATGTACAAATGTTATTTTCTTATCCTCTGATTCAGTCCTTTCCGATAGTATTCATTTTTATGACCCAACTATTTTTATTTGTATCAAATAATAATAATATGCACTCAGTACAAAAAATTCGAATGGCACTTCCCAAGAAAGTAGTTTGCATGTAAGGCTAACGTGGCATGTGTTTCTGCAAAGGTGTCATTTTATGGAATTAAGCCCAGGAATTTAGAAATGGCTTTAAAATTGTACAGTATCATAGAAAATCTTTATAATAAACTAATAAAGAAGCTAATAAGCTTTTCTCAATAGAAACCCATACGTAGGATTCAAATATATGGAGTGGAATAACAGCTTCTTTCTACTGAAGCTAAATATTCATCAGTATTGTCTTCCAAAATGCAGTCTCCTCAGATCTTTGACTTTACCAGTATGATCCTGTCTTACAAGGGAAGGAGGGAAAAGACAGAAGAGGAACATGAATTTTTTGCTATTTCAATAATGTTGAATGTTCATAGCTATTATGCAATGTAGCCAAATCAAATATTTGCCTAATAGTGTTTGGACAGGAAATCATGTATGCATCTTGTACTATGAAAAACCACTATGCAGACTACAATATGCAATATATTAATTATTGAAACTGTTCCACTAATTTGGTTTTGAAACTATTTCATTGCTATTTGTTTCTAAATAAAATCAATGAAAAATAAAATAAAATGTATCCCTATAAAAAACTTGACATCTGATTGATTATATTAGTATTGCTTGTCCTTGGAGAAAACACATGTGGGATAAATGTGAAGACCCGAAGGTGCAAATCAGGAATCTCGAGGGCCACCCTGGCCACCCTTCCTTGCATGGCTGCCAATAATAAAGGCATTAATCATTTTCTTTGTAAACACTTCCTTAAAAAATTCCAACCGATCCTCAAGTACTCAAGATCCTGAGTCCAAGAGCTGGCCACAGCCAATAGGATGACCTTCTGGAGGTGGGTGTAATGACCTTGACATCATCCTACAGACTACATGTAGGTATGGCTGGATTCCCTGCCACTTTGGGGTTCAGTGCCACGAGATGATGAGTGACCGAGTGAGATTTCCCAACTATTCCTGGAAACAGGCTGTTGATCAATGTGTCAGACTCTTGGCAGTCTCAAGAAGCCGAAATTTAACAGGTGATGACTTCCTCCACGGATGACTGCAGGAAATGGATCTTCAGGAAACCTAGTCCCAGTCTGGTGATCTGGACCAATGCACCAGCTGCTAAAAAGGAATGGACGAGTCCCACGCTACAATCCATCATGCACAAGGACTCTACACCACTCTTGAACTCCTACATACTCCCGCACAATTTCTCAATTCATTTTAGCAGATTTTGATGACTGGTTCAACTTATGCTGTAGTGATAAAAATACAGAGATCCAGATATAGTACATGCATATATTTACATATGGACATATTTATATGCATGTATGCATATAAAACATACATGTGTAATACTTACAAACTCTGACAAAAATGTGTACACCAGCAAAAGAAAACCTCGGGTAAATATTTAATATTAAATTTATCGAGACATATACAAGTTGTCTTTGGCTTCTGCAATTACAAGTCTCAAAGAAGTGGCCATTCACTTCAGGACATTTATCAGTACAACAAACAGCTGAACTGTGTAGACAATTTCTGGTGGACATATATGCACATGTGCTTGTCTCTGTGTGTTTGTGTCCCTGTGTGTATTTCAATCAACACTTAGAGTGTACTTTGTTATGGTTTGTGTTTCAATGTCTCCCTAAATCCCTACATGGTCAGAGTTTTCTATTTTCTTTTCTCTTGAGTTGGCTGAATGAAGAATGTGTGAATGACTTGTGGTGCAATGCTGGGAGTAAGAGCCTGCTGGATTTGAGGGTAGGTAGTGGGTGGATCTATCCACTGACTGGATTGATATCACCTTAATCCTAGTAGAATACATAAAATATAAGGAATGAGAAAAAACTCATTCTGTCCTCTGTCCCTCCCCATTTGTTACTCTTGCTGGCTCCTGGTCCCATAAACTATTGCCCCTCTGCCATGTGCCACCTTGCTTAGGATCCAGCCACTTAGAGACCTAAACATTTAAAAACTATGAGTAAAATGGTTCTTTCCCCCTTTAATTTTGGATAATGCGTATTTTGTCCCAGTAATGAGAGAAAAGTACCTAAGGTGTGGTTTATCTGAATCATCCAGTTTTCTTCCAAATATAGACTCAATCCCTAAAACAATACTAAAACAGAAACATTTTCCTATATGTACCTCAGCTATGATCAGAGCATACCACATGGCACCTTACTGTCTAGTAGTTATCTTTTCTTTTCAAGTGGTGAAAGTGCCTGATGGAATTAATTAATGTCAACATCCACTTCCAGTAATTTGGGAGGGAAAATTTATCATAAATCTGAACAGGCCACCATGACTCACACAAAGAAGAATTTGATTATAGAAAAGGAAAAGACTAGAAAATGTCTGTCTTGTCTTCACAGTAAACCTACATGAGTGAAATGCAGTAATTGCCTAAGTAGATCAGATTAACAAAGCTGAATTTTTCAATACTAGCATCAGTGAAAAAGGGGCACATTTGTGTGGTACATTAACAAATGCATATATAGATTAAATGCAACTCTTATTTAGACACTAGCAGGGCTGGCCAGGTAGCTCAGAGGATTAAAGTGCCTGCTTAGGCAGATGCAGAAGCTGGGGTTGAAGTTCCTGGGCCTCCAGTGCTGGCCCCACCCCTGGGACACACTGAGATGGTGATTGAGCCGGGCATGGTGGCATGTGCCTATAATCCCTGCGCCTGGGGGGCTGAAAACAGGAGAATCACTACGAGTTGGATCTCACTACTTAGTGAGATCCTGTAGACCCTGTACCAAATACATAAAACAAAAAGACTAACAATATTCTTCACAGAACTATAAAAAAAATGTTAAAATTTATATGGAAACCGAAGAAACCCAGAACAGACAAAGCAATCCTGAGCAATAGCGCAAAGTAGTAGACATCCCAATCCCTATTTCAAGTGATTCTATGAAGATAAAGTAACAAAAACAGCATTGTACTGGTACAAAAAGGGGCATGCAGACCATGGGAGGAGAACAGAAGACACAAAATTAACTGTAAGTGCTTGCAGCCATCTCATCTTTAACAAAAGGCCCAAAAACTACAACAGTGACAATATAATCCCCTTAGCTATTGGTGCTGGGAATATTACTTGTTCATGTGCAGAAAACTGAAACCAAATCCAAATATCTCATCCTTTGCTAAAATCAACTGAAAACAGATCAACAACAATGATGCAAAACAAAGAATTTGAAACTGAAATATTTGAAATGATAAGCACAGTCCAAGACTTTTGTGAATAGAACATCAGCAGCAAACACACACATACACATACAGAGAGACAGAGAGAGAGAGAGAGAGAGAGAGAGAGAGAGAGAGAGTCAGAGACAGAGACAGAGACAGAGACAGAGACAGAGAGACAGACGCAGAGAAAGCAAGGAATCAATGCAGCAGATTATATCAAGTCAAAAAGCTCTGACAACAAGAAAAATAATTCACAGAACTAATAAACAACCTTAAGAAAGGAAATTTTTGCCAGCTGTGCTTTGGAGAGAGGACTAATGTTTTGAATAAAATAGTATTAAAATGTAGTAAATATTAACAACTTTAAAAATTATGGTGAAAGGCATCTGTCATTCTCCATCAAAATGTTTCCCCTCTTTTACCTCACCTATCATCATTCCTGCCACTTGCTGAGGCAGTGCTGGAAGTTTTCTGGAAAGTATTTGTCGTTGAGCTGCCATGGCTTCTTCAGTATCCTGAGTCGGCATACTATGTGCACCTCTTGTGGTCATTTTGACTTTGTAGTAGAGCCAGTAAGAGCCTAAGTTAGCAATCAAGAATGAAACATACATGCTGATATTTGCAGCATGACAAGTAATAAGAGCTAAGCTCTGAAAGTAGCTTGCATATCCATCAATGGATGAATGGATGAAGAAAATATGATAGGTAAATGAAATTTTATTTGGCCATAAATAATTAGTTGATGTCATCTTCAGGAGAATGGAGAGATCTTGAGGTCATCATGTTTCATGAAATAAGATACAGAGCATAAGACATCATAGATTCTCTCATATGAGAAAACACACAAATAAAGAGCTATGATAGGGTTCAGGGAAGACTTTCTGAAGAATGAGGAGTGGATGAGAAGGAAGGAAAGGGGACAGCAATCCCAGAGATCAATGAGATAGAAAGTGATCAAAATTCTTTATCCCATACAGTGAAAATGAACACCATCTATCACAAATATAATCTCATACAAAACTAAAAATTAGCTAAACATCATTCTCAGTCTCTCGTATCTGTCATCTTAAGTGATGTGTTATATGATGGTTAAACCTAATGCAAACTGCTGTTTGTTCAGGTGGAAAGACTAGTAATTTTTTTTTTTTAAATCCTAGGTTAATTCTGACTTTTCCTTCAGAATATATTAAAAGATAAACAAAGTATGATATATCCATAGAATAGAATGCTATTCAAATTAGTTCTTTAGATTACCAGATATAGTAATACAGCAGCCATTGCTGAATTCCTATCACTTTGTTTAGTGAAACTTGTATTGATTCTAATGCTTTTTTCTTATTGCTATTTCATGTTCTTAAAAAAAACAAAAGAATAGAATGTTATTCAGCTGTGCACAGGGAATAAAATATTGGCCCATGCTCCAGGATGAATGAACTTTGAAAATATGCTGCATGAAAGAAGTCAGATTTAAAAGGACATCTGTGCTATGATTCCATCTTAAGAAGGAACATCTTGAATAAGAAAATCCATAAATACTGAACATGGATTTCACTGGCAGTGCTTGATGGGAGGAGAATGGGTATTTGCCAAAGGGTGAAGTTTCTTTTCAAGGTGGTAACAATGTTCTAGCATAATATAGTACTGTTGGCCATACAAACTTAATATATTAAAATGACAATATTTCACATTTCAAAATGGCAAGAAAAATCAGATATAAGTTATATCTCAGTTTAATATAAAAGGAATAATAAAGACTGAAAATGAACAATTGTTGAAATGAGTGACCATTTCCTGAAGATACCTTCCGACAACCGTGTAGTGCTTTAAACATACTATCTCATTTAAGTCCCAGATTTGACACTTGGGTACTGTAAGTATTGTCTATAATGATGACCTTCATAACAGATGAACAATATGAGGCACAGAGCTAGCTGAAGGGTTGGCTGGGGTCACTTGGAATGAAAAAAGTTGTGTGACTCCAGGGAGAAGAATGAACCTGTATGTGAGATGCAAGAAAAATGGAAGCCAAAGTAAGTGATCCTTGTCAGTATTCAAAACATTCTGTTTTCATAGCTGCCTTATGCTAGAAACTAAATTGCCACACCCAGGCCACACTCCACAAGCTGAGCAAAGAGCGACCATGTATTTGCTCACAGCACAGTGAGAGACACGAGCCCAAGCCAGATAGCAGCTCTCTCAGCAGTGCTCCCTGGTGTCTCCGACAGCTGACTCCACTCACTCTTCTCCAAATGCTGAGGTGTGGGATCCTCAAAGAAAACACATCTTCAGGGATTGTGCAGGTTCAAGGTTCATTAATCAGACTGATGAAAATTTGCCTCATTTAAGAGAATTTATTTTTCAGCAACTGTTATTTGTTGACCATTCCATTGCCTATTCAAACAAACCTACAAAGTGGCACATGTGTTAACCCTGGTTTTAGGTACTGCTATTGACCAGAAGGCTAATTATCTGGGGGCACTTACTGTATTCTTTACAATCCTGTGCATACCTTATGAATAATTTAAATATAGCATTCAATTATTTAACGTATTAAGAATATATAATTATATTATATATAACATATAATTATGTTTAATAAGTATTTAATATTATTTAGTTATTTAATTTAAATAATTGAAATAACTGAATAGCCCTGTTAAGGTGTAGAAAACATAACTAGTAAAAGATTATTTTATTTTCTTATTCTAAAGAATACAAAGAAAACAATGAAACCAAGTCTCCAAACATGTCAGTAAGATAGTTATAAGACTTGATATATTAGATATTGCGGTCTTTGTATTAGTTAATCAAAGTACAAGATAGGACTGGCCTGAGGCAGTGGGGCTAACTCTGCCATCTTCCTCGATCCTGCCCATGGCTGCCTAGCCAGAGTCTAGCCTGAGACAGTGGGGCCAGGGCTGACTTCATCGACCTCTTGGATCCTGCCCCAAGCCATCCAAGTGAGTGGGAACTTGCATGAATCACCAGGCTTCCCATATCAGTGAGTGTGTGTTGAGCCTGAGGGACAGCTTTTGGCTTCTTCCCCTACAGTGCTACCTGGATCCCCGCACCCAAACCCTGCAAACCAGTGACTGGCCTGAAATCTCAGGGCCCACTCATCAACAACTCCCCAGATCGCCTGCCATAAAGCCTGCTGATTAAGGGGGAATTTCCCCAACTCCCTGGGCATCAAAGTTTGGTGAGTGGAGAGCTCCAGGCCCTCCACGCCAGAGACACAATTCCCAGCCATCCCCAGTCCCACCCCACGACCTGAGACCCAGTGCAGCTCGGCCTGTGAGTGAGGGCTCCAGGCCCACCACACCAGAGGGACCTTTCCTAGCTTTCTCCTGTTCTGGCCTGTGGCAATAGACCCAGCACAGGTTGGCTGACCCAGCACAGCCTACCCGGTGAATAAGAAAATGCACTGCTCTTTTGCAAGCCTAGCAGACTTGCCAAAGCCAAGGCCCACCCACCTAGAGAATGACCTGCCTGAGATACAAGGGCTGACTTCAGCAACTTTCTGAATCCTCCCCCCAAACCCAGCCAAGATAGTGAGAATTTTCACCATTTGCTCTGCAACGCGGTTCAGTTCGTGCTAGCCTGACCAGGCAACCAACAAAGGGGAACCACAGGAGCTGTAGCAAAAAAGAATTGAACACAACAGCTAGATCCAGGACAGGCATAAATGGATAATCTCAAACTTAATAGACAGGCACCCGAAACTCATAACAGGCTAAGGTTATACCTGCACCAATGCTTTACACCAAAGGTCAGAGGTCAATGCTATAAAAAATGATAAGGACAAGGAGAAAAATGCATTCCCAGGCATTGAGTTCACCAGTAAGTGCAGAGGACATTAGCTCAGCTGAAATGAATGAATTAACAGAAACAGAAGCAAAGGAACAACAGCAGAAATGCATAGAAGAAATCAGAAGAGAAGTAATTCCTGAAATAAGAAAAGAATTATCTGAATACATAGCATCTGAAATAAAGAATCAAATCCAGAAACATCAGGGGGAAAACCAATGCTCACCTAGAACAACTGTAGAGAGCACTATTCCAGCTTAAACATATGAATTGACAGAGTCTGAAGGAAAGAAACAACAGCAGAAAGGTCATGAGGAACTCAAAGCAGAAATAATTTCTGAAATCACAAAAGAATTCTTTGAAAAAAATTTTTTTTGAAAAGACAGAATTTGAAATACAGAAAAACGTCCAGATACACAGAAGAATCCCAACGTGGAAGAAACTCTGGAGAAAAAAAATTAATAACTGCCTCTAAAGAAGACATGGATAAAAAAATAGAGAACATCAGAAATATGATGGATTCCTTGAATGAGCAATACAGAAAAGAAATAGAATGCATGAAACAGAGTCAAAGAGATATAGAAGAACTAAAAATATCAATCACGAATCTACAAAACCGTTTTAGTGAAAGCAAAGACAGAGTTTCAGATCTCGAAGATGCTGGAACAGCTAGTGAAAAGGAGAGAAAGGATCTCTTAAAAACAATGAGAATGCAGGAAAAAATAATCCATCACCTGCAAGATGATACCAGGATGAACAACGTGAGAATAATTGGTATTAATGAGAATGAAGGAGTCAATACAAATGATATAAAAAGAATTTGGGAAGAAGTAATTGCAGAAAACTTCCCAAATATGAAGAAACAATCCAACATTCAGGTGACCAAAGCATAGAGAACACCAAATAATTTCAATCCAAGTAGAAACACACTGAGACATATAATAGTCAACATCCCAGAAATCCAACACAAAAATAATATACTGAAAGCTGCTAGAGAGAAAAAGCAGATCACAATCAAAGGAAATCCCATAAGAATTATAGCCAACTTCTCTCCACAAAATATGAAGGCAAGGAGAGCGTGGAGCAGTGTTCTTCAAGTCCTGCATGAAAACAAATTCCAGCCCAGACTATTATACCCTGAAAAACTCTTTCAAGTTTGATGGAGAAGTGAAATACTTCCACGACAAAGAACAACAAAAGATTTTCATGTTGACAAAGCCATCTCTTCACAGGCTGCTGAAAGATGTTCTAGAGAGAGACAACAATGACCAGAACTCCATGGATGAGAACGGAAGGAACCCACTAAACAGGACAGACCATTAAACACAAGATACAAAGGGGTAAACAATAGCACATAATATGACAAACATAAGTCAGCACATTTCAATTATAACCATCAATGTAAATGGACTCAATTCTGCAATTAAGAGAAATAGACTGGCACAGTGGATTAGGAAACAAAATCCAACAATGTGCTGTATACAAGAAACACACTTAACTCAAAAGGACATTCATAAGCTCAAAATCAAAGGATGGAAAAAAATACTACATGCCTCAGAAAAAAAACAGAATTCTGTTCTCAGACAGTCGCAACTTCATATCAAGAAGGATCAAATGAGACAAAGAAGACAACTATATTGGTCAGGGGAAACATAGAGGAGCAAGAGGTAACACTCATAAATATCTATGCACCAAAAACAGAAGCACCCAACTATGTAAGAAAAAACTTAATGGACATGAAAAACCTAATATCTAAGACCACAATCTTAACAGGAGACCTTAACAACCCCTTATGTCAAAAAGATGGTTCAACCAGAGAAAAAAATAGCAAAAAAGCAGCAGAACTGAACCAGAGCTTGGAAAAATGGACCTGGTGGACACATTCAGAGGGTTTCACCTAACCACAGCTGAATACACATTTTCTGCAGTTGCACATGGGTCATTTTCTACAGTAGAACAAATACTAGATCAGAGGTCATGCGTAAGTATCTGAAAGAAAACAGAAATTTTCCCATGCATATTACCTGACCACAGTGCAATGAAACTGGAAATAAATGACAAAAAAACCCAAAAAACCCAGCTAAATTCATGGAAATTAAACAACACCCTACTCAGCAATCAATGGGTCACAGAAGAAAAAAACAAGAAATTCAACAACATCTACAATTCAATGAAAATTCAAGAAAAACTTACCAGAATTTATGGGATGCAATGAAAGTAGTTTTTAGAGAGAAAATCATAGCTATGAACTCACACATTAGTAAAACAGAACAGGAACAACTAAACACCCTAATGTTGCACCTCCAACATTTAGAAAAAAAAAAAAAGCAAAGAAAACCCAGAGGGCAAAGATCAGAAGAAATCATAAAGATTAAAGCAGAAATTAATTCAATTGTGATTACGAAAACTGTCGAAATAATGCAAAAATCAAAAAGTTGGTTCTTTGAAAGAATAAATGAAGTCGGTAAGCCTCTAGTCAACCTCATCAAAAAGAGGAAAGAAAAAATTCAAGTACATGCAATAAGGGATGAAAAGTGTGAAATCACCACAGATCCAGTGGAAGTTCGGAAGATGATCAATAGTTACTTCGAGAATCTTTATGCTCATAGAATAGAAGACACAGAAGAAATGGACAGATTCCTCAAAAGGTGCAAATTACCAAAACTGAACCAAGACAATATATCAACTCACAACAAACCAATAACTGTCAATGAAATACGAAACATAATAAAAAGCCTACCGACAAGAAAAGTCCAGGTCCTGATGGATTCACAGCTGAATTCTACAAGAAATTTATAGGAGATATAATGCCTACACTCCAAAAACTCTTCAATGAAATTGAAAAGGAAGCAGTCCTCCCAAAATCATTTCTGGAGGCAAGTATAATACTGATTCCAAAACCAAGGAAAGACACAACCAAAAAGAAGAACTACAGGCCAAACTCCCTCACGAATATAAAAGCAAAAATACTGAATAAGATGATAGCTAATAGAATACAGCAAGTCATCCAGAAGATCATACACCATGACCAAGGATGCAAGGATGGTTCAGTATGCAAAAATCTATAAATGTAACACACTGTATTGATAGACTGAAATCTAAAAACCACACAATCATCTCAATTAATGCAGGGAAAGTTTTGAGAAAGTCCAACACTCATTCATATTCAAAGTCCTACAGACCATTGGAATAGATGGGCTCTATCTTAACTTGATAAAAGCTGTCTATGACAACCCAGAAGCTAATATAATCGTAAATGGTGAAAAACTGAAATCTTTTACTCTTAAATCAGGTACAAGACAAGGATGTCCTCCATCACCCCTCCTATTTAATATAGTCATAGAATTAGTAGCAACGGTCATTAGAAAAGAGGGAGAAATAAGGGAATAAGAATAGGTGAAGTAGAAGTTAAATTATCACTATTTGCAGATGACATGATAATTTACTTGGAAGACCCCAGAAATTCCACCAAGAAACTGCTAGAACTGATACAGAAATTCAGTAGCATATCAGGATACCAAGTCAATACTCAAAAGTCAATAGCATTCCTCTACAAAGATAACTATCATACTGAAAGGGAAACAATAGCAACAATACCTTTTACTATAGCATCACGGTCAATGAAATACCTTGGAATTCACTTAACCAAGGAAGTCAAAGATCTTTTCATGTAAAATTACAACACCCTAAGAAAAGAGATTGTAGAGGATTTCAGAAAATGGAAAGATATTCCATGCTCCTCGATAGGAAGAACCAACATCGTGAAGATGGCCATACTCCCAAAACTGGTATAGAGGTTTAATACAATCCCTATCTAACTGCCACTACCATACCTCCCAAACCTAGAGAAATCCTTCCCAAAATTTATTTGCAAACACAACACTCCTAGAATAGCAAAGGCAGTCTTGGGCAATAAAGACAAGTCAGGAGGCATCAAAATTCCTGACTTGAAATTATAGTACAAAGCCACTGTGATAAAATCAACTTGGTATTGACAATAGATTAGAAGACGCAGAGGCATATACAATCACACAGAGCCATCTGGTCTTCGACAAAGGGGCCAAAAAAGCTCACTGGAAGAAAGATAGCCTCTTCAACAAATGGTGCTAGAAAACCTGGCTTTCTACATACCGAAAACTAAAACTTGACCCAGTTCTATCACCATACAACTAAGTTAAAGTCAAAATGAATTAAAGATCTAAACATTAAACAGAAATACTCAATTTCCTGGAAGAGAAAAATAAGAGGAACCCTTGATGACATAGGGGTAGGTAAAGAGTTCATGATGAAATGTTTATTTTCACTGGAAACACTTGAAAGAATCAACAGTTTGGATCAACTGTTCCTGAGGAGTTCTTCATGTCAAAAGAAATTTTCAACAAAGTGAACAGACATCCCAAAAATTATGAAAAAATCCTAACTAATAAACAATCAAACAGAGGTCTGCTGTCTAGAATTTATAACGAACTATGATATAACAGGGCCCTCTTATTTAAAGACCCAATTCATAAATGGGCATCTCAGATAAATACACAGTTCTTAGAGGACGATATTAAAGAAGTGAATAAATATATGAAGAAATGCTCCACATTGCTAGCCATCTGTGAAATGCAAATAAAAAAACACTGAGATACCATCTCATTGCAGAAAGAAATGGTATCATAAGGAAATCAACCAACAAGTGTTGGAAAGGTTGTGGGGAAAAGGGAACACTTCCCATTGCTGGTGGGAATGTAGACTGGTACAACCATTTTGGAGATCAGCACGGGACTCCTCAATAAATTAGGACTGGAAATCCCATTCAAGCCGGCTATCCTCCTATGGGGAATTTTCCCCGAGGAACTGAAAACATTATATCATAGTGATATACGTGTATCTATGTTTATAGAAGCACAATTTGTGATAGCAAAATCTTGGAAACCACCCAGATGTCCATCACATGCGGAACAGTTGAAAAAGACGTAGTATTTCTACATAATGGGGTATTACTCAGCTACTAAGAATGTTAAGCTTAAAGCATTTATATTGAAGTGGAGGCCTCTTGAACATATACTCATAAGTGAAATAAACCAGACACACATGTGCAAATATCAGATAGTCTCCCTAGTATAAGAAGTCAAAAGAAGAAATAAAAATAGAAATGTACAACAACAACTAAACACAATAACTCAGATAGGGCAAACTGAACAGCATATGCTGCAAGGTACTGAGCAGCTTTTCTTCTGGGTGGTTAACAACCTAAGTTCACAGATTAAAATTAGAGAAATAGAAGAGCCATAAGGCCAGCCAACATTTTGGCCCTAGCCTTTCAAGGTTAGCAAGGACTCAGGTAATAGGAGCACCTGTACTGTAACAGCATGAATCTCAGTTGTGCCCCAAATTTTCTGATCAAGGAGTTTATGGAGCCAGAGAGGAAAGAGATTGATGATGTATAGTGTGCCTGTGGAGGGTCCCATGGAGAGAAAACTTTCTCTGAGGCTCTCACAGAGAGCAGACTGCTCAAGCTTTGACTGTGACTCATCCACATGGTTGACATAGACAAAGGATCTACAGAGGAAGGTATAGGATTACAAGATAATCCCTGAGGGGACTTCAATCCCTGAGGGGACTTCACTGACCTCATCAGAAACAAAAGCTACATCTTTTGGTATATAGTTCTTGATCTATCTTGGTCTTAAGCATCTATCAGAAAAGTATAAAAATGAGCTGTATAACGTGGGTCCATAACAATAAATTAAGCTGTAAATGGCTGCAGTCAACAGCTTCTTCAGATAACTCACTATTAATGTGGAATTCTGGACTGTATTGGATTGTGTTGCAGAGTTCAGGCACCTAAATTGGTTTAATGACAATGCAGTGTCCACCTCTGACAGGTCTAGACAAAAAAAGGGGGGGATACAAAGGAAGAATCATGGAGTGTGTATATAAACAGTACAGTTAGGATAAATATGCCTTGATTCTGCATAATTCTATGAGAAGCAAGATTTGCACTCATAGTGGTTGTACAAGATATTATGTTGGCTTCTAGTAATATGGGTAGACACTGGGGAGATAACAAGGTAGAGAGTGTTAATTGCCAAATCTGTGATATAAATCAGGTGGAGAGAAATAAGATAGGTATATAGTGGCACTCTCTTCATTCACTGAATAGAGACATCTGCTATAATAATGCCTGTAAGTATAATATCATGTATGCACCTTATAGGACACCGAAATATTACGAAAACTTTTTGCAGTGTATTGATTTGTCAAATCTGTCCTGTTAATTTGTCTTTAAACTGTCTCATTTCTATTTGTTCTTCAATAAAAATAATAATAAAAAAGTACAAGATATATCAAGATATACAGGCATGATATCTTGTCTAAATGTTATTATCATTCCTTTCAAGGAACATAGAGAAGCTGGCTGTAAAACCATCTTAGCTATCTTGCATATTCCTTTTCTTCCTTTTCCATTCCCCCATTGCAGTTTATATTTTCTTTTACACAGTTCTCTTTTCTCATTTTACAATACCTATTGCACATTTTGTATATTTTTCTGTAAAATTTCTCACACTAATGAGACAATACTGCCAAATGTTTAGAAAACATAGATACTGAGATTTAAACAAAACTTAAGATTTAGTTCATAGTTAGATCCATTCCCTGGCATGCCATGTCAGCCCTGCCCCTTGGGGTGTGCTGAGATTGCAGGCAATGGATACTGGGCATGGTGGCATGCATCTGTAATCCCAGCACTTGGGAGACTGATAAACAGATGAATCACTACTAGTTCAATTTAGTAATGAGACCTTGAACACCCTGTAGACCTTTCCCTAAAATACAGAAAGAAAAAAAAAAGAGAGAGAGGAAAGAAGAAAGAAAGAAAGAAAGAAAGAAAGAAGAGAGAAAGAAAGAAAGAAAGAAAGAAAGAAAGAAAGAAAGAAGGAAAGAAAGAAAGAAAGAAAGAAAGAAAGAAAGAAAGAAAGAAAGAAAGAAAGAAAGAAAAAAGACTGATGGGGGAAAAAGACAGTTTGAATATTTGCAAAATGACGTGCATGTTTAGCGTTTACCTTACACACATATCACAAAACTGAACACAACATTTTGTACCCAAACATGACTTCCTTGATTCCTATCACTGTGCATTTATTTTGCCTGTTTTTGAACTTTGATAAATGCTTCAAAGTGTAAGCAATTGTGGACATCTCACTTCCTTACTTGGTTTTGCTGTTATTATTATTATTATTATTATTATTATTATTATTATTATTATTATTATTATTATTATTGTTAGATTCTATGCTAGTGTATTATTATTATTATTATCATTATTTAGGTTATATGTGAGTGTAATGATTTGTTCATTGCATCGTGTAGGGTTGTTGTAGGAACATAAATATTTCACCCCTGTTATTATTAATGAATGGCTATAATACAGTTCTATTTGTCTTTTCAGTGTGCACAAAGGTACAAATTTCAGTTAGATGCTCCCAGGAATGGAATTCCTAGATCAGAGACCACAAATATGATCAGCCTTATCAAACCCAGATAAGCAGTTTGTCAAGGCAGTGACATAATCAGCATTCTCATCCACCATGTAGGGAAGTTTTAACTTCAATATAAATTTTGAAATATTTTTTATTGTGTGATTTTTTTAAACTTTGACACCACCAATAGCTATGACATCATTCCATAGTTTGGGTGTGTGTTTGCCTGTAGCACATGAATTTGAACACTTTTTTTTCTTCTGAAGTGTCACATTCAGTTTTTTCTCCCTTGTAGTGATTAATGTCTCCATATTTTTCTACTTGACATGAAGGATATTTGTACTCATCTATTTGGACATCTAATATTTTGTGTGTGAGTTATATTTTAATTTAATACAATAATTTAGCAAATGAAAGAACAGGATTCCACATTCTGTATTTTGCCACTGCAGTCACATTTTTAAACACTTTACATTTATTATATTACTCTCCATTCTACATACAGCCTCCTTAAAATGTACATTAAATCGAAAGCCTAATTGTTTCTATTTTCAACATGAAAAATAAAGCATAATTGTTTTAGCTCTCAGAGTCCATAATACAGTGATATTGGTCTTAGAAATTATATCATCCAGTTTTTTAAAATTTTATTTTATTTCATTTTATTGAGAAACAAATAGCAATAAGACAGTTTCAAAACTAATTAAAAGACAGTTTCAATAGTTAATACCTTGTACATTGTTATCCTCTTAGTAGTTTTCCATAGTACAAGATACAGACAAGATATCCTGTCCAAACACTATTAGAAAGATTATAAATCTTTCTTTTCATTGATTTAGGCCGAAGTAGGTATATATCTATCCTAACTGTACTGTATATACAGATACAGAATGGACCTCCTTTTGTATCCCTTTTTTGTTTAGTCCTGTCAGAGATGGGTATTCCATTGGCATCTAAATATTATAGGTGCGTGAATTTAGCAAAATGATCCAACAGCAGTCCACAATAGTAGTAGGTTATCAGCAGAAGTTGTTGACTTGAGTCTTTCACAGCTCAGCATATTAATATGGCTTTACTTTTAAGTCTCATTTTTATACTTTTCTGTTGGATTGTTAAGACCAAGATGAATCAAGACCTACATAATAAGAAATGTATCTTTTGTATCTGATAAGTCAGTCAAATCCCCTCAGGATTTATCCTGTAACCCTCTACCGCAGTTTGCAGATCTTTTGTCAGTGTCAGCTATGTGGTTGAGTCATGGCCATTGTTTGACCAATTTGCTCTCCGTGAAAACCTGAGAGAATGTTTTCTCCCCATGTGACTCTCTTCATCAATTATGTTGCTCTGTGGCACCGTAACCTCCTTGATCAGAAAATTTGGGGCACAACTGAGTTACATGATATTACTATACAGGTTCTCCTATGTCCTGAGTCTTCACTGACCTTGAAAGGCTAGGGTCAAAATGTTGACTGTCCTTGCAGCCCTTCTATTTCTCTAATTTTTGATCTGCCTACTTAGCTTATATACCCTCGAGAAGAATAGCTTATTATTGTCCTACAGCATATGCAGTTGGATGTAACCTCACTATGTGTCTGAATATCAAACATCTTAAGTATAACATGGAGCAGGTATTTTCCATCAAGTATTGATATGTCAAACTTTAACTCCCTAAAGTATATGGCGATATAAATTTAAAAACTGAAAAATATTTAAAGAATATGAATAAACAATTACATATTTTTTCATAGAAATTTAGAAATCTAACCATATACAACATTGTAGCAGGATAGTCCTGTGACTTTTTTTTTTCCCTTCTGTCTTTTTTCTTTTAATATATTACCCATTTTAAAAAAAAGAAAAGAGCCGGGCATGGTGGCACTTGCCTGTAATCCCAGCACTCGGGAGGCTGAGGCAGGAGGATTGTTGTGAGTTCGAGACCAGCCTGAGCTACAAAGTGAGCTTAAGGCCAGCCTGAACTGCATAGTGAGACCCTGTCTCAAAAAGACAAAAAAAAAAAAAAAAAAAAGAAAAGAAAAACAGCAAACTTTTCTGGAGAGACAGACTTTTCTGGAGAGACAATATGGTAATAATTGGTATGTCATGACAAGAAGTACATATTTAGAAGACCAGAATGACAGGCATCCCAAGATGACCCTTCTATTACATATTGCTGTCTTCACTGCAGTTGCTTGGTTCACAGGTATCAGCAGATACAGTTAGTCAGGTTGAGAATCCTACCAAATAACTGCTAGTTTGAAAAACCTGGTGATGTTTCTCAGGATCGTTGCCTTACCCATCTTGTGTGTATAAAGGGACAGGGGCATGACATCTCACCTCTGTCATGTTTGTCAGCTTTTCTCTTTGCCCTCTCCTCTTTGTCCAATCCTCAAATTCTTGCATTACTGTCAATTGTGTTATACCTTTGTATTTGTATTTCTTCTTTTGAGTTTTTATACTAGGGAGATTATAAAATATTTTCACATGTGGGTCTGGTTTATTTTTCTTATAAGTATATCTTGCAGTGGCATCCACTTAAATGTGAAGGCTTCAAGTTTATTATTCATTATAGCTGAGTAATACTCCATTATATAAAGATACCACATCTTTTTCAACCATTCCTCATCCAGTTTTTGTACTTATATTTAATCACATTTAAAGCAAATGGGTGGTGGGTATAGAATGGCAGTGAAATATGCGTTTTGCATTTCCAAAGCAATACATTTTGCACATTAAAGACCATGAATACCCTCAGAAGGAAGGAAGCAAGGAAGGAAGAAGAGGAAGATGGGAAGGAAGAGAGAGAGGGAGGGAGAGAAGAAGGGAGAGAAAGAGAGAGAGTGAGAGAAGGAAGACACAAGGATGGAGAAAATAGAAAGGAAAACAACGAGAGTAAGTAATATCTAAGTGGTACTTGTTAACCTTTTGAGTAGCTGATACTCTTTCAGAAACTGTCATTGCTATGTGAATGTGACACAAGTCCCACCTTATGCTTCAGTTATTCTGAGCATTATCTTACCTCCTCCCTTCTCATCTAGAATTCTGTTACATCACTTGCTTATATTTTTCTGCTGATTTAAATGTCTGTGTACTTTCTGTATATGACCCCTCTATCTTCTGGAGGAGATCTTGAGAATAGGACTTTCATAACCTCTATGGCTATAATTTAAAACAGCAAAGATCACATCTAACCAAACTAGAAGATGCCATGTGGAGTCCTTTCTGCTGAAGTCATATTCTACTGGTCTGTGTTCTCAATTATCCTGAGTGCTCATGATGCCTTGGGAATACTTTGAAGATAAAACAGTGGAAAATCTCAGGTTTTAGGCGTGTGAAACTTGCAGTCTGATTGCCTCTCTCATATAAGCTAATGATGTAATAGAATTCTGAGTGATGTCACACGTCCTATCCTCTTCTTAGTTTCTTCATCTTCAAAAAAAGAAAAGGTAATGAATACCTGCTTATATTCAATGTCAATGTGGAGGTTAAGTAAAGATGTAGTAAACTCTTTGGCACACTTGTCAGTAATAAATATAATAGAAATTATTTTTCCTTTACATTGTTTTGACTAATAATAGCTTCCTTCAGTTGCTACCTTACTGTATAAGATTTTTACCCCAGAAAAATAAAACAAACTCTTTCATTAAAATAAAGTTCTCAGTGGTGAAATATCAGACCTAAATGTTAAGAAAATATGTGATTATTTTGCTCAGTTCTGATCTAACTATATTTTATGAAGATCAGCTGCCTTTTATCTAAACTCCCTTTGTGAAAAGTGGGGATGGAGAGTGTAGAAAGAGTTGCACAAATTAAAAAACAATCAAATTTAAGTGAAGATATACTTAAGGTAGCACAAAGAAAAATGACATAAGGTCCAGTTTTTAAATATGCCTTATGCGCTGCAGTTGAAGTCTTTGAAAGACGCTTCTTGACCCCTCTCACCACTTGCTTCCAGAAGTGCATTTCCAAATAATTCCCTTCTCTAAAATCCCCATTTATTTCTGAGATCATCTACACCAGCTTGTGTTTTCTGGCTGCTTCCCAAACTGTCCTTGTCTTTGTCTCAGCAGGCTGTCTCCAATAAATCAGAAAGAGGCTCCGATTTTCCCCATGGGACCCAGAATTTTGGCTTCTGTTCCCCAATATGTTATGTTAGATTCAGGGCCAGAGTAAGAACAGCCAATGACAATGCCTGGTATCTCTGAAAATACTGTCTAATTTTGTCAGTGTGTGCAAGGTGGAGACAGTAAGGGCTGCTGCTCAGAAACAATGGACTGACACTGCCTGCGCCCAGCCAGCTGAGAGAGGGCACACTGCACATGAGGATGAGTTGAACCAGACTTTCTCAGCTTATGTTCAAGTTCAGAAGAACCCAAAAAGGAGAAAAAGTCTTGACATTGCCACCTCTCTAATTCTAGCCTGTCTCGTCCTTTAATCCCAGTGCCCAGCTGAATGCCAGCTGGAAATGCCCCAATTACTGTGGCCCATCAAATATAGAAATTTTTTAGGCTAGTGTTCCCTTTTTTTCCAGACTGCTGTGAAGTCACCTGTGCCACCTGTACAAATGTGACCTACAGATGCAAGCAGATGTGCACCTGGCATGACTTCCTCACCCCTGCCACCAGTTAGTAGATCAGCTGATGAAAACAGACAAGACAGGAAAAGGAACAACTGTGAATACCTCACTGGCTAACTCAGCAATACGACTTGCAAGCTAAGCAAAGGTCGAGAATGCTGGGAAATGCAACCGGACTTGACAAGGTAAGCTCAAGGAAAACTCAAAGGAGGGTTGGGAAGCACTAGTAAACCTTTCGTTCGTTAAACTGTATAGCCTTAACAGATGCTGATAAATGCAAATTTTACAGATTTGGTAATATGAGCATGCTCACATGCAGGTATATTTATTTAAAAGTACTAACATCACAGGATGCCTCAGTTAATGCTCATCAAGAAATATAAAGCATTAGTACAAGAAACAGCAACCAGACTTCACGGATCATTTAACAAATACTTACTGGAGACTTGCTAATAAAGAATTTATAGTGGACAGTGAAAAGAGGAAAAGATGAAAAGGGAAAATAGATCATTCCTTAATAGAGTTTTCCATATTGGTAGGCAGAAGGATATAGTCATAAACAATTGATACCAAGGATGAGCGTGAAGATGTGAAGAACCTGGAGAATGACGCTTAGCAGATAAGGTAGGTGGGCAGGAGAGTTCTCAGCACCATGCAGCCATTCCCCTGGGAGATGTTTGGCACTGTGTATAATGATTTTTGGTTGTCCTTACAGAAGAAGATGGGGTGACACTAACACCCAATGAACAAGGAGCAAGAATCAAAAATGCTAATAAATGCACACCCACCAGGCACAGACTACCATGTCACAGTGAAGAACACAAAGCCCAAAATTTCAAGAATTCTGCTGTTGAGAAACCCTGCTGTAGACCTGTGACAAAGACAGGCCATTTCTGATGAGTAGCTGGAAGACCCGAAGCCTTTTGATGATACCAAATAAATCATGAAGACTGGAATATGGCTTTTGACACAGGCTTAGGGCATTAAAAGACTTGATAACTATGTTACAGTGCTTGGAGTGACCTATGGAGAAGCTGAACTTCCAGCTTTGTTTAGGCAAAGAGCCATGGAAGTGTCTGTGTTCTAAAGTAATGTGGCTCAAAAGTGGTACCCATGAAACTTTCTGAAATGTACGGCAGATGATTAAACTGGAGCCTGGAAGATGAGTTACAAAGATCAGACAAGAAACTGAGGATCTGTGCTAGGATGAGGCTTTGGGGGTGGGAGGTGTGAGCCATAGAGGCTGAGTGGAAGACTGAGCACCACAGCAAAAAGGGAGGGGACTGTAGCCAAGGGCAGGGTTCCCGGAGGATGGCAATATTCGTAGTGTGTTTACCAGCTACAGAAAAAGGGGTAGACCATCAGTAGTCAGCTGCTGCTGTGTGCTCCTTGGTGCTAGAAATTCAGGGTGAAATCAAATGTATTCACCAGCTATTAAAACCATTTATGGGGCTGAGGAGATAACTAAGTAGAATAAGTATAAGGTCCTGAGTTCAATCCCTGGTTCCGAAAAAAAAAAAAAATAGATTTTTTTTCTTTGTTTTGTTTTGTGTTTTCAATAGTATTGCAAATGGACTAGTCAGTCTTGTTTGCCGGGAACTAAGACATCCCACAAACATGTATCTTTCTGTTTTTTGTTTTTCTTTTTAAGATTTTTTGTTTTATTTGCAGTACCAGGGTACGAACTCGGGGCCTTGCACATGCCAGTCAGGTGCTTATGTCACTGAGCTATCTCTCTGGCCCTTTTCTGGGCTTAAATGGGAGAAAAAATCACACAAAATGGGAAAATGCTCATCTTTCTAGTATATGCTCCGAGAGTCTAAGGACATTGGTCAAATTCCCACATCTTAGAGCACACCTGAAATTCAAGGTCTCTCAGTGTAGAATCCACAGTTCTCTCTGCACAGCACAGTGATTTAAGCAAAGCCAATGGCTCTATACAGAAAGGCAGGGCAGATAGAGAAACACACTTCACTCAGACTGAGGAGGAGGTGGAGAGGCGATGCTTTATTTTGAGAAACTGACATTCAAGTTTTCTTAAATGCATACAGAATCCCACTTACTTTTTCAAAACTTTCTCTGGTATCCTTATTGCCTAATCCTCCCTGATTTTGTTTAAATTTTCCACGTAGAGTTGTTATTTTTGTAACTGGATAATTTTCTATACTTTAAGCTTGGGGTCCAGACTCCGAGTAGAGCTGTAATATGTGTCTAATGAAAGAGTAGTTGCCTGACAAATGTGCTTTGATTTTGTCAGAAGGCCTTCTGCATTTTCTTCAGGGGCACTGACAGTTCCAGAATTGATCAGGCCTAGATTAAAACTATAGGAGAACTCGGGCAAGGCCAAGGCTCTCACATGTGGTGCTGAGAAAAGAAGCCAATCAGATGCAGTCACCACATCACTTCCTCTACTGGGAATCCCTGCACATTTCTTATGAGCTCAGAGGACGGCCATAAGAAAGCTGACGAGAAATTAATGTTCCAGCCAAGTTGCAGGGAATCACAGTCTTTAAGATGGGTTCTCAGGAATTTGTATTTTAGTTTAATGGGTGATTCTCCTTGGTTTAAAGATCTGAAACTCTACAGGTAAAAGGTGCAAGCAGACACAGTGGCCTGGGTATGATCCCAGGCCTGCCCCTGGGGTACACTGAGACAGCATTTGAGACTGAGCTTGGCAGCACTGGCCTGGAATCACAGCTCTTGAGAGGCTGTAAAGAGGAGGATCACTAGAAGTCTGATCTAGTAGAGAGACCCAGATCACTCTGTAGACCCTTCCCTAAAATACAAAAAAAAAAAAAAAAAAAAAAAAAAAAAAAAAAAAAAAAAAAAAAAAAAAAAAAAAAAAAAAAAAAAAAAAAAAAAAAAAAAAAAAAAAAAAAAAAAAAAAAAAAAAAAAAAAAAAAAAAAAAAA
>PVKA01000636.1:87614-187815 GCA_004027165.1 Ctenomys sociabilis | reverse complement strand
GGGCGGCCTGGGCTGCTGGGGCGGCGGGCAGTGGCTCTGGCTGCCTTCCTGTGGCGAGTGCGCGTCGAGGCCGCTGCCCCACCCTGGCCATGGCCCTGCGCGCGGCTGTGTTCGACCTTGATGGGGTACTGGCGCTGCCCTCGATCGCCGGCGCCCTCAGCCGCGCGGAGGAAGCCCTGGCGCTGCCCAGGTAAGGGGGCGGGCGCTGCCCCGGCCGCGGGCGCGCGCCGTAGCGGGCAGGACCCTGCTCCGGAGGTGCCCTGGGAGCGTGGCTTTTGGGCCTCAGCTCCGCGAGGGGTCGGAATAATTACTGGCCCTAAAATAGCAGCGTGTATTAAGTGGACCCGTTGTCTTTTTTTCCTCCATTGTCTTCCTAAATGCTAAGAAATTAAGCGCTGCCAAAGACTCCAGAATTGTACCTTCACTGAAAGCTTCCAAAAGGGGTGGCATTGTCTGCTGCTGCGCTTCTGTTCTCTCAGCGAGGCTCTGAGAGCTTTCCCTGCGCTTTACAAGAGGAGAAAGCGCTCTCCGGCCTGTGCTGCAGGTGTGCTCGGTGTCGTGAAGACCTACAGGGACAGCCTCAGCCTAAACTGGGAAAGTGAGCGCCACGTTCAGGGCGAGGGTCTGTAACCACAGAAAACACCTGTGCTGCGGTAGACCAACCTGCCAGACACAACTGCGCAATGGGGTTTCGGCCATGGGAAGAGAAAAGGTTACATGTAGAAAGTGTCTGGAGAAACCTGCTATCGTACGCTTGAAATTATTCATTCCTGGTAGATTAGTGATTTTTCTTAATTTTCTATTAATCCTAGGTTGTAAGTGATTTTACTTTTCCACATTTTTGTATTTTCCCACATCTTTTATTTTCAAACATGTATTACTCTTACAATCAGAAGGAGGGGTAAATATATATTTTAAAAGTATTTTAAAAAGAGAGAGTAAGATCACAGTGGGATTGGAAGAAATAGCAAATCCTAAATTACAGGTGAAAGAGAGAAGCAGGCCAGAAGCTGGGTATCGAGAGTTTGGCCACATTCGAGGATTCTAGAATTTTTATGATACCAAGGCCAATGGGGCTTTTTAGCCTTTCTACTGTACAAATCACAGAATGTGTGTACAGTCTGCAAGCATGCCATGTCGGAAGGGGGCTCAAGTCTTCAGGAAGCCCCACTTGTGCAGGTGTGGATGCAGAGGCTGAAGAAGCAGACTGACGTGCTGCAGGGCACAGTTAACCCCGGGCAGCACCCCCCATCTCCTCTAACTTTCTTCCTCTCCAGCTTATTGTGGCTTTGCACCTCCTTCAGTTGCCATTCTGTGCCTGATCAGTTTGTTGAAGATGAACAAATAGTACAAACAAGCAGGCTACAAAGTCCACGATCAGACTAATCACACTCGGGGTAATTAGGAGTTCACTGAGAACCAGACTTGGATGTGGAAAGCCCGCTCTGAGCCGTGCTGCTCAATTCAGGGCATTTGCTTCAGGATTCTAGAATTTTTATGACCCCAGGTAGGCCCTTATAACACTGAGCTATATCCCTGTCTTTCTTACGATACCAAAGAGGTATCTTAAGATACTGTCTTAGTTACTCTTCTCTCATTGCTGGGACAAATACCTGACACCCAAAATGAAGGAAGAAAGGTTTATTTAGCTCACAGTTACTGGAGGTTTCAGTCCATATTCAGCTGGCTCCGAGGCAGGGGGACACATGGCAGAGAGCAGCAGTTCATGATAGCAGAACAGCAACAACAAAGAGCAATAGCTACAGAAAGTTTGTTTCTCTGTCTTATATTACATGCAGGCTCTCTGCCCCAGGCTGGAAGAAGTACTCACGCCCATAATCCCAGCAGTACTAAGACCCATACTTCCAGCCTTGGATCATGAGTTAATCACAAACTCTAGAAGTAGCCCCCCCATGACTGCATGAGGCTTTAGGGGGACAACTAGACACAAACCATAACAGATACCAACAGAGGCGAGGAAGGAATAAGGAACTCATTTCCAAGTAGTCCTTTCTAACAATAATGTTATCTTACTTCATTTTGACTCATGAATTTGACCTGAGAAAAAGAGGACACCCCACCAGGCGTGGTGGTGCGCACCTGTAATCCCAGCCCTAGGGAGGCAGGAAGCAGGAGGATCACTGTGAATGTGGGCTGCATAGTGAGACCCTGTCAAAAAAAAAAAATCCTAAAAAAAAAAAAAAAAAAAGAAAAAGAGGACACCCCAGGCATATAGCACATCTGCAAAGTGCCTGCCCAGTGAGCTCCACATCATGAATTTGGTGCTATGAGGACGTGTGACCACATATGATGCCTCCCCCAGGCTAGGATGATAGCAACTTCTACCCAAGGCACAGGTGTGCAGGTGTTGGTTCCTGAAAGCTGTGGGTGTCCAGACTCAGACCAGGAGCACATCTTGGTTCTGACATGTAGGTAGGTGACTTGCTTAATCTCTACCTTCCCCTGTTTTTGTTAGGAGTAAATTAGATAACATGTAAGATGAGGGGTCAGGTATGCTTTGAATACCTTTTTTATTTATAAAAATATCACCCATATGTAAATGATGCATTGGGTATATACCATTTATTAGACCTTGCGTTCAAAGGATACCTTTGGGACCATGTTAGAACTGTTCCCAGGTGACATAAAACAGGTCACAGCAGAACCAACTAAATTCAGGGAGTAGAATACATGACCTTGACCTTATTAACCTTGTGAAGCAATCATGAAAGTGTTGATGTGGAAGGTGAACAAGAGGGACCTACCTTACATTGGCCACTTTCAGTGTGCTCACTGTCTGGTATGAAACCTTTGCCATACACAAAGAGCCAAAGTTCATGAAGAGGTCGGTGCTGTAAGAGGTACAAGCTCTAGGGTGAATCACTGCCCCGAGGGAGTCGGGCTGATCAGGAGAATCTTGGAAAGATTTAAATTCTGAAGGCTGGTAGGAGGTTGATAGGAAACAGTGTGAGGTGGCACACTTAGCTGTGGGGGACAGCATGCTCCGAGGCTTGGAGCGGAAGGCATGGAAGGATGCATACGAGCACACTCAAGAGTTCCAGTCTGGCTGGAAGGAGATGGTAGAAAAATGCACTAGATCATAGTGCAGCCTTAGAGCCATGCTGATGAGCATGTCTATACTTTAATAATCAATGAGAAGCCCTGGAGGGTTTTTGACAAAAGGTGAGGGAAGTAAAATAACTGAAGCTCTAAAATGATAGCAGCCAATCCCTGCGTTAATGGGTCCAGTAAATTGGTGAGAGGCAGGAAGCAGAGACTCACGGCAACACGAAGGGCTTGAGAGCTTGGAAGTCAACAATTTGGGGTGATAGAAAGCCTGCTGGGCCTGCAGTTGGAGGCAGCAAGACTTGCACTTGGGGGTTGGAGGGTCCCTGGCATGGAGCTGAAGAAACTAGGCTGCAAGGGAGGCTGGGAGTCTCGTATTGAAGTTGTGAGGAAAGGAACACGAGGGACCTTTCTGAGAGTATGGAGATGTTCTAGACGATTTCGAAACTGAAAAGTCTGCACCACTCTCAACGGACTGCAGATAACTGACTATACCTTTGTAGTAATACTAAGTAATTGGGTGTGCACTTCAGTAAAGCTGTTTGGTAATGTTGATGCAAAGATGTGGCAGGGCCACTGCTAAAACAAGAAAGTTGCACAAGGACACAAATGTGAGGTGCCTGCCCTCTTGTAGTTTGCCCATGGGGTTCAAGCCCTGGCACCACATGCAGCACCATCCCCGCCCCTGGGTGCGCTGAGCCAGGGACCACATCCAGGGGTGGTGGCCCACACCTGTAATCCCAGCGCTGGGGAGGCTGAAAACAGGAGGTTCGTCATGAGTCCGAGCGACGTAATGAGACCTTGTACCAAATACATGAAAATAAATAAATAAATAAATTTGCCCAAATTTGACCCTCATTGTTACCTGGGGAAGACTGGTCTGATAAAGGTACTGACTACTAGCAGAAATGCAACCCCAGGTTGGAGGGATTTGTTTCCTATTCAGGGATCGTAATAGTTACAACTGGCTGGCTAGTTGCAGCTATAAGAACCAAAATACATTTAGTTGCTTGGGCTGCTGGAACCGTGACAGACTGGTTGGCTTTAATCAGAAAATAGTTCTAGAGGTTAAAAGGGCAAGATCTAGATGTCAGGGTTGGTTTCTTCTAAGGCCTCTTTCCTTGGTTGTAGATGACCATCTTCTCCTTGTGTCCCCATGTGATCTTCCTGGGGAGATTTCCTTCTCCTACAGGGACACCAGGCATATAGGGGTGAGGCCTACCCTTGTGACTTCATTTCACTTCGTGATCTTCTGAAAGACACTGTCTCCTAATACAGTACAGAGACATTATGTGATACTAAGCATTAGAATTTCAATGTAGAATTTCACAGGGAGATTTATTTTGATTCTTAACCCAGGAAACATCTAAAAGTTTAGAAAATGAGACTAAGATAAAATAGTAGCTGTACACACATAATTGAAACCAGAGAAAAACATTCAATTCCTTTGAAAAATGTCACCTAGAAAATGACTCCATGCAGGCAGAGAAGCCAACTTGCCCTTCGCGGTGTGTTCTGGTCCCCAGCAGCTCACCTTTCTGCCAATTGTCATCTGTGAATGTAAATCAAGTCTGACCATATGCTACATGATGGGTCACCAGGACATCTGTAACATGGCTGTTTCTCGTGTCTTTTTTTATGTACTTAGTACAGGGTCTGCAAGATCTCACTACACAGATCAGACTCATAGTGATCCTTCTGTTTTCAGCCTCCCAAGTGCTGGGATTATGGGTGTGTGCCACCATGCCCAGTGTCAATCCCTGTCTCAGTGCACCCTAGGGTGAGACTGGCACAGCATGCCAGGGACCGAACCCTGGTCACTGCACCTGCCTAAGCAGGTGCTTCAGTCTGCTGAGCTATCTGGCCGGCCCTCTTGTGTCTTTCAGGGGCTTCCTGAATGATGCTTTCCTGAAGGAAGGCATGAGTGGTTCCAGCGCCCGCCTCATGAGAGGAGACATCACATTTTCCCAGGTGAGAGGACCCCAGGGGGGCATTCTCTGCTGCCTCCTGCCCCCCAACCGATGTAAGCCCCTTGAGGGCAGTGCCCTGTCTTCTTCACCTATGTGCCCTTTGTGTCTTATAACTCACAAGACCAACCAAAAGGACAAGATACATCTGAAGGGGCATTCAGGACTGGTTTGCAGCCTCGCTGAGCCAATCAGAGGGACATTTCCAAACCTTTCATGAATTGGGCCAGAGATCACTGCAGTCAGAAAACTTGGAGGACAGAGCCATGGAAGCTAGTATCTCAGAAAGTGATTGCTCATCGTGACTGTCATGGTCACTGGACTCGCAGATCCCTGGCAGATCAGGACTGTGTCCTTCTGCGTGGGCCATGGAGGTGCAGGATGATCTTGGCTCTCTCTGGTCCCTGGCCCCTTCTTTTGGGGCACTATGCTGCTCTGATTTTGCGCTGCCAGGAATGAAGTGATCCTGCTGGGTTATGCCCTGCACCGCAGCATTTCTGACTTGGCACTGCCGATTGCAGACTAAAACTTGAGAAACTGAAGCGCATGCACCTGTCCTCCATTAAGATGTGGTTGTCAAGTATCTTGTCACAGGAGTGGGATATAGTGGGGGGAGGGGTTCGGAGTCAGTGCCCAGACTCTGCATCATAGGTCCCACTTGCAGACCATGCAACAGAGTCTGAGTTTTGCCTTCCATAATATGGAGTGACAACACTACTCGTCTCACAGTGCCAGGAAACACGGAGATGCCTAATGCAGGTGGCTAACACACGGCAGGCACTCAACAAGTGGGACTTTTTCTTGTTAGTGTAACTTCCGGTATTTCTAATAAAGTAAACAGAATCCAACACCACTTGAGTTCTTTATCAGTGCTTCTCTAAGAAAATAAGGTATTGAGAATCTGATTTAAAGCACCCAGTTTAAAAATGCTGTATTTTAACTAAAACTTGACCCAGGTGTATCAGCATGCACTAAGCTAAAGTAAAAATGGATTAAAGATCTAAACATTAAAACAGAAACAATAAATCTCCTAGAAGAGAAAGTAGGAGGAACTCTTGAAGATATAGGGGTAGGTAAAGAGTTCACGAACAAATGTCAAATTTCATGGGAGTTGAAAGAATTAACAACTGGGACTTCCTCTCATTGAGAAGATTTTGCACATCAAAAGAAATTACCAACAAAGTGAAAAGACAGCCCACAAATTTTGAAAAAATCTTAACTAATAAGCACTCAGACAGAGGTCTGCTCTCTAGAATTGTAAAGAACTGAAAAACACTAGGGTCCCAAAATTCAAAGACCCAATCCAGAAATGGGCATCTGAGATGAACACACACACTTCTCAGAGGGTGAAATTAAAGAAGCCCCAGAAAAAATGGCTATCATAAAGAAATCAACTAACAACAAATGTTGGAGAGGATGTGGGGGAAAAGGAACTCTTCCCCACTGCTGGTGGGAATATATACTGGTGCAACCATTGTGGAATCAGTGTGGAGACTCCTTAAGAAATTAGGACTGGAAATCCCATTCAAGCCAGCTATGCCCTTACTGGGAATTTTCCTGGAGGAACTGAAAACATATCAAAGTGATACATGTGTACCTATGTTTATAGCAGCACAATTTGTGATAGCCAAATCTTGGAAACAACCAAGATGCTTGTCACCTGAGGAATGGATGAAAAACATGTGGTATTTTTATACAATGGAGAATTACTCAGCTATAAAGAATGATAAACTTGAAGCATGTAATTTAAGTGGATGCCACTTGAAGATATACTGATAAGTGAAATAAACCAGACCCACATGTGTAAATATCATATAGTCTCCCTAGTATAAGAACTCAAAAGAAGAAATACAAATAGAAAGGTATAACACAATTAAAAGGAAAGTGAGAACTTGAGGATTAGACAATGAAGAGAGGGCAAGGAGAAAAGCTGGCAAAGCCCTACATTTCTACACACAAGATAGGTAATGCAATGATCCTGAGAAACATTAGCAGGTTTTCGAAACTAGCAGTTAATTGGTGGGATTCTCACCCCGACTAACTGTACATGCTGATACCTGTGACCTGAGCGACTGCACGGAAGATAGCAATGTGTAATAGAAGGGTCGCCTTGGAATGCCTGCCATTCTGGTCCTCTGCATATACACTGCTTTTGACATACCAATTGTTGCCATGCTGTCTCTCAAGTAAATGTTTGTTTAAGAAAAAAAAAAAAAAAAAAAGGATAATAAATGTAAAAAAGAGACAAGAAAAAAATGCTAAGTTTTAAAAATTTTCAATAAATCCCATCTCTCTAATAGAGAATTCAGGACCCACTGTGACAGGAGGTGGTCTCTTTCCCTGTCTGCGTAGGTGAATGTGATGTCAGAGTGGGGAGTGCTACATGGAAATCATGATGATATTACAGGAATGAACACTTCTGAAGTTTTCATCAATTGAAAAAAAGTGGTAATTCTAGGAATACAGGGGAAGCAAGAAGTGCTCTGTATTTCAGTGAACACAGGGATTTTAGGGTGAGCTTCTATATGTCAGCGTGAAGACCCCATGCCCCACTCAGATTCTGTGGTTTCTGTGACTGAGTGGCATGTCCACGAAATTCAGATGGCTAGAGAACAACATCTGAGAAACTGCATTCTGCTGTGATAAAGTCTCCTTGAGTTTAAACTGTCCTGAAAAGTCGGATACTAGAAGTGACCGTCACTTTTGACTGTGCATTTGTGTAGACTGTGAAGCCAAAAAGGCATGCATAGTGTTTAGGTGGATGAATTTTCAAAAACTGAATGTACTTAAGCCATCAGCACCCAGATCAGGAAAGGAAGCCCGAGCATGTACCCCAGGGGCCCCACCCTCCCCAGATCACGCCCACCTAGCATCTATCCCAGCCCCGCTCTGTCCATATGAGTGGAGTTACACGGTCAAGGCCTTGTGCGTCTGGCATCGCATGGCCAACATTGTGCGTGTGGGACTCGCAAGCCATGACATCCATTCTCGCTGCCACAGGGTATGCCATGGTGTGAATGTCTCAGTCCCCTGACCCACTGTGTTCCTAGTGGGTATCTGGTAAGTGTTCACTTGGGGGGGTCTCACAGAGCCCACTACTATGATGGTGGGCATAAGTCCCGGTCATCCTGGTGTAGTGAGTATGGTAGCTTGCTGGGCCATATGTGCTGCTTTAACAAATATAGCACAGGCTGGGTAACTTTGACATGAGTATCTAATTTGTTCAGTTCTTCAGATTGGAAAATCAAGATCCACACAGGCTTTATGTCTGGGCAGGACTCTCCTCCTAGTTTCTTATTGTGTCTCACGTGGTAAAAAGCGAAGAGAGAAGCAAGCTTTCTTGTGTCTTTCTGTAAGGGCGCCTGTCCCGCTCATGGGGACTCCCGCTCACTGGGACTCCATGTTCCTGATGTGATCACCTCAGAGTCCCACCTCACACGCCCCACCTCGTTGAGGAAGGCATCCACAGGTGCATTTTCAGAGCCACACAACTAGTTAATCCACAGTGACACAGACTGAGTGGCTTAAACAGAAGAAATTTCTTGCAGCTCCTTAGGCTGGAAGTTAGCACTGTGAACACGCCAGAGTTAGGAGGGTTGCTTTTTTCTGACTTCTTCTTTACTTGCAGATGGTAGCCTCCTGGTGGCACTCACTCTTGGCTTTCTGTGTGTGTGAGTGTGTGTGTGTGTGTGTGTGTGTGTGTGAGAGAGAGAGAGAGAGCGAGAGAGAGAGCTTCATAGTCCTAGAGTGAAACACCTGAGGCATTAATTTATACGGAGAAAAAAATAACTCACGTATCTAGAGATTCCAGCCTAAGACTCGACAGGCCCCCTGAGCTGGGACATTGGCGAGGGCCAGCGTCATGATAGACGCACAGTACACAAAACCCCTTGATCAGAGAACAGGTGATAAGGGTCCACAGCCTCCTTAGGGACATGCCCCAGTGACCCAAGGACCTGCTGCTAGGCTCTCCTCCCAGAAGCTCCATCACCTCCCAGCAGAACTATCCTGAGGCCCAAGACTTCATCATCCCCAGGACTTCAGGGGACAAGACCCATATGCTAGTCATAGTGCCGTGTCTCCATCCAGATGTCTTCTTATGAGGGCATCACTCATACTGGATTAGATCCAGACCAGTGACCTCACTGTACCCAAATTACCTCCACAGAGGCCTTTCCTCTAAATGCACTTACTTATATCTTAATGTACATTTGGTTAGCACATCAGACATGTGCATTTTGGGGGGACATAACTCAAGCCTGTAACAGTGGGTATTTGTATTGTTTCCACTTGGGGCTTGCTAGTGTGTAAAGGCTCCTGCCCTCATTAGTGTATTGAAATTGTCACCCTAAAGTGGTGGTCTTAGGATAAGAAGCTTTCGGGAAGAGCGGAGACCTCAGCAAGGGCCCTAGCAAAGAGACCCCAGAGGGCCAGCTGGCCCCTTCTGCCTTGTAAGGAAAGTGAGAAGCTCACCATTACCCCCCTCCTGGGCTATGGAGCAAGAAATGTCAGTGAGACAGGAATGGTAGGAAGAGTGCCACCATAATGAGGTTGTTGGGTCCCTTCAGTGGGTATGTGGGTGGTTTCTGGTCTGGGAATGTCATGAAAAGTACAGCTAAGAACATTTTGTGCACATCTTTGGGGGAGCCCATGTGGGCCTTCCCGGAGGATGAATACCCAGGAGCAGCTCTGTGGGTCGCAGGGAATGCACACATGTGGATTTAGTAGAGATGGTCACAGCTATTCTAGTGGCTACAGCCACTGATGTGCCCCCACGGTTTGCCCCCACAGTGGGTGCCACTCATGGAAGAAAACTGCAGGAAGCGCTCTGAGGCCTCTGGAATCCACCTCCCTGAGGATTTCTCCATACACCAGATCTTTGACACAGCAATTTCAGCAAGAAGTATCAACCGCCCCATGCTGCAGGCAGTGCTGGCTCTCAGGAATAAGGGTAAGGCTCCCATGCTGGATGCCCGCTGGCCTGGCTGCAAGGGCTACGGCCCAGATACAGCTAGACATGTCTTGAAATCTTTGGTCTTCTGGGCCTTGATGAAAATCCACCCTTAAGACTGAATGCCAAGGTGAATTTTATCAAATGCCAAAACCAGTACCATTCAAATACTTGGAAAAATGAGAGAATTTTGTCTAATAAGGCAATGACAAGAATGACTTACAATTTTGTCACAGGTTTTAAAATAAGGCCTTTTAAGCAGCTATGAATCTCTTGCCCTCCGGGCCTCAGTGTGACTGAGCAGCAACCTGGCTGGCACATGTTTAGAACCTGTCAGTGACCTCAGACACCCGATCGTGTTCATCCAGTGGTATCCATTAGTGTCAGCGCCTGGCACTTCTCCACGGGCACATGTGGCATCATCACGCTCTCTTGCCTGCAGGATTACGTGGCTGAGGCTGTGCCACCTGTCTTGGTCCAATTTGTGCTGCTCTAACAATAACCGAGACCAAGTCACGTGGAAGTGACAGAGGCCAACTCTCTCCGGTTCTAGCTGGAGATCCATGGTCAGGGGCCCCCATCTGCCGGCTCTTTCACATCACACCATTCCATGCCAGGGGCGGAAGCACAAGGCAGCTCAGTGCAGCCTCGGGCATTTCCTGTCTGCATTAATCCATCCGTGGTGGCAGAGCCCTTGAGGTCTGCTCACCTCACACAGTCCACTGGGGACTAATTTGGGGGCCCCTTCAAGCCATAGCACCACCTCAAGCCCACTGTCCCCTTCCTGTTGGTAAAGGGGCCTCAGCACTAGCTCATCTGTGTCTTGCTGCTGACATCACCCGGTTGTCACCCTGGCTCTTCAGGCAGGTGGAGTCAGGAGGTGGAGAGGCCTCTATTTATGCCTGTCTGGTGTTGAAATAGTAATGCATGTCCTGAAGGCTAAAGCAGGAAACGCAGCCAGGTAGGGTTTGCAGCAGGACAGATGACAAGGAATCCTGGACAGTGACCACGTGGCTCTGGCAGCTTGGGCCTGGTCTGAGCTTCAGTTTGCGCATCCGTACGTCTGGGGTTCAGATCTGCCCTGCTCATCCTAGAAGTGCCAGAGACCAGACAAGCTGGGGAGCGTTAAACCTTTGATCCAGTGAGCTGGCAAGTGTGAGAATGCTGATGGGCAAGGGACCAGGACAGCCCCCCCATCTCCTGAGAGCCCTTGTCCCCCCTAGCTCACCCTAAGCTCTGTGCCAGGAGGTGCTTCTGGATAAAAGCCATTCTTTCCCAGCTTGCCAACTGAAAGCTGGGTATGTGGAAGCAGACCTCAGTAAAATTGGTGCCCCCTTGTGGGCCTTCTGGGGCTTCTGAGGGCCAAGTTCTGTAGCTGGTTTGTTCACTGGTAATGCTTTGCACAGGATTTAAAACCTGCATGCTCACCAACAACTGGCTGGATGACAGAGCCCAGAGAGGTAGGCTGGCGCAGATGATGTGCGAGCTAAGCCCGCACTTCGACCTCGTGGTGGAGTCATGCCAGGTCGGGATGCTCAAGCCTGAGCCGCAGATCTACAAGCTTGTCCTGGACACCCTGAAGGCCAATCCCAGTGAGGTATGTAGATGCTTCAGCTCCGGGGACAGGACTGACCCAGAGACACTGCAAGCAGATGCACTGAGTTTACATTTGGGATCTGGCAGAACAGTTCTCAATATATTTTTCCCAGGCTAGGACTTCTCCTAAAGGATTTTTTTTACCCATTTTTCAGTGTAGAAAGTTCTACCAGAGGTGAGCATCTGGCCTCTGTGGATGTGTCTTTTGTTGGATTTCAGTCAAACCAACTATGATCAAAAGCTATTAGACTAGCAGCCTCCATTTACTAATGGGGACAGAGATCCTTGGAGATTTCGCTGTGGTCACAAGGCTACTTAGGGTCACCCCATGAGGAGCAAGCAGGCTGGGCTCCCAGAAGCTCTAATGTGCAAATGGTGATTGGACCACAGTTTAATCATTTCCTTCACGTTCTGCCCTTGTTTTGCAAGAGCTCCTCAAGACAATCCCTGAGCCCTGTCTGTTCTGCCCTTGTTTTGCAAGAGCTCCTCAGGACAATCCCTGAGCCCTGTCTGTTCTGCCCTTGTTTTGCAAGAGCTCCTCAGGACAAGCCCTGAGCCCTGTCTCTGGCCCTCTCCTGCCCAACCCCAGGGCCACAGCTTTTCTCCTTGGAGGTGCGGCTTCGGCTCTTCTGGGGCTCTGGGGTTAAGAACACGTACATATACCAGTCTTCCCTTTCTTGGCTTTGGGTGGATGAGTTGCTCAGAATTCGGCCCCTGTCCTAGATTATAAATAAACACATTCATGCTTTCTTCTATAATGTTTAAGATCTTTTTATCCCCCTTTCCTTTTAAATTTAAATCTTTGATCCATTCAGGATTTATTTTAGGATAAAATGTGAAGCAATGTTCTACTTTTTCCCCCGGTTGACCAACCAAGGCCGTTCGATAACCTTCCTCCCTGGCTCCTTTTTAGAAACTAAATTCTCTTTTGTATTTGAGTCTACATTTAGACTCCTTTATACTTTATAGGTTTTTCTGTTGTTTTTCTTTTTGTTGTTCTGCTTTTTTGTAGGTTCCTAATTTGTTTATCACCTGCCATCATAGAGTTTTTCATAGGCACCTTTGTAGCTGTTGAATTTCCCAGATGGGTTTCTGTGTGTGTGTGTATGTGTGTGTGTGTGTGTGTGTGTGTGTGTGTGTGTAACCGGGGATTGAACTCAGGCCTTTGCACTTGCCAAGGAAGTACTTATTCCACTGAGCCATCCTCCTAGCCCCTCAGATGGGTTTTAATACCCTCTGCATGAGCTCATATCCTCCCCAGTCTTCTTGGAGCTGCACAATTGGCTACAACCAGGAGGTGAATGGGGACTTGTGCAGGCCTATGTGTGTGCTTATGCAATTAAGTGTTTCTAATTCTAAGAGTAAGTAGAAATACACAGTACAATTTCTGCATCATAAAATCTCCCCTCTGCAGTTCAGCTATTTCTTCCTGAGGATTTCTCCCTTCCTGTCACAGGAGTATCTTCTAAGTGATATCCACACTGTTTCCCATTTAGGTTGTTTTCCTAGATGACTTTGGGTCTAATCTGAAGCCAGCTCGGGACTTGGGAATGGTCACCATCCTCTCCCATGACACTGACGCGGCCCTGAAGGAGCTGGAGAGAGTAACCAGGGTGCAGGTAACATCCTGTCTGAGCAAAGGTGGGCTTCCCTGCTCCCCCTATGTTAGTGGGAGAAAATGCTGAGCAGCAGGCCAGAGTTCTTGATGTCCCAGGCTCAGTACAGGCTCAGTACATGATCCCAGGTGCCTCTGCAGGGGGTCCCTTGCTCACCTGCGGAGAGCTCAATCCCCTAGCAAATGCTCAGCACAAGCATTTAACTCTTCTGTGTTTGAAGAACCAGACAAGAATAAAGCAGGCCTTCACCTTGTTCTTTAGAAATTCTCTTATAAAATTCTTTCTTCCTCCCTCTCCTTTTCCTTCTATTCTTTGTCCTCCTCTTCTTCTTCCTCATCTTTTTTCTTCACCTTATCTTTCTTCTTTTCATTTCCCTTCTCCTGTTTCTTCTTTCTTGTTCTACAACATGTGTTGTCCAGGCTGGTTCTGACCACCTGGACTCAAGGGATCCCCCTGCCTGGGGTCCTGGACAGCCAAAACCAAGGGCATGTTACACTGCATAAAAACCCTTCCTGTGAGGACCATGGTCCTTGGCTGGTCTGCAGGGCATGCCACCCATTCAGCCCTGCCTGGCCCACATTGGCCACCTGACAGAGGGAAGCTCTTATGTAGCAACTGGGCCTCACCCAGGAGGAGAGGGCAGGCTTAATAGTGCCCCTGAGCTCCAGGGGACCAGCCAGCACCTCAATCGAGGCACCTGTATTCTGCCTTGCCCTGAGGTCTGTGGTCACACAGAGCCTACAGGGCAGATCTCCAGCTCTGCATTGGCGTAGGCCCTGGCTCCTGCGGATGAGGGCAGGGGAGGCCAGTGCCCAGAGCTGTGTTCTCAGAAATCCCTGTGTAGGAGCCCTAGCCTCAGTACACACAGGTTGTGCCTGTATTTGGAGATGGGGTTCTTGAAAGAGGAGGTTAAGATAGAATGAAGTCAGGGTAGGCTCCTACCCAGTTGGCTAGAGTCCACATAGAAAGAGGAGGTGACATCCAGATGGGAGCAGAGAACAGACTGTGTGAAAACATGGTGAGAAGGTGACCAGCTACACACCAAGGAAAGAGGCCTCAGAAGAAACCAGCCCTGCCTGTGCCCCCAGAGCTAGGGGCAAAGAAATGTTGAAGCCACCCAGTCTGTGGTGCTTGGTGACAGCTCCTGAGCAAGCAAACACCCAGACCCCTGGGAGTTCCGTTTTGGCCCACGTGAAGGAGACGTGTTTCCCAGAGACACATGGTGCTGGGGCAGCAGCTGCCTTGTGAGTTGCCAGCTATCTGAGGAACTGCTGTGGAGACAGTGCTGTTTCGGCTGGCGTCTCAGGGGTTTCCAGCATGCACCACTCCTTTCTTATGGGAAAAAGCCAGGGCTTTCCCCTGGCTGTCACTCGGGGACAGTGATTGACACAGGTTCCACTGTTTAGGGCTTGGGGCTTCCCAGGTTACACCACACACCCGGCTAGGAGAATGTAAAGAACTTGGTTTCACAGCCAGGCTGGGAGGCTGCATTTCAATGGGCAGGACCCAGTCAGAAGAAGGGAGGCAGGAGAGGGGAGCCCAGCTTTCGGGAAGGGTGGGGTCACCATCAGCGCTTGGGAAGCTCAGGCAAAGGTGACCCTGGGCTGTCTCACGGCAGTCCTACACTCGGCGCTCTACCTCTCTATCTCTACTTTGCACTTCCAGCTCCTCCAAACTGCAGCTCCTGTGCCAGTCGCCTGCAGCCCCAGCGACGTGAGCCATGGGTATGTGACCATAAAGGTGAGTCCCAAGGGTGCCCCACAGAGGCGTCTGTGGGTGCCCAGCACCTTCCGGGAAACAGCATTTCCTGCAAGTCTCATTCTTCAGAACTTGATAGGGGACAGGCTCCCTGCCTCAGGGGCCCTACCCATGTGACTTGTTAGTCCAACCCAGTGGAGCGCAGGCCGAGGGGCCTTGAGAAGCCCAGTGCACTGAGGTCTGGGCATATCTGGCCTGTGTTCTGGGTAATAGAAATTATTTCCTTCAGGTATTTGGGAAGCACTCTGTGTGCCAGGCCTGGGCTGGGTGCTGAGGGCAGCAGTGAGCAGGGCACCCACAGGGCATTAGAGGAGAAGCCCACCGCAGTGCCAGGCGGGCAGGTCTGTGGTGCAGCCCAGGCTGTGTGCACCAGGCCCCGAAGCCTGCCGGCAGATCTGTGCCGGTGCTCAGAGTGTCCTCATGGCACCACCTGAGGACTTTTCTCCCTTCACCTTGGACTCCACTAAGTGGACGCGAAGCGGGCGACAGCGTCTGCGTCACTGTGAGTGCCCTGGCAGGAGTGAGAGTAGCGAAGCCTGAAAAGAATTCATATTTCAGTAACAAATAGCTTTAGGCAGCCTAACAATGGAACTCTGCACATTACCATGAACATTAGGGTCCGCCCACACCCAGGTGCCGGCAAAACAGCAAGCGTTTGAAGAGGAAGACCACCTCGTGTCTCTCTGTTCATACCCAGCCCCATGCTCTTCATGTCACAGCAGAGCCACTTGTGACAATGGCACAGGTCAGCCAGTGTCCCTGCCCAGCCAGCATCATCTACACTGAGGTCTTTTGCTGAGAAAGCTGGGTCACATGAGATCTGCTGGCCCCAGTGATGGGGCCCTGGCCGGGTCTGCAGAAGGAGCAGAGACATGGTGGTCACTGCCTCTCCCCTCTTCCCTGGCAGCCTGGAGTCCGTCTGCACTTCGTGGAGCTGGGCTCCGGCCCTGCTGTGTGCCTCTGCCATGGGTTTCCCGAGAGTTGGTTCTCTTGGAGGTACCAGGTAAGGGAAACTAAGAGAGACTGGGCCACCCCAGCTGGGTGGGAGAAGACCGATCCCTGATGGCACCCTTCGCCACCTGCTAGAGAAGCGTTAGAGCGAGTATAGACATCTGCGAGGGCTTCGCCAGCAGAGGTGCACTCTTGAGTACCTGTGGCCCGGATGCAGGGCACAAACTCTGCCAATGTTTACAGTATCCCAGCAGGCAGGCTCCTTCCAGCACCATGGTGGACAGGCCATGCAGGGCACAAACTCTGCCAATGTTTACAGTATCCCAGCAGGCAGGCTCCTTCCAGCACCATGGTGGACAGGCCAGGTAGTGCAGTGGGGTGCGCAGGATGGAGCCATTGGCAGGAAGAGGGCACAGGATGACAGCACATGATGGCAGCTTGCTCTGTGCAACCATGTCGCAGCATGCCTGTTTGCTTTCCAGATCCCTGCTCTGGCCCACGCGGGCTACCGGGTCCTAGCGGTGGACATGAAAGGCTACGGAGACTCGTCCTCCCCTCCTGGTGGGTTGGTGCCCTGCAGCTGCTCTGTGTGGTCCTGTGTCTGCCCATCCCCACGCCCACCCTCCTGCGTGGTGCTGTCCCAGGGCAGGGCAGGGAAGCTTGTCTTCCAGGGGTCCCTTGCCTTCCCTGCAGTGTCTGGTGTCTCTGCATTTGGGGACCCAGACGTTGCCTAAAGAAGTTCAAGTCCTGTTCCGAGGGAGCCTTATCCCGGTTAGTGCCGCAGGACACAGGAAGCACCACACTTCTCCAGAAATTTTCTTACCTTGCAAAGCTGAAGGCTGAACTTGTTAAGTACCAACTCAGTGCCTCCTCCCCGGTATCTGAAGCCCACGTTCTACTTTGTCTCTGTGGGTTTGAACCTTCCAGGTCCTCTCGGGGGCGCAGTCGCGCAGTGCTTGCACTCCGGGCCTGGCTGAGCTCTCTGGGCGAGCCGTGATGTACTGTGTTGCCGGGCTCCCTTCTTGGCTAAGCTGAATGCTGTTTCATTGTGAGCGTCCACCTCATGCACTCGTTCACCAAGAACGTTTGGGCTGCCTCCGCCTTCCGGCGACCTAGAGTCGTGCTGCTGTGGCACAGGGCGCACACACTACTCGGCTGCCACCTTGTGACTTTTAGGGTGTGTGTCCAGAAGCAGACTGGCCGGATTCTGCGGTGATTTAGAAGATGGGTTAAGGCAGTGTCTGTGAATCACAGTGGGAATCTACCCGAGGATGGGCATTAGGATCCTCAGCCCCTGAGACCGCGGGCAGGCTAGGGACCATTTTCCTGTGAGTGGAGTCCTTTAGGGGAACGCTCAGCACAGCGAGTGTGACTCACCTAGGAGGCAGGAATGCACAGCGTGGGCGTGGGCGTGGGCGTGTTTCCTAGCCGCTCTGAGAGTCAGGGGTGGGCTTGGTGGCCAGGCTTAGTGAGCCACCCGCGCTGCCACCCCTGTGCTGAGTGCTGCCCTGTGGTCACACCCAGCCCATCTGGCCGTGATGTCTGTTGACCTGGCCTTGGCCCCCGCACGTTGCGTGTTAGGGGCACCATCCCCTCAAGGTGGTGGTGGTGGCCCAGCCTACGAGGCCTCTTGAATAATGTAGGAGTTTTAGATGAATGGATAGCCTCCAGCTCAGCCATCTGGGAAAGGCAGCTAAGGGCCTCCAGCTTGTAATTTAACCATTAAAACGTTTTATTTTTATTCACATATAACTCAGCCTTCTGGGAATGTCACAGGCATAGCTCAGTAATGCCCTTTAGTGTGGACACTAGCACATTATGAAAAGGGGACAATACACAATTAATGTGTGTGAGCACCGCTGCACACGCTGCGACTGTGGGCTTGCCCTGACACGCTCACATTCACAGTTCTTTCTGTCTCCCTCCCTCTCTTTTTTCCTCTTGCCCCCACTTTTCTTTCTCCATCTCTCTTCCTCCTTTCTTGCGTTTCTCTCTTTTGGAAAACCATAATTGGAACATTAGTTATTGCTGAAAGATTAAACATGAGTTCTAAAACCAAGCATCACGACGTGTGCGTCTCTGAGAACTTGCGTGCACATTTCATATCATGTATTTAATGATATAATTTAGGTCTAAAATTCTTTTCTCATAAAAGTTTGAAGCCCCAGTGCCACCTATTGCAAGCTTTTGCTATTGCTGTAAAGACATCTCTGGGCCACTGGTCTGTGAACCTCCTTTCTGGTCTTTTTTCCCCTTAATTTTGACAGTATTAGGATCTTTTATTTATTTGTTCTGTGTTCTGAAGTTGTATGACATTACCCTCCAACATAGGTCTTTCCCATTCATGTGGTGAATGTAAATATCGTTCAGTTCTTAGAACTTTTGTTAAATTAATTCTTTGAACCACTTCTTCCTCTGTTTTTCTCTATTTTTAATTCTTGCCTTTTCTTTTCACCTTCTAAAATTGCTATTACTGTTAAAGTGTTCCTACTTGCCAAAGCAATGTACGTATGCAGTGTGAACCTTATCAAAATTCCAAGGGCCTTTTTCACATAAGTAGACATGAAAATTCTGTAGTTCATAAGGACCCAGGAGGAACAAGAAAAGAGAAAGAAGCAAAAAAACTGAGGGGATTTAAAAATCACACTTTTTGATTTCAAATTACATAATCAATCTTCAGTAATTAAGCAGTGTGATACAGATGTTAGGACAGACAGGCAGACCAAAGGAGCAGGTTAGATCCACACCCGTACTGTCAACCAGACGTTGACACTGGAACCAAGAACACATGCTGGGGAAAGCATCGTCTCTTCAACAAGTCCTAGTAGAAATCCACAGAAGAAAGAAATCGGACCCCTGTCTTGCATCACACATAAAAGTCAGTTAAAATTGACTTTAACCCAATCAATAAGTTGTGTGTGAACAGCTTTCAGGTTATAGAAGAGACACTTGGTTGATACTCATTAATGGCCCCATGGACTTAAAGTGATCAGGCTCTAAAACGTTGTTGTGATGAGGTTTCTTTAGCAAGGTCTTGTTTAAATTATCATTTATTTGATGAGTGACATTTTTAACTTACTTTGCTGTGTGAAATTTAAAATGGGATGTTTTTCCCAGGCTGAAACAATAAATGTCGCTGTGCAGTTTAAAAAAAATAGTAAGGTGTGTGTGTGTGTGTATGTGTGTGTGTGTGTTCTTGTAAAGGGATATTTTATTTTGTTGGTATATCTTCAATTACGGGAGTAAAATACATTGTTTATTTTTAATTGCAGAGATAGAAGAATATGCCATGGAAGTGCTATGTAAGGTAAAAAAATAGAAATCTTGGGTCACTTTCATTGTCTTTTCTATCGTGAGTTTTCGTTGCTATAAGCCAAATACTTGGGCCTTTCTTTAAAGTCTAAGACAGCACATTGCACAATATTTGGGAATCACTTCTCATGGTGCATTGAGATGCTATTTATAAATGACAGCCAACACTTAGCGGGTTTGGAGTGCACTGGATCATGTGTGGACGATGAAGCCTCTGGGGAGAGGAGCAGTGGAAGGTGGCGCTCCTTACCTGCAGGGAGGGGCCGCTGCGGTGTGCTCCGGTGCAGTCCTTGCTTCCTGCCTCGCTGCAGAGCTGCCCTAAGGGTTTTCCAGTAGATCCACAGAGCCGGATAATATCGGTAGATCCAGGTGCTTCTTGTTGGAAAACATTTCTCTAGCGCCAGGGATCTTTTAGTAAAGCTGTTGAGAGAGACAGACAGTGAGAGAGAGAGAGAGAGAGACAGTGACAGAGACAGAGACGAAGAGGCAGAGCAGAGATGGAGCGGGAGGAGGTTTCTTGGAAGTGAAACTTTGGATGGCTAAGAAGCAGTGTGAGGCTCTGTTGCCATAAACTGTGCGATCTGCTTCCGCCTTGGCCCATGAGCAGCCAGAAGTGCCTCCTACTAAATTTTTTGTTGTTGTCTGCCATTGTCCAGCAGGGCTATCATAACGAAATGTCACAGGCTAAGCTTCTTAAACAATAGAAATACTGTTTTCCTCAGAGTTCCAGGAGCTGGAAGCTCAAGACTAACAAATCAGCAGGGTTGGTTTTCTTGGCTTGTAGATGGCTGGGTTCTCCAGATGTCCCCATATGGTCATGTCCTGTCCTCAAGTGTATCTATGCCCTGAGCTCTTCTCTTACAAGACTGGTCACTCTGGATCAGCACTCACCCTAGAACCTTTAAGAGAACCTTTCTCCAAACTCAGCTGCAGTTTGAGATACTGGGGCTCGGAGCTCATACCAGGGCTCGATAAAGGGGGGTAGGAATCACATAATCAGCCATCAACCAAGTGAGTACCATCCCTCTGCCCTGGAAATGCCTGCGGTGGATAGATTAAACTTCTGATTCTGTGTCTGTGCTTTCTTTCTTAGGAGATGGTGACCTTCCTGGATAAATTGGTAAGCCATTCCATGGACCTGATGTCTTTGGAGAATTCTGTTGGAGGCTGGGTAATTAAAGGGCAGGGAGATAGCCTGGAGCTGTAACCTGCTGGACAGGTGGAGCAGGGCAGAGGAAGGCATAGCTTCTGGCAGCAGGGAGGAGCAGAGGGTCAAAGGAAAAGGTGCAAAAATGCTGAAGGACCATGTGGAGTTAGCTTCTTGATTGTTGAGGACTTAGGGCAATAGTGTTACTGGCATCATCAAGTCATGGAGGAGGTCCATGAGTATCAGGGGAAGAAACTGGAGAATGCTGTTTGCTAATGTGTTACAACTTCATCTCATCTGTCCTCTAAACTCAGTTGCCTTCCTGTGACATTATTGGCAGTTTCAGACTCAGTGATAGTGAATGGAAATCCATCACCACAGTGACTGGCAGAGAACACACTGTGCTCCTGACTCCACTGTGTCCTTCCCTCTCCCTGCCCAGATCCAGCCTGGGGCATGAGGAACACATGGGAGGGCAGTGCCGGGCCATTGATGTAGGGAGACAAGGCAGAGAGAACCAGAAGTGGCAGGGTTGAGCTCATTAGTTGGGTGTGAGAGTGGGGATGGCCACTTCTGCAGAGGGCCCTATGCTGACACGCAGAGGGGGGGACATGGAAGCCTGGCCTCCACATGCCCCTGGCCCTGTGGAACTGGGTTGGGAATGCATGTGATGGAGATATCCAGTCCTGACTCTGTGGCCATCTTGCTACAAGACTTGAAGCTGGCTGAGATTGTCTCAGCCTGGAGAAAGAGGACTGTGCCTGGAGGTCAGTAAGGTCAGGTGTCATTGCTGGGACAGAGGGAAGAGGCCTGAGCCAGTCACAGGCGAGGTGGAAGTGACAGTGTTGTGAGCAGACAAGGTTCTGCTCACAGTGTCCAGGTGGTCAGGTGAGAGGCAGAGGAGCGAGCATGCTGAGTGACACGGAAGTGTCTGATCCTGCTGTATGGTTGGAAGGGTGAGAATCAGGAAAAACCACACAACACTCGGTAAATCTGGTAATAACCATTAGACGGCGGTGCCTTGGATTGTGGTAGCAGGGAGTAGCCAAGCTGTAGGAACTCACAGAGCTATTTAGGGAGGAGACTGCTGCAGACATTGTGAGAAATTTGACAGTACAAAGGAGCAGAGCATGAGCTCGATGTGGTGGCACAGGTCTATAATCACAGCACTCTGGGAGGCTGAGGCAGAAAGATTGCAAGATGGGCCCAGCCTGGGCAACTTGGTAACTTAGCAAGACACTGTCTCAAAAATAAAAAATAAAATCAGGGATGTAGCTCAGTGCACAGTCCCTAGGCTCAACCCCCAGTACTCCAAAACCACAGGAGCCTCACGGCCCATTTTCAGACTGGGTGCGGAAGGTCATGGGAAGGTTCTAGGTCATGCGTGTGTGCACCTAGCAGAGTTCCTGGCCAGGGAAGGTGAGCAACAGAGGCCATGCACTGTCGGCAGGAGCAGCAGCAGCCCAAAAAGGAAGGAGGGATGGATGCATTTGAATGCCTGGACAGTGAAGGGAAGAGAACTCCTCTCAAGAGTGAGAGTGGAATCATAATGATTCTATCGGAGAGGACCTTGGAGCCGGGAAGGGTAGTCACAGGGAAAGGGCAGCCACACTTCTCAGAGACAAAGGAAAAGGGAAGAATAGAATTTGATTTGAGGGAAGGCAGAGTAAGTGAAGGAACTCAGCACCAATGGTCTCCGTCTTCTAAGGAAATTATAAGGGCTGGTGGTTCTCGAGGTGTGTGGGAGCCTGTGTGGGAATGGAAGCTCTAGGAGCTTGATGTCTCTGAGAAGCCAGGGTGGCAGAAGGGTCCTGGGACTGACAGAAGAGGCCCTGCCTCTTTGCACACCAAACCAGAAACACACCTATGTCACATCTGGTCCCTGCTTACTCCTACAGGGCATCCCTCAGGCAGTGTTTATTGGCCATGACTGGGCAGGCGTTCTGGTGTGGAACATGGCCCTCTTCTACCCTGAGAGAGTGAGGTGAGTGAGCCTCGGGCAGCAGGTATTTTCCAAGATTGGATTTAAACTCACTGAAGAGTTGCTCCTCAGGGCTTTCTCCCCAGATAATTTCTCAAAATCAAGGTGGTCATCTGAGAGGTTAATCCCTTAGCTCTCTGGTGAGGGGCTGGCCAAATAGCTCAGCAGATTAAGCACCTGCAAGTAGGCACAGGGGCCAGGTTCACTCCCCAAGCCTGCCATGCTGGCCCCACCCCCAGGGAGCCCTGAGAAGGCAGTTGGGACTGGGTGTGGTGGAGCATGCTATAATCCCAGCTCTTGGGAAGCTGTAAACAGGTGGATCAGTACGAGTCTGATCTAGTAGTGAGACCCTGAACATTCTATAGACCCTTCCTAAAATACAAAAGGAGACCTAATGAGCCTGTGAATTAGGAAGCAGCCTCTGTCCCAGTTACAGGCAATGGGTCTCATAACCCTGGGCCTGAGTGGCTGTGGGAGTGCAGGAAAATAATGGCTGAGGGGAAAAACTGGGAAGGCAATTAAGGGGCATCAGAGACACAGAATGAAGTCCCAGGAGGGAGTTCAACCTTAGTCTAGGAATAAAATAGTGTGGCCTTCAGCTCTGCTCTGAAATGGCTATGGGCAGAACACTTCACCTCTTACATCTTCATGTCCTCAGCCACGAGCAGCAGTAATAGCCACGCCTGGTATACATCCCGCAAGAATGTACAGCATGGCACCTGTGGCCACCATCACCATTCAGAGTCCTCCCTAGGGGGGCATGTCAGGGCCTAGGTGTTAAGCCCACGGTGGAATGGTCCCATTTGAGCTGATGAGCTGCAGTTACAACCTGCCTGATCCCCTTCTTTCAAGTTAGGGAAACATTAGGCTCAACAGCCATTTGTGTTTCCCCAACTAATCCAGTGCTTTCTGTGTGGCTGAGATTCTAAGCACAGAACCAGCAGCGTGTTGTTCAGCCCCAGTCCCTGTGAGATTATGTCAAAGACTGAAAGCAAGCTGACTTCCCTAAAATACTCTTGAAGTTTTGGCACTGTTGTTCTACCGATCCTCCTTCCCCCATTCTCCACACCCTTCTCTCACTCTGACTGGACATAAAGCTTAGACTTAAGAACTGAGTTTACTAGGAGATGATACGTGTATCGCATACCTTTTAAATGAACAAAAGGAAAAACAGCAGTAAGCATATGATTTCTATCTTTAAGGAGGAAAAATGTTGTGTTGTTGACAATGAAGAAACATTTAACCTAGGCAAAATGAATGCCCAGATGACATCAGATCCGGGGGCCTCTGGTGCTCCACCCCGGGTTCTCTCCATGTGGTACTTCCTCCCTCTGGCATAGCCCTGAGCCCTGGCAGTGCCTGCTCCTGCTGTCACGGAGTAGCCTTGTCACTGGCCCCTGTTCCAGGGTCTTTGGTGGGACACACCTGCTCTACACAGGAGCATCTACTTATTTAAGAATACCACTCACTGCATTGATCTTTGCTTTTCTAGCCTGATGGTGAATGGGAAAATTCACCTACCTTTGTGTAGTTTGTGCCCTTTACTCCCCAGTTGGGCCTTCTACTGAGATAAGCGGTGGGCTCATTCCATGCAGGCTATTCGCTTGTTAGTCCAGAGGTGCATTTTGTCATTCTTTCTTTGCCATCTTCCTGGACATTATTTGCAAAGGAAGCTGAGTAGCCTTTCCTGATCTTAACACCATCAGCAACAGCATCTATGTTCCATCATCTTATTTTATAATGGTAGCTTTTTAACTTGCAGAATAAAGTATTTGTCAAGGTTATTTTAAAACCCTGCTCCTCTCAATATGTGGTAAAAGCTGGAACTTCCTGACTTGTGATGCAACAATGCTGAAAGCAGGGTCTCCATTATAATGTTGAAAGCTACTGTCACTGACATAGTTCACTTCATACCCTAGCCCTGCTGTTCAGTATGGCCGCCACCAGCTGCATGGCTGTTCAACACCCAGATGCAGCTACTCTTACTCTGAACTGAGTTCACTGTGTGGAAAACACATGCAAATTTCAGTGGCTTTGCAAAGAAAGAGAGAGAAGGAAGGAAGGATAGACGGAGCAAAGGGAAAGGAAAGAAGAATGGGTGTAGAATGTCTCATTAATGATTTTTAGTATTGATTACATGTTAATTATTAATATTCCAGGCCTGTTGAGTTAAATATTAAAGCTAATCTCACCTGTTTATTTTTACTTGTTTTATTGTGGCAAAGAAAAAGTTTCTAAATTAGGTTTGTGACTTGCGTGATAGGCAGGCAGGCAGGCAGTGTGTGTGGCACTCACCAAGCCTCATCCCTCCTTTCACGGATTATTTCCTTTGCTCTAATGACCCACTCTTCCACCCACATTCTCTTCTCCAAGTTGCTTCCGGCTGGGCGCACGACATGGGATGCTTTAGGGACCAGCCAGACTAACTGTAGTCCTATCGATGCCTCAAGCTCATGCGCTTCCTGTGACGGTGGTCAGGGCCTCAGGTGACTCCGCAGCTGCTCTCTGCTCGCAGAGTCTTGCTCTGCCTCTCTGTGCTCCATCGCTACTCATTTCATCTTCCTGCCTGAAACTTTGAACAACACTGCGTCTTCTCGGAAGCCCTCGTGGCTTTCTTGCTTTTCTACAGCTTCAAGTCAAGGCTGCAGGCTCTTGATGACCAGCTATTTTCAGCTTCATATCTCTCAAGCCACTCCCATTAAATACTCAGCCTTTAATGACACTGTCTCTTCAGTCCCTCTGCCAAAGCCATGCACATTCTTTCCCTTTCAGAATCTGCTGACGCTCACCTGTGATGGCCCCCAAGTCTTGGTGCCCCCAGCTCCCTCCACCCTTGAAATTGAGTTCAAATGTTGTCTTGTCCCTGGGCTTCCCAGGATGCCCAAATCCAGACACTCTTGATCCCGTTTGAACTCTCAGGCTGCTCCAAACAGCCCTTGTGGCTCAAGTCACAGCCATAAGAAAGTGGAGCCATGCATTTGCCTGTCTCCCTAGTCTCTTCTTATACCTTCTAATCATTTCCTTGGAGGAGAGGCATTATTTTATTTCTGTTATATTTTTCTCTCCCCTGGTACATAATGTGGAATTGCATTCTACCCAGAGAGTCAATGAAAGACTCAATGAAAGATTGGGTGAGAAAAAAATAAATGTATTGCTTAAAACTAGAGAGTCACACAAGTATTTACATATTCTAATCTGTTTTAATACAGTGCACATAATCTCTATGTTTCTTTGCCTAAGGCAAATAAGTGAGACATATTATAGATGAATAGATAATAAAGCGCCTGGGCTAGGATCTTGTGCACATAACTTTTATGCTCCACCCTTCAGTGTTAACATCAATAGCAGAGATTCTCTGACTGTCTTCTCACAGCTGCACCATGGTGTCTTTCGTTTCTGCAGGGCAGTGGCCAGTTTGAACACCCCCTTCATCCCAGCAAACCCCAAGGTGCACCCCATGGAGACCATCAAAGCCAATCCAGTCTTCAATTACCAAGTCTACTTCCAAGAGCCGGTAAGTGTGGCGTGCTGGGAGCAATGGTGCTAGCACAGCAGCCCTTGTTTCCTTCTCTGCCCCTCCTGCTGGCTTGCCACTGTCCCATTTCCTGCGGCAGCAGTCTGAAATGGTTTTACAGACGACCTTGGATGCAGTTGGCTGCAGAGCGAGGAGGTCCCCCAGCAGTTATGGTGGCTCATGTCGGGTGGCAGAGGGCAGCAGAGTCGTCAGCAGAGCCACACTGGGGTCTCCTGCTTCTTTGGAGCCACAGAGTGGGAGCTTGGAGCTCCCCTTCTCCCTTTTCTGGCTGACAGGCTGCAGAAATCTCCCTCTCTTCCTGGTGACAGTTCTGGACCTGTCACCAGCAATCTGGCGTCTCTACCCTGAGGACTGAGACCCGGCAGCCAGGGCACAGACCTTACCCACGATGGACACGAAGGCGAAGGCCTGGGCAGTCTGTGTGCTGTCGGTTATGATTCTAACTTGTGGAGTGCAGTCCCCCTGCCCCAAGCAACTACAGTTCAGCTCAGGGATGCAGCTCAGTGTTCAAAGGGACCTGCAGGCCATGGCCAGGGCCCTGTTCTTAGATCGTCTTTAGGAGAGCAAGAGGATCCCATACGGACAATGAAAAAGTCAGAGAGCGCGGAGGGTAGGTAGCGCTGTCCATCCATGTAGAAGTCCGTCTGGCCAACAACAGGAGGGGGATGAGGGTGAAGACTGTCAAGGAAGGGTATGCGAGCCCTGGTGCTCTGGCCTTGCGCTCAGCCGATGCCCACAGACCCCAGGGCTCGAAGGGCAAGACTGTATACAGTGGTACTTCGGTCAACAAATGCTTCCCTTTCCAAACATTTCAGTGTGCAAATGGAAGCATTCAACAGAATTCTGCTTCTCTTTGCAAATGCCGCATCAGGTGATGAGCAGGAACTCGGCCTTCTCCGCCAGAGCCATGGAATAAATTAAGTTCATGAACTTAGGCACCACTGTATTTGCACCCTGTAGGGCAGTGACAAATACCCTGCCTGCCCAGCTGGACAGAGCCCCTTCTTTTGTGCTCCTGAGGCCCCAGTTATAGGATGAGCTGTAGGGTGCAGCACATCTGGTGTCCGGCCCCAGCACTTGTCACTGTCTGCCGGCACCTACTCCTCCAGGGTCTCTGGGCTGGAGTTAGCTATTTTTTGTCTTTTCTCTCTCCATGTGGTGAGTTTCTTATGCATATACCTCGTATCTCATTCATGTTTTTATTCTCACTGCCAAGGCAAGGTTATGTTAGGCTCCCAACAAAGGCGAGGTAGATGAGAAGGAGCATGAAGAAGAGCAAGGGGGCAGTAGGAGATGACAACTCCGGCGGCTGTGCTTGCCTTCTTTCTTGTGTCCTTGTGTTGACATCTGAGTGTCTGACAGAATAGCGGTTTCCTCCCATTCTGCAGAAAGATGTTTTACCTGCAGATGTGTCCCAGGTGGGGTGTTGGTATTTGCTTTCTGGCTGTCTCTGCAGTTTTCTCTGCTGACGCTGCCCAGCGGGGCCTCTCTACACCTGTCCCGTGTCAGCTGCAGTCACCGGAGTCTGGCTGGTGTCTGCAGGGCAGCGCGTGTGCTGGAAGAAGAGGTCCTTGTAGACTCCCAGAGCCCAGGGGAATGGGAGCAGAGGGGAAGTGCAGCGTGGTTTGGAGGAGCCCTGCACGTCTCTCCAGCTTCCAGCTCCACACATGGAGCGGCGAGACTGCCCAGGCCACTGCGCCTGGGCTCTCCTGAGTTGCTATGGCTATGGCTGTCTCCTTTGGTAAAAACTCCTTCCTGGGGAGCCAGAGGAAGCTGCTACTTCCACTCAGTCCTTTTTGCTGCCCCTTCTGTGCTGTTGGCCACCTGCCCAACTCCCCGCCAATCCTGTAGATCTTTGGAGCTTGTATTCATCTCCACGTACCCTCCACATAGTGGCGTATTCTAGAAGGTGCAGGGGTATTTGCTGGACTTGTTAATGCAGGCTAAATCTTTGCAAGAAGTGCCTGTCAAAGTATTTCTGACATTTAAGTGTATTTTTAATGGTCCTCCCCTCACCAGCATTTGGGGCATCTTCAGTTTGCAGTAGACAGGTGTCTTCTAAATGTAAACTACAAAAAGATGAGGAAAAGGTTAAAAGGCAGAAAAGAAAGTAGCACGCACACAGCACCAGGCCTTGCCCTCCCCTGCACCCCTCCTCCCATTCGTCCCATCATCAGGGTCACTCTGTTGAAGCCAACCATGACCTCTAACAGGTCAAGTAATCGTATGTAATAGCACTCCCAGGAGGACGAAAACCAGGTCCGTCATCAGCGTACTGGATGTGTGTGCCAGCTCTTAAGCAATGAAACTTTGCTGCTGTGGCTTCAGGAGGATAACGTACTCACAGAGTGACAGTCTGTAGCCATTTAGGCCCAGCACAAAGGACTTGGTGTAGAAGTTATTGCAGTAGCACTGTGATGTCTGCATGAAACAGCTTTGGAATGATGGTATTTGGCCTTTGGTAATCACGTCTCCAAGTACTGAGGCCTCCTGCTCTTCTTACCAGCCCACAGCCCCCAAACTATTCCTACATCCTCATCCTATCGCTAATCTACATGTCCAGGGCTCCACTGTTAGCATCATGTTGTTTAATCTGTTTTTGAACATGTATTTCCAAATGAGAATTCAAGCGGCTGTCACGTGGATGCAGGGACACAGGCATGGCACTCCTTCTAGCAGGTGGGTGGGGTAGGGGTTAGGGTTGGGGCTGGGGTCCTTCATTTCACTTTCTCAACTGGCACAGGGAGTGGCGGAAGCTGAGCTGGAACAGAACCTGAGTCGGACTTTCAAATCCTTCTTCAGAGCCTCTGATGAGGTGAGGAGGGGCATAGGTCGTGGGAGGGAAGGAGGGGCCTGCTGTGAAGAAAGAAGGTTCCTGGGGTGCAGCAGCGCCTGGGAATGAACAGCTTAGCCTTCTTCTCTTGATGGCTGTAGTCAGGGTGATTAGGGTCCCCTCTCTGCTGTCACCCTGTTAGTGAAGAAAAGTCACATCTTCACTGTCACACAGGACCACACCTTGGTGACACTTGTGATGCTTTGGAAGTCATGTTACTGTATTAACATTTCATCTGCATAGTTGACTTCATTGTGTCCCTTTCTTGGATGCCCAGATGAACTGTTGCTGTGACTCCAAGTCCTGCCCCTCCCCCCGACCCCTGTCTCGTCCTAGGGCCTGTCCCTTCTGCTGTGCTGTAAACACTTGGCACCTGCTTGGACTCTCTCTGGCTTTCCAGTTTCTTTCTGATCCCCTCTTGCACCTCTCTCGCTCATGACGAGTCTAGCTGCCTCCTTCCTGGAGTGCCTCCTTTAGTGGTCTTCCAGGAAAAGTGCTAGTTAGGGGTGCTAATCAGTAGCTGTGATCCCAGTGTTCTGGAGGCTGACACAGGAGGGTCACAAGTTTGAGCCCAACCGAGGTGGTATATTGACTTAATGGGAACTTGTCTCAAAAAAATAAAAGTAAAGTACGGTGTGGGGGTACAGTTCGGTGCACAGTCCGTCAGTTCAATCCTTAGTATACCTCCAGTATTCCCCTCACACACACACACACACAGAGTCTGTGGGTGGTGACATCAAAATATTTTGTCCTGACAATAAATACATGAGAAGATGTCCAACATCACTGGCCATTTGAGAAATCCAAATTAAGGCAACAATGAGATTGCGTCTCACTCCAGAAAGAATATCTACCATCAAGAAATCAAACAATGACAAAGGCGGGCGAGGCTGTGGGGAAAAAGGAGCCCTTCCTCGTTGGTAGTAGGAGTGTAGGCTGTACAGGCACCACGGAAGTCAATACGGAGGCTTCTCCAAAACACTAAAAGTAGAGGCTCCATTTGACCCAGCCATTCCTGGCATCTTCTCGAAAGAGGCGTGAGATTGTATCACAGCCCCACACGCACACCCAGCAGTGGAGTTCATGGCAGACAAACCTTGAAAGCAGCCTGTGTGTCCATCCACAGATGAACGGTCAAAGGAAACGTGATCCCTAAAAGGAGGAGAAATGCAAGGCGCATGTAGGAGACATTGTGGCTGGAGGCTGTATTAAGTGGAGGAGGCCAGCCACACAAGCTTAAATACTGCATGCATGCTTTGTTTTATATGAGAAACCCACTATATAAGGTGCAAAATAGAGAGAGAGAGAGAGAGAGAGAGAGAGAGAGAGAGAGAGAGAGAGAGACTTCAGCATGGCCAGTGTATCTAAAAGTGTACTTTGATTTGGTATAATTGTCTTAAGTGTCTTATATGTTTTTTGGCCTATTAGTCTGGCTGTTGAATTGTGCTTATGATAATTAACTTAATAGAGATTTAATAGATACTTAATTCGATCTGAGGCTGGCAAAAGTACTGTTTTAAAAAATAGGTCTGTATAAGGGGAAAAACCCGAGGTGCACTATGTCCATGTACTGATTCCCACAGTGAATGTAACCATCGGGTAATACAAACATGTGCTGGTGAAAAATTAAATAAAGGAAAAATTCAAAAACAAAATAAAAAAGGCTATTTTGGCCTGAAAACATATTTTTGCTTTTAATCTTCAAGTATGGTTTGTCAGCACATAGAATTTGCTTGTCATCGCTTTTGAGAAGCCTGCCTCAAATGTCCATTTTCATATTTAACTAATTGTTTTTACACATTTATCACATAACCTGTGGTCTGTCCCTGCTTTGAAGTTTTTAACTACAAAAGATATTTTTATTCATGAAAGTTGTGTTTGCTACTTTCTCAAATCATTCCAATTTATTTTGATAGTCTATTAGCCTTATATTCAGTTCCTCTTGTGTCTTTTTTTTTTAGGGAAGGGTTTACAGAGTGTTCAGGGTCTCACTACTAGATCAGACTTGTAGTGATCTGCCTGTTTACAGTCTCCCAAGAGCTGGGACCACAGGTGTGCACCACCACGCCCAGTCTTTGTGCCCTTTTTTTTTTTTAAGAGATTTGTTTTTTTCTTTGTGGGTGGCTCAACCCACTGTGTGGGCAGAGTTGGTGCAGCAGATGGGGCCAGGGATCCAACCACGGTCCCTGCACTTGCCTAAGCAGGCACTTTAGACCACTGAGCTGTCTCACCAGCCCTTTTATGTCTTTAATCATTTTTCTTTCTCTCTTCTGTTATATTTTGTTCTATTTTACCTTATTTCATTTTGGAGAGTTGTATTTTACTGATATCTGCATTTTCTGACTCTTGCTAAGGAACTGTGTGCACACATATGTGCATGTGTGTATGTGTGTGTGTGTGTGTGCGTGCACGCGCATGCGTGTGTATGAGGTCTTGTCTGTAGCAGCCCTTCGTCTGTCCCAGCCTGCTTCATTTCAGGTTGAGGCACTGACCACCCTCAGTGGCTAAGCCTTTCTCTGGTGTGACATGTTGGCTGCATTACCCGCCCAGGGTTGCTTTGCTGTTTGCATCATGCATGGGGCTTTGCTGACCATGCAGACCATGTAAATTCAGACACAAATATGGGTGAAGACACCTTAGGGGCTGTGAAGTTCTAGGAGAACTCTCCTTGGATTTCTTTGGTAGCAAGCTGAGAAGGGTGAATTCTCTTTACATCTCTTGCCATGAAGGGTGGATTTTTTTCTACCCTGCCCTTTAACTGAGGGTATAAAGCATTGGATTTACTATGGAGGGGCCGGAAGTGTCTCATTCTTTACTTTTTAATTCAGATTTTATTGGTATACATTTAATATACATAATGATGGCATTCATCATAGGGATTTTTCCCCATTCTCCTACTCTCCCTTCAGCCCTCCCTTCCCTCCCCATTTACAAGAGCTTTGTTTCCATGTCTTCCTTCTTTTCTCATTTTTCTTTTACTTATCCCTTCTGTCCTTCCCTCTCTCCCCTTTTTGTTTCCTCCCCCCATTTGCACATTTTCTTCCTACTTCACAGTGTCTGCTGTATGTACATCCTGGTTCTTAGTTTCTCACACTAGAGAAACAATGCAGTACTTACACACCAGTGTGCAGAGTATTTCACTTAAAGGTTTAGTCTCAGGTGCATTTACCTAGGAATGTCTTGAGCTTGTCCTTTATAGCTAAGTGATGCTCCATTGGACAAAAATCCGCAGCTTCTTTATCCATTCACCAGCTGATGGGTGTTTAGGCTGTAGCCAAGCTTTGGCTGTACAAGCTGTGCTTCCATAAACATGCTTTTAACTCTTTCAGGAAGATCCCCAGAAGGAGAATAGCTGGGTCAGCTGGGAATTCTAGCTGTAGTGTTTTGAGTAATCTCCACACTGATTTCCACAATGGCTGCAGCACTTTGGCAGGTCCCTCATTCTTGATCCTTCACCCACTGAGGCCTGAGGTCTTACCTCTTGGTCCAGTTGACTGCTATGCATCCAGATCAAAGCCATCTCTGTCCAGAGCTTTGTCAGTCAGCACTTTTTGACCCTTGGAAGGTCCTTGGCGGCTTAGAGAGCCCTTAATAGAGTGCTCCCCTCTTAACCAGAATTTCACTTTCCATGGCTTCAGTTATTCTTGGCCAACCATGGCCCTTGGACATTAAATGCAAAATTCCAGGAAAAAAAATAGTTTTAAATCCTGTACCATTCTGGGTAGTGTAATGAAATCCCACAGTGGCCCCTTGGGATATAAATCATCTCCTGTCTCTTACGTTTTGAGAGAGAAAAAGAGGGCACATGCACATAGTTTTTATTGTAGTATTGTTAAAATTGCCCTGTTTCATCATTAGTTATTGGTAATCTCTTTGTGGGCTTCATTTATGAGGCAAACTTTATCACAGATGTATAGGCACATACCATAAATGTGTAAAAGAAGCACATAGTGCAGTGTTCAGTTCAGCCCAGCCCACCTAGGGCATTCATCCCAACAGGTCTCAGAACAAATCCCTCTCCGGAGTAGTCTGCTTGGTCCGTGGCTGCCTATATGGCGTGTGCTGGAGTTTTGTTGTAGCCTGGCTGCAGAAGACCTGTTTCAGGATATTTGCTTTACTTCCCTGACATCCTTTCTAACCCTTTCTTCCCACAGGGTTTTCTCAGTGTGCACAAAGTCACTGAAATGGGTAAGAGACTGTGTGGACCGGATTCCTTTGCTGCAGGGAGCTGTGGGTCAGGACCCTGGGCAGGCAGAGCCTGGGGCGCTCTGTAAGCCTGTGGGGAGGAGCAGTTCCATCTGTGCTGCTGAAGACCCAAGCCCTGGCTGGAGAAGGAACCTGCAGGGTCACCCTGAGAGTGGGGGGCACCAAAGGGCTGGCCCCACCCAGGCCTCCTCCATCACTTGCTGCCCCTAGGACCCTATGCCGGCCACTCTAGAAGGGCCATGCCTGTCCTCCCAGGGGCTGGACCAAAGTGAGTAGTTGGAATGGAGCCTGGATCAGAACCTTGTTTCCACAGAACCTTAGTTTTGCCCCAATGCTGCACCCTTGACATTATCCTCCTGTATTTTATTAATATTGATGATCACTGCCAGTGCTCTGAGCAGCTGCTATTGGCACGAGGCCCTGAACTCTGCCCCTTTTTAGGTAGATTATTTACAATTCTCATATCGTGTCTAATATATCACCTGACATATGATCTCCATGCTGCATGACAGTTCTCAGAGGGTTGACTTACCCAGCAGGGTGGAGCTGGAGTTAAACTCCTGTAACTCTAGAGCCATCCAATCCAAGAGCACCCCTTCCCCCCCACCGCTGCATGTTTTCCGCACCTGCTCCTGAGCGCATCCACCTCCTGGGCCAGTCCATCCCCAGTCATTCTGAGCATGCTCCTGGGAGGCAGCAGCTGGGAACACAGGTCCGCAGGAGGCAGAGCCACTGACTTCAGGGAACCCAGGGTCTCAAAGGAAGGCAGAGCAGCAGCAATGGGGTGAAAATGGAAGTTAGGGTACACTCAGAGCTAGGGTGCTGAGGCTCACAATGTGCACAAGTGCCAGCCTGGACCAGGAGAATTGGTAGCTTTCCCCTGTAGCATCAGGCACATAAGTCTACAGGGGCTGGCTCCTGCACCCTGGGTGTGGCATGGTGAGCTGGGACCATCTGGGTACCAGCATTAACACTCTGACTGTCTTCCAGAAATGACGTCACCCTTCAGTTGCCAACTACCAAGTGGCTCTCAGGGAACCCATAGAGAGAACCCAGAGTGAGGTCTGCAGTAGCACCCCAGCACCCAAGCCTCAGGTTCTTCCTGGCCATGAGGCAGCATGGATAGGAAGTCCTTGAGGAGCCACTCCTAAGGGATGTAGCTGCTGGAAAAGGTTTAGTCTGAGGGGGTGTGGGAGGCGGGGTTGACCTGTGCCCGAATGGAGTCATCCTGGACCTGAGCCCAGTGAGCACACCTGCCTGAGGGCGGGCACGATGGGTGGCTCTTTGCAGGAGGGCTCTTTGTGGAGACCCCGGAGGACCCCAGCCTCAGCAAGATGATCACTGAGGAGGAGATTCAGTTCTACATGCAGCAGTTCAAGAAGTCTGGCTTCAGGTAATCAGAGGACGGTGCCCCTGACACAGAGGCCAGGTGGGTGGCAGAGCAGGACCTTCACAGCCTCATGTGCCATGGTCCCTTGTGGGCCCAGCTGCACTCTGAAGTGGGGCCTCTGGGGCCTCCGGTGCTGGGCAGGTCACCACTCTCTGGGGCCCAGCTTGCTCTTCTTTATGCCTGGGCCTCCCGCAGGGCAGAGATTTTTAAATATTTCTAGTCCAGCTCCTCCAAGAATGCCATGATAGTTTCATCTTCAGAGACACACAAATCTATAGGCGTAATATCGCTGTCAGTTCAGGACCCTTGCACAGCCGGCTGGCACTCCTTCTCAGTGAATTCTGGGGAGATGGGGGGCTAACCCATACCCCCATGCTCAGCAGCCTCCTGCAACCCAACACAGCCCTCCAAGAACAGTCCTGGGGCCCCTCAAGCTGCCCTCTGTCTCTGCCCTTAGTACAGGCACTGACCCCTTGGCATGGGGCCTGAACACGCTTCTCAGATCCTTCATCAGGCTGCTCCCCTGGGAGGGCTGGTTCTGGCCTGAGAGTCCCTGAGGGGACTGCAGCAGTCAGAGCTTCCCTGTGTGCACTCCAACCCACTCCTAGAGGCCCCCTGAACTGGTACCGCAACATGGAAAGGAACTGGAAGTGGGGCTGCAGAGGCACTGGGCGGAAGGTAAGAGCAGCCACGGGACTGGGTCGAGCTGCGCCGCTTCCTGCTTCCTGCTTCCTGCTTCCTGCTTCCTGCTTCCTCTCCCCCGGGAGCTTAGCGATCTGTGGGCTCCTGTCCTGTGAGTGAACACACCAGTGATGAGCTGGCCCTCGCTGAAGTGGGTCCTAGGCCCAGAGCTCATGACACCGCGGTTTAAAGCAGACTGAGAATTGGGTCAGCCGCAGCGATGCTAGGCGAGGTACTGGACCACTGCTGGCTACTCTGCAAAAAGGAAACAGCAAGAACAGTGCCTCCCGCCATGAGGAAGTGGGTGCTATGTGGTGTTAAGAACAAGCGCTTGGCACGGGGTGCTTGTGCCACCAATTTTTGTCTTATCACCATTACAATCTCTGACTGACAGAACTTACCCAACCGTGGTCCACAGGCCAGGGCTCTCAACCACAGGAGGAAACAAAGGCCCTGGGCTGGTGACCCCCCAACAGCATATGCTGGGAATCCCCTCCTCCACCACCCCTGCCAGCTCTTCCTCACTCTTTTCCCACCTCCTCTCACACTCCCCCACCAGATTTCATTTTGCTTGGAATGCTCTAGAACGTACAGACTCCCACAGCAGTGAGTCAGGATTAGTCTCAGCCACAAGGTCACCTTGGAGCTTCCTGAGGCTCTGGAGGAGGGTTACATTGAGAAGCCTGTCACCCTGTGCTTGTAGGCGAAACATGGGGCAAGTTCCCAGCAGGGCCCTGGGAGGCAGCTTGGACATGACAGAAATGGTAGCAAGAGAACAGAGTGAAAGCAGGGGCTTCCTTGGCATCCAGCGCCCCTCAGCCAGCAGGCTGAAGTGATGCCATCTCTGCAGGCTTCAGTGTCACCAGCTAGCCACTGTGGCTGTCCCTTTTGCTCCCTGGACTTCTGATCACCATGTTGAAGAAGACACAAGGAATACTGACCTGTGTTCTCTTAGTGGTACCATGGACTCAGTTCCCCGAGCATCGGTCACAAAGTACCCAGACCCCTCACTCTGACACACTAGTTGATACTGGTCACCGTGTAGCTAAACCTACAACCCTGTAGATCTCTGGGGCTAAGCGTGACTCCCTGCTCTGCGCGCAGAAGCATGAGGGTGCTACTTGCGTGGAGGGGTGGGGCAGAGGGCACAGCTGTGGAGTGCAGCTGCTCCTGTGATCCATCCCTCACCAGATCCTGATCCCAGCCCTGATGGTGACGGCGGAGAAAGATGTTGTACTCGTTCCTGAGATGACCAAGCACATGGAGGACTGGGTGAGGAAACAGCCCTGCCTGAGGTCATGAGTGAATTCCAGGAGAGGTCACAGATGTCCAGCAGGAGGCAGCAGCAGAGAATGGGCTGGCCCCCTGAAGCCCTGCTCTCAGGAGGCCTGGCCCCAGCATCACCGTTCCCTGACTGCAGCTCCCTCCTGGCTGATACAGTCTCTCCTCCTCCCCTTGTTCCTTTCCTAAATGGTGTAGGGCTCGCTAGGGGTGCTCTGTGGGTGTAGAGAACAGGGGTCCCCTCCCTGCGGGCCTCCATGCCATCACACTTGCTGCTCACCTTTCCTGCATGGGCTTTTCTTCCAGATTCCCCACCTGAAAAGGGGACACATCAAGAACTGCGGACACTGGACACAAATGGAGAAGTAAGGAGATCGGAGGTCCTGGGTGGGGTCCGGACTCCCTGCCCACTTTTCCTGAATGGAAGCTACGCAGTCTTCGCGCGCAGCTTGGCCTCCAGTGGGTCAGTGAGTGTGAGCTGCCCTTTGTCTCCTCCCAGGCCCGCTGAGGTGAATCAGATCCTTATTGATTGGCTGGCAGCTGAAGTCAGGAACTCCACCCTCCACTCAAAGATTTAGCCTGTGGCAAGTCCAGCTCCTCTTGACTGGTCGTCCAGGGAAGTCGTGGTGTCCAGAGGTGGTGTCATGCACATCTGTTAGAACAAGCACTACGATCTGAGGGGGTTGCTCAAAAAGTGATTTTTCTCTAAACGAAGCCAATCAAATTTGCAAATTTTAGATGCAGGAGAAAGTACACTGATGGTCCATGTCTGGTGGCAACACAAGAGAAAGCAGAGGCTAGAGGGGAAGGCGGGATGGGATTCGATGGCCAGCGCCCTGTGGGGACCCAATGAAGTGATCTTGGGTGATTTATTTTTGATGATTCATAGTTCTGCAGGAAAATATGCAGGTCTTTTGCAACATCTCAACTGAGAATAGGATCACTTAATCAATAAAGCTAACACAGCTGTGTTTCTGTGGCCATTGGGACATAATACCCAACTGCAGCAACTCAAACACAGGTTTGTTTTGCCTCTGTTTGTACAGCTTTCGTGCTGTAGCCCTCTGGCTCCAGGGCAAGACAGCATGACAGAAACATGCGGTCGAGGAGGGGGTCGGGAGCAGAGAATCCAGGGAGGCCCTGGATAAACCTTCCCAGGACGCGCCCCAGTGACCTATCTCTTCTTGCCATACCCTACCTCTGGACAGCAAGTCAGCTATGAGCCCCACACTCCAGCCACCTTCCAAAGCTCAACTAGGAGTACCTGAGGCCCTTGGGGGCACCTCCATAGGAACAGCACCCTGCTCTTTGTGTTCTGGAGAAGGTAGAGCGGGCACTTCTTGGAAGGAGGCCTTGCATCACAATATACAGACACCTTCCCCTACTCTTGGGCTTTGCTGCCTTGGGAGCCAGACCAGCACTGTCTGAGAGCATGCAGGAAGAGGCGGCAGTCCGCAGCTGTGAGCCCCAGCACCCTGTGCCCCTTCTCCCTGGTTCCTAGCGGGTACCACTACAGACCTGGCACACTTGCACCGTGTTAATGAGTCTGAAGGGTTTGGATTTCATTTAAGCATAGCTTAACTGTGATCAACTTAAATCTCCCCATTTGGTCAATAGCCACCACAGCGTTCAGTGCCAATCTTCCCCTCGGCCTCTTTCTGTTGTACCAAGTTTACAGAGGCACTAAGCCTCTCAGTTTCGTCTCCCACATCTGTCTGTCCCTGCTCTGATTGGAACACCAGAGTCCTGATGCAGCAGCGTCGTCACTGCCCCGCCACACAAACAGTTGGGTCCTGAGCACTGGAGGTCAGAGACTCCTAGCTGCCCCAGATATAAAGCCTCCAGCCTGGCCCCTCACCCCCAGGATGATTCTCATGCATCCTGCAGTGTCATCACCATCCTTGGATCCTCCATGTGCACTGGCTCTCCTGACCCTCAGCTGCTCTCAGCTGCTCGCTGAACCAAGTCCCGGGCTGGGTCCTGAGTCCCTCCCCCACCCCCAGCCCAGCGCACTCACAGGTGCCTGCGCAGCACCCTTGGAGTATTTCCTGCAGCACACGTAGACTTCCCAGGCAAGTGCTGAGTCAAGATGAGTATAATTTGGCCAGGGAACAAGGTTATGTGGGCCATTTGGGTGAGGAAAACCGGGGGCAGTCACAGGCATTAGCAGTGGTCTTACACACTCCACCGCTAACCTTTCCAGAGGGTCATTCCCATTTCACAGGTGGGGAAACAAGTTCAGCTACATTGCCCAGAGCCTCTAGCTCCATAAGGGCAAGCTGAGACTCAGGCTGTGGTTCCAAAGGCGGAGCACCTTCTATCTACCATGACCTTCCCCTTTCTAAATCTGGAGCCAGACCCTCTGGTTCAGGTGCCTGCTGCACTTGCTGTGTGACCTTGAGAAAGGCTTCATGTGTCCCTGTCCTTCACCTGTAAAGGTACATAATTTTAATAGCACCTAATGTACACCAGGCTGTTCATCTTAATTATGGTCGTGCAGGCAGAGTTCTCGACCAGGGCCTGGCAAGACAAAAGGCTGCAGACAGACAAGCTGTGCAGCTTCCTAGCACAGGCCAGGTTATCCTAGAATGAGACCTACAATGGCTTTAAACTTCCATCCACACCAACTCCTCCATCATTTTGCATCTGAGACTTACGGGGCTCATCTGAAAGGCAAACATGGAACTAGGGGAATAGCAGTAAGCCACAGCAGTGCTTCTCTCATTTACATCCAAGATCATTTGTGAGGGAGCAGGTGGAGGGACAATAATCCTGGAGCCTCACTAGGAGGAGCTCAGAAGGGCAAATCTATTTTCCCTATTAGCTCAAAATCAAAATTATATCCAGCCATCCCCGTAAGCCTTCAGGTGCCTCAGAAATTCTACCTTTCTGGCAAGTAAAGGTCCTATGAATCAAATGCACAGCATTGCAACAAAAAGCATGGCCAGTCAGACAGGATTGAGGGCATGTGTGATCTGACCTGCCAAGGCCTTGGGCTGCACAAGAAAATGCTGTTCCTTGGTCTGCTGTGGGGAGCTTCAGGCCACAGTCACCTACTGGAACTCTGGTGGCCGCTGGGATTAACTGAGATGGACGGGAAGGCTTTTAGATGCTTGATAAGTACTCATCCTTGGAATGCATTCAGACTTATTGCAAAATATTAATTTATTTCATGCCTGCAAATGGCATAAGGAATAAATACATTTGCCTCTGATAAAGCAAATAGACTTTTCAAAAGGAAGCATGGAAATCTCCATATTGTTTCTACTGGTGGGTTCATGGTGTTGCCCCTCAAAGAGTAAAGATCACTCACATTTGACACAGTAGATGAAGTTGCTAAGAGAAAAATCCCCACAAAAGTGAGTCTAGTAGACTAAATGGGAGGACAAACTCTTAAGGTATGAGGAACCCATGGCCTAAGGCTTTGAGTTGACAAGTAGTTTTCATATTGTTCAACCAATGTTACCATCAGTACAAATTAAATGCAGACCATGGTTAAAATAATCTAGGCCAGAATTTCAAAGATTTTTTGTAATAGGAATCCTGCGGAAAGTGTATCTTGTCTCACTGTTCAAAGAATCCATACAGTTACAAATATTAAGTACTGTCTTATCTTACAAGTGGAAGAGTTTCTCCCAAGTTCTGACTGCTTCACACAGTTGTTCTTGGTCTGTCTCCAGTGCTGGACTGTGCTGTTCTTGAGACTGGAGGCTTCCTGTTAAAATCATTCATCCCTGAATGCAGCCCAGCAGGGGCTGCACAATTTTAGATGTTCATTAGGTGTTGGCTGAATGCATCAGAGAATGAATGCATAAGTGAATGATAGATGAGTATTTTTTGAATCCTTGAAATTGTGTTAGGTGAGAGGTTCTAGGCTGTGTTTGCCAGCCTTGATAGTCTAACATAACCTTGTGAAGACAGCTGGCATATCTGCTGCCTGAACCACATCAGAAGATATACAGATCAGAGGCATCCACAGAACCTCAGTTAGACCCAGCAGATATACTGCAACAGGACTGTGGGTTTGGGCATCATTAAGCACAAGTGCAACCAATAGTTTAATACTAGAACTCAGTAACTAATAGTTATTGTAGGGACCGGGGAGATGGCTGAGTAGAATAAGCGCTTCCCTGGCAAGCGCAAGGGCCTAAATTCAGTTCCCGGTTCTGCCAAAAAGAAAAAAAAGTTATTCTAAATGTTGACAGATTTTCTTATTTATCAGCCAAAGTAGACTTCTGGTTTTGGGGACAAGGCAAGCTGTAGACTTCTCTTGATCCTCATGGTCAGTGCAGGTGACTGCTCAGGAGACTCAGGCATCTGTCCAGAGTTCACGTGGCCGTGTTTGTCACTGAATAGGAGCCTACATATGCACCTCTGCATAGCCCCAGGACCTAGCTACCAGGGCTTGGTCCATCCTGGAATTAGACCCATGGTTAGAAAGCTTCCCATCCAGGGAGCTTGTTTCCACAGTGTAACTCCTTTCTTCTACTCTGTCCTCACCCCACCCCATACATGCAAGTGGATTCCTGGCTCTTCTCGGTCTTGGCCCTTTGGAAAAACTGAGGCTTGGACTTCCAAACTCATAAGGTTTCCCAGGTGGACTCGCATGGAGAACAGGCGAAACACAGCTAGTAATGTGTGCATGCCTGTGCCCAGCCTGGCAAACAATGAAACATCATCCCAGACCATCTAGAGCCCAGCAACTCACACCTGGCCATCCCATTGTATCAGTCAGGGTTTTACTAGAGGAACAGGTACAATACAACAAAAAGATATAACACAAGATGTACAAAATGTACAAGAAATTACAAGATTGGCTTGCAACAGTCAGCCACAGAGTCAGATGAGGAAGTGTGCAGAGGGCGTCAAGACTGAAGGATTCTGTTCAAGGTCTGAAGCTCACTGCAGTGTTTTGTGCAAGTCTCTATCAGTCAGCCAATGGGTCTGCAATGGAAGGCTGAAGAATCTGTGATAGAAAGCTGAAGGACCTGAGCTGGAGGCGGAAGAGTCTGCACTGAAAGCCAGGAGATGAAGTCCAAGCTGACTATGAAGACTGACGTTCCTCCAAGGAAGTGGAATGCTGAATCCTTCCCCAACCCCTTTATGATACCCTTTTTGTGCTGAGTTACTCCGGGCCAGCACCTCCACACCCAGGGTGTGGAATAGCCGATGATCCAGCCAACTTGACACAATGTATTGACCACTACAATCCACCCCTCTTTAACTTGGCAATTAGACATATTTCTGAAACCAGTCTCCAGGTACAGAGATATGCATATAATTGCACCTAACATTGTTATAACTATCTACAAACAGAAACGCACTAATAGCCTTACCAAAATAGAAGGTAAGTTTTCTTTGATGCTTATGCTTTAATATTAATGCAGGTTTAAGAACTGGTATAAAATCTGTATTATATTGGGAGCCAGGAATATAGCTCAGCAGCATAAGCACCTGCCTAGCAAGTACAAGGTCCTGAGTTTGATCCCTGGTACTGCAAAAAAAAAAATCTATATTATAACAGAACCAAATATAGGGGTGAGATAGTACAATTATAATCCTCCTTTTTATAGCTGATCACAGGATTGCAGCTGGTATTTAGAACTATCATTTTATGCTGCTCATTCTGTATTTTCTTGCTCTTTAACAAGTATCTTAGCAGATCTTGGTTTTTTCCATGGTGGGATGACCCATCCCTTTATTCCTGAAGGCTCAGGACTATTTGTTATTGTGCCTGCATTAGGTTGTTGTAGTTTTCCATTTATGTTAATAACAGGGCATGGCAATACCAAGAGGGGCTCCAAGGGATCTCCTGCACTCCATGTATATTTCACCTTTCTTCTCTTGTGAAGTAGTCATCCAATTGCCCCTTGGTAGTCTGGGTCAATCACCTCTGACAACACAGTGACTCCCTGCTTTTAGCCTGTTTCCTCAGAGGCATGAAGAGAACAAAGTGACCAGGGGGAAATCTTAGCTTCCTGTTCAGTGGTATCATTGCTGTGCTTTCCGGCACAAGCCTTCCCCCCTTTGGGACTAGGACCTCTAGTCCAGCAGAACACAAGGTTGTGGGGACAGGAAGTGAAAACTTTGCTCATGCGTCACTAGGGGTGATGGTGAGTGGTGCCATTCCTACACCCACTGGCCGCTACCCATGGTGGTTGTATGCACCTAGGCCCAGCTCTACAAACAGACATGAGGGAGGGTCCACTGGCACGGAGAGGCAGCCACACAATTGAAATACAACCACGGACCCCCATCTAGTCCAACAGTCATCCAGAGAGAAGCTGTCGATAAACTCCGCTCATCTTGTCCCCCTTTCCAACTTCTGGCTATCACAACTTAATTTAGGACATGTCAGAATTCTTCTTCTTCTTCTTCTTCTTCTTCTTCTTCTTCTTCTTCTTCTTCTTCTTCTTCTTCTTCTTCTTCTTCTTCTTCTTCTGGTGATATTTCAGTTAATGAAGGTGCTTTATTAGGCATTACAAACTAGGGGGAAATATAGAAAAATGAGAGTCCAAAGATAATTTATGTGTATCAAATACAAAACAATCTGCATTCCTGTCATTGTCCACCTCTGTGTTGTACATAACTATTAGTGCTATTCCTAGAAATTGCCATAGTGGACCCTATATGGGTGAAGGGACATTGCCTTCCACCATATACGACAGGTCAATGTGAGAAAAAAAGCATACAAGTTATTAATATAAGTGGTGGAAGATGACAGCATTGCCACTATAAGCAAAGAATAAGCCTCAAAGAAGGGCCAGATGGCTGAAGCTTATTTATACTCCCGAGTTCCAGAAAGAAATATATCTTTGGCAAGGATTTGGGTTTCCAGGAAAGCGGTAAGGACAAACTGGGAGGATTCAAGAACAGCCTGAGTGGGCAAAGCTGTCTTATGTAGATAAAGGCTCTGTGATGGCTTATGTCTAGGTGTCCCCCTAAAGCCTCATGTGGTTACAGGGCTGTTTCTAGAGTTGGTGATTAATTCCTGATTCTATGTGGGAATTATAGGTGTGAGCTACACCTGCGCTGGGGTGGGTTGTCTGCATTAATTTGTAAGGGAGGGAGGGAGGCTTGCTGGCAGCCCCAGACGCAGCTCCTCCCTTTGCTCCTTGCTGTTTTCTGCCACCAAGAACAGCTGCCCTGTGCCATGCGCCAGTCTGCCTTGGAGTCAGCCGAGTATGGACTGAAACCTCCACTAACTTTGAGCTAAGTAAACCTTTCCTTCCTTAGTTCCAGATGTTGGGTATTCATCCAATGAGAGAAAAGTAACTAAGATACAGGGCGTAGGCACACGCTCTGTGACTGAGCTATGTCCCCAGCCCTGTGGAAGGTGTTCAAAACTACAGCCCTAACTGCCAGCAGTGGGAATCAAGAGAATCTGTGAGTAGAATGTTTATCTGCTGGCATATATGGAGAACAAAGATTGCTATTGGCTGGCCAGTACCTCTGTCAGGCTTGAGGCCAAGCACCCCGGTGCACACACCCTGGCTCTATGAAAATCAGAGGGTAGAGACACAGGTTACTAAAACTTTAGATTTTGATTCTCCTGTATATTTAATGTATGCACTTTATAGTATGTAATGTGCTAGAGTGGTAGCTCAGGGTACAGGCTTACCTAACATTGTAAAGATCCTAGGTTCAATTCCCAGCCCTGGTGAGACAGAAATAAAACTATGTAATGTTATCATTCACTGTAATAACCAGTGAGAAGAGATAATGGAGGAAAGTGCTTATTAATAGAAAACATATTTGTGAGTCGCTACATCTGGTTTCGAAATTCCTGAATTCAACAGACCATCCTGACTCAGCCTCCACAGCAGTTGGCCAACCATGACCAGCTAAATGCCCAGCTTTTGACTTTGCAATGCAAGGAATGAACCCGGGGCCTCAAACATCCTAGGCAAGCTCTCTACAACTGAGCTACAACTCCAGCCCCAATGTTAGCAACTTTAAAATATATCACACTTAGGACTAAATCACCGGAAACACCTAATTGGAAAAGAGCTGTGCTCAACTAGAGATTCAAAGTGAGATCACTTCTCAAAAGCCAGTCAGAAATAATGAATAGAAAATATGCCAAAGACAAAAAGCTAAGCTCTTCCAACATCTTTGTGGGAAGGAAACACAGAAGAACAGAAGCCTTTCACTGGAAGATAAGAGAGCATTTGAACTTCAGGAGATCCGTGTTTTTCAGTCTTGCCAACTCAACGTTAATGAGTAGCAAAGCCTGAGACTCTATTGGTTCTTTTAATATGATTTTAATGTCATGTTTAGATGTATGTTTGTAGTTAGATTAATAAGTCAAACTATTGTTGACTTATTAACCTCGAATTTTGGTCACCCTTTGAACATTCTGTGTTTGGTGCAACAATGAGTGTGATAAGAATTGTATGTATATAATTGTTATAGTAATGTAAATCTGAATAGATCAAGACATGCTAAATTTTCATAAATCTGCCACTAGAGACTGTGCCTTAAGAGAATGTGTATGGTTATCACCCTGACCAGGGGTGGATCTCAGTGGCTTGCTGACTGGTGGGCAGCATCCAGATGAACTGAATGGGCGCAGTGCTGGGTGCGGGAGGCCCCCCTGCGGGCGGGTGCTGGCAGCATGAAAGGAGAACTGGAGGGGAAGAAGGGATGCTGCGGGGCCTCCTGGCCAGCCTTCTGCTGGCTTTTCTGATGAGCCTGAGGACCTGAGACGAGAACAGCTGAGTCCTTATCAGGAAACCCAGCGCAACAGACTTCTCTGGCAACAGCTCACCACCACCATTCTTCTTCCATGTCTGGCAGCAGCCCCCAGGCGACCTCCCACAGCCAGCACCACGCTTACACAGTTCAGTTTCATGCTCTGAGTTGGCCACTGGGGCTGGAGATAGAGTTCGGCAGCACAGTGCCTGCCTGGCAAATGCAAGCTCCTGAGTTCCATTCCCAGTACCAAAAAGCAAAACCAAGTTGACCACGAGTCAATCCACCACCCCTGATGGCACACATCTATACTCACACACTCTGTGAGGCTAGGGCAGGAGGGAACAAGTTCAAGACCAGCCTGGGCAATTTAGCAACTTAGCAAGGCCTGTTTCAAAATAAAAGAGCTGAGGTATAGCTCAGTGGAAAGGCTCTGGGATCAATTTCCAGTACTGAATAAATAAATAAATGGAAAAACCCTCTAAAGAATAAATAACTGGATTCATAGCTTTGTGGGTTAATCTAAAATTATGTCAAAGGCTGGCCAGACAGCTCAGCGGACTAAAGCGTCTACTTAGGCAGAGTGCAGCAGCCAGGGTTCTATCCCCAGTGTGCTGTGCCACCTGCCGCCCTGCAGGCCCAGGGGTGAGCTGAGATGCGATTGAGACGGGGGTGGTAATCCCAGTGTCTGGGGGGCAAAAAACAGGAGAATCATTACAAGTCTGATCTATGTGGTGAGTCCCTGTAGACCCTGTGCTAAGTACATTAAAATAATAATAATAAAATGAAATGTCATATCAGAGTTAGGTGTGAATTAATATCTGGACCTCAAAATCAGCCAAATCAAGACAAATTTAGAGTTTGAAATCTCCCCATGAATATCTCCTGCTCCATCCTTTTACAAAACAGGACTTAGATGTAATCAGCAAAGTTGAAACAAAATATTCTACCTCAGGTCCTGACTTTTCTGAAGTACAGCACGAGGAGCACGAACTGCTCGCAAGGGCCGCTCACAGGACACTCAGCTGCAGGTCATTAGCGCATCTGCAGCGGAAGCGGAAGGCACGCAAAGGCCTGACGGGCTCTCCCGGGCCTTATGTTCCGGGTAAGGTGCAAAATGTCAACTTGAGAAGTCCCTGGATTATTAGAAAAGCCAGCTTTTTTTAAACAATGACTCTCAAAGAATTTTAATTGTCTCACTAAATGTGAGCACAAATAAATACGTCACCGAATGCACTCAAGCTTTCAAAAATTATTCACATTTAATATTAAAAAGATAGGCTCTCCTCAGCTTTGTATGAAAATGAATGTGTAATTGTAACCATGTTGAGAAAAACAAATATTACTATTTTGCTGTCAGCGCTTATGTCCTTAATTGACAAAAAGTGAGTGCAAAGCAACAATAGGTTAAAACCATGAGAAAATTATCAGCATGCTTGCCATTAAGTCACACAATGTTTAAAGGGAAAATTTCATTTTAAAATAAAAACTGGCAACTAACATTGAAATTAGTATCTCTCCTAGCTAACCAAGCAGGATTTCTGTCTTCTTAAATTGGCATGAATGAGCTCAGTGCTGCAAAGGGACATTAAAATGGTTGCTTTCCCACAAATTGTTGGAAGAACAGGTAGGTCATTTTGGAAATCAACCCGACCCTGCGGCGGTAGACCGCAGCATGTTTATGTACGGCCGCGTCTGTGCACGCAGTGCAGCGCACACGTGCAGTGCCTCCCGGGGCTCATCCCAAGAGTGATCGTGGCCCCGGGAAGAGTCACGTGAGAAGAGCTAACCAGAAAGCACCAAGCCCTCCACCGGGCGGAAGCTGCCATCTGCCTGCGCACGTCCGCACGGTGCATCTGAGAGGCTAGCGGGTGAGAGACGCGGAGCGGGCCATGTTCACTCCAAGCACCTGCCAGTCTGTAACTAAAGCCTGGAGAGACTGACCAGCTAAGAGGCGCATTCAGTACTTTTAAGCGGTATCTACATTCTCTCAATCTGAAGTGAAAAGTGAAATATGCACCTGTTCAAGGCAGACCTAAGTATTTTGTGTTTCACTTTTTATTAGTTGTGTTAATTCACTTCTGTTTTGGGGGGGGTCACAAAAATGGTGGATTGGGAAACACTGGCAATACAGAGAGGAAGAAAGGAAAGTTAGAGCTAGAAAGCTCTCTACATTTACATCTTTGTAAAGGGAGCCTTTTAAGTATATGAGTAAATAGAATCCAACAAAAGTGTACTACAAAATCCTAACAAAGTTCTTCCTGACAATTTTATTCTCTTCCTCTTTTTGCTAGAAATTTCTATATGTACTACAGCCAAGTTTACATCACAGGAAATATAGCTTGATTTTTGCAATTCTACTAAATCAACAGTGAATTAGATATTCTGACAGAAGAGTTCTTTAGGACTAACAGCCCAGCACACGAAGGTCATCACACAGAGTCCAGCTGGAAAGGCAACTCTGTCACCAGCAGGGTGAACCAGCAGGGTGCTCAGAGCCCACCTGTCCCCAGCAAGAGGGACCCAGGGTTACACAGGACAGAGGAGGCCCTTAGGAGCTGCAGACAGTGCAGGAAACCCCTTAGCAAGAATAGTGTGATTGAGGCTGGCATTTTTGATCCCAGAACCACTGAAAAATATAAAATAATGCAACACCCTAATTAGAGATCTCTTCTTGAAAAGTTACTATAGGGTACTTTCATCTCATTTGAAGAATATGTCTCTTTCTTTCTTTTCTTTCTTTCTTTCTTTCTTTCTTTCTTTCTTTCTTTCTTTCCTTTCTTTCTTTCTTTCTTTCTTTCTTTCTTTCTTTCTTTCTTTCTTTCTTTCTTTCTTTCTTTCTTTCTTTCTTTCTTTCTTTCTTTCTTTCTTTGTGTCCAGCTCAACCCACCCTGAGGGTGGAGCTGACATGGCGGGTGGTGCCGAGGATCAAACCACAGTCCCTGAGTTTGCCTAAGCTTGCCTAAGCAGGCACTTTAGACCACTGAGCTATCTCGCTGGCCCTGTGTTTTCTTTTTTTTAAGAGACTGGATAGAACGCAACACACAGCTCCACATGCATGGAATATCAGACTGGAGGTTTGCATGGCTATCTTGCTTCTTCGTGACCACTGGATAATGATAATGCAAATACGTATTCATATTAACCAGTGCTTCAAATGAGTGGCCTAAATGAAATGCCAGGTTTTCAAAGGTTTGATGGTGCTGGGATGGGATGCAGGCTTGCAACCCCAGCACTCTGAGAGGTTGAGGTCCGCGAGTGACAAGTGCAAAGCTGGCTTGGGCAATTTAGCTGCTTTGCAAAACTGCCTCCACATAAAAAGTACAAAGGAATGTGGATGGAGTTTAGTGAGGCAGCTCCGGGTTCAATCCCCAGTACCACACAAATGCACGCATGCACACACACACACACATTTGAGCTAATAATCACCATATAAATAACTAGATTAATAAATGTGCAGATTAATCAAAATGTGTACTAGGGCAGAGGTAAGTCTGACCTTGTGTCCCGTCCTCCTAGTCACCCTTCAAGACAGATTTAAAGTGTGAACCTTCACTATTGACCTTCCCCATCCTTCCTGCAATATAACATTCAGGTTATATCAATAAAGTTTCCATCAATCAAGTATGGGAGCAGGTGCCTGTAATCCTAACACTCAGGAGGCTGAGGCAGAAGAATCACCATGCATTTTAGGTATTCGGGTCTACACAATGAGTTCAGGGCCAGCTTGGACCATACAACAAGATCCTGCCTGAGAAAACCCAAAATAAATAAATAAATAATAGTCTAGTGGGAGGGCCTTAGATTTAATTTCCACTACTACATAATAAGAAGAAGAATTTCTAAAAATAAACAACTGGAATAATAAATATGTAGGTTAATCTAAAACTGTGTCAGAACGAAGGTAAGTATGGATTAATAGCTGCTCCCCAAACTCAGTCAGCAGGACAAATTCTAAGCTTGTGAAATTCAGAATGTGACTTGCATTCTCCACAAAACACTTTCAGATATCCTGTATATTTGAAATCATTATATCCAACAAAGGTATCATATCTATAATGCAATAAGTTTCCACATATAAAAATATGCAGGGTAGCTCAATTAGAGACTCAATCAAATTTTCAACCAGTTATACCAATTAGCATAAACAAGTAAAATTGAGTTAAAGTTCATTAACTATCAAGAAGAGAAAAGAAAATTAAAAGCAAACACAGGATTTCTACAGCAGGATCAAAATATAGGAAGTAGAGAGAGAGGAAAGTTTAGGCACTGATAAGGGGTCCCCGGGATTTTCTTCTCTACCAGTACCTGTGTACAGTGTCGCATGGCACGAGAGCCTGGCCATAACTCACCCCTGTTCCTTTGCATCTCCTTCCTCTCCACCCTCAGTATCTTCATTCCCTTTCCATTTGAGAAACATCTGTCCTCCTACTTCCTATTATCTGATCTTCTGCTCTTCCTTTATAATTGGATGATTCATATGAGAGAAGCCATGTGGTGTTTGAGCTTGTGTGTCTGACTCATGTCACATAACCTTCTCATGGTAGTACAAATTAGTACCCCAGTGCTGGAGAATGCTGTGGAAGAATCTCCTAAGACACACCTTATAAGCCCTCAACTCCACCCTACAAATAGGTCCTACAGAAATCCCTACCTTTATGTAGCTCCAGTTGTAGCTCAGCAGCACAGCCTCTGCTGGCAAGCACAAGATCATGCATTTGATTCCTGGTACAAAAAAAAAGACTTCAGAATGTGTGTCGCCCTATGTTGTTTTTAATGCCTGGGAAACAAACCAAAGGGCATCAACAGTAAAACGGAAAACACGTGGTGTTCTACCCATTCAATGTGGGCAAAAAGCCCTGAAAGTATTGCTGGGGGTGGACCTCATAATTGTAGTGTTAGAGGAGCCAAATGATAAAAGAGCACCTACTGATTGGTTCTATCTGCAAAACGTTCAAGAACAGACAGAACTGGTCTGTGGTTGTTTGAGGCCAGGAGGTGAAGGCTTGGGTGGCTTAGTTTTATTTCATGATCCAAGGAGCCATGTCAGGGCTTCTTCACTCAGATATGAAGCTGAGCACCTCTGACTGACCTAAAAGATAGATATGTAATGGATGATTTCTGAGAATTAAAAGTTCTCTTAAGAAGTACATATGAATTTATTTGTTGCTTGGCTATTTCGTAACCCCAGCCTCTTGGAAATGATTTTGGGGGGGGGGGGGTACAAGGTCTTTCTATGTAGTTCAGGCTGGCCTTAAAATCACTCCGTAGCCCACGCTGGCCATGAACCTGTGATGATCCTCCTGTCTCAGCCTCCCACGTGACGGGATTACAAGGATGTGCCACCACCCCTGGCAAGTGATCTCCTTGTTTCCTAATATTTATATTTCATTGTGTTGTTTAATTTTTTTATACTTTGGGTTTTGGTTTTTTCATATATGAGAAACCATGCCACATTTAAGTTTGGGTGTCTGATTTATTTCACTTAATATTGTGGCCTCAAGTGCATTCATTTTCCTACACAAGCCTCGAACGCATCCATCTTTATAGCAAAGAAGTACTCCACGGCGTGCAGACACCGCATTTCCTCTATGCAGGCTGGACAGCAATGTTTAGCTATCGAGACTTCAGAGTTCTGCTGCCATAAACACGGTTCTTTCCCTTCCTTCCATTCCTCCCTCCTCCTCTTCCTTCCTTTCTTCCTTTTCCTTCAGCCTCAAGGAAGGACCAAATCAAGTACACATCTCTTCTCCACCCCTCCCTCCGTCACCTGACCCTGGCAGGTGCGTGCCCCAGGGCTCACCTCGCGCCCCCAACTGTCTCACAGCGCCAACTGCCACTGCTGGGCCCAGGCTCCAGGGCGCCACCATGCTGCGTGTCCTGTTTCTGCTCAGCGGGCTCCTGGTAACCTGTAAGTTGGAAAACCCATCTTCGGGCCCCACAGAGCAGCTGTCCACCCTTTGCCTCTTTCTGCCAGCCAAGTACATGCTGGATGGGGGGTGGGAAGGGCGGGAGACCCCCTGCAGGCCTGGGAAGTGGGGGTGGTAAGCAGCGGGGCTGCGCAGGTCAGGCGGTGGGGCCCAGGAGGCCGTGCTCCCCTGCTGGGAGGAGTGTGCGCCAGAACTTGTCCCTCCCACCGGAAGCTAGACTCGGCACCTAAGGCAGCAGGCCTGGGTCTTTCTAAAACCTCAGAAGGTGAAAGTGTGGGAAAGGCAGTAGCATCCGGAGGAGGTACGGGGAGCACAGGCTGCGGACCTAGAGGAGGACGGGTGGGATGGGCAGTGCTCTCACTCTGCTTTTTGCACCTTGCAGATTCTGATTCGGAAAGACCTCGTGTGCAAATTACAGTTCCTGAGAAAATCCGCACTGTAACAGGCAAGGGGGGCTTGGAAGCTGAGGTCAGGAGTCACTCACTAATTGTTCAGTTCTCAAAAATCATGCACAGGGGCGATGGAGATAGCTCAACAGACTAAGCTCCTGCTTAGGAAAGCGCAGGACCTGGGGCTCTACCCCCTGCACCACGTGCTGCGCTGGCCCTGCCCTCGGGCATGTCTATACTGGGAGTGGTGGCCCACACCTGTAATCCCAGCGCTGGGGAGGCTGAGACAGGAAAATCCCAAATCCGAGCTGTATAGTGAGACCCTGCACCAAATACATAAAATTGGAAGAAAAAAAAACTGTTCCCAAGAAGCTAATGTCTGCCGTTCTTCATCCACGCACGTTTGATGCACATTAGGCCTCAGTTTTCTTGAGCTGAACGCTTTGGGGGAGGGAGAAAGCAAAATCAATGATGTTTCCTAGGAAGAAGGGTGTGGCGAGGCTAACTGTGGAAGCCACAAGTCCTGCCTTCCAAATCTGTTTCCTTCTAGGGAACCTTTGAATATTCTTAGGTCCGAGCCCCAGCGGCGCTTCCCCACCCTGTACCTGTAGGTCACTGCAGTATCACACGGCAAAGTTCATTCTGGATACACCGAATCTTGGAGTAACATTTCAAACATTGGAAGAAAATGTGGCAAATATTTTTAGAATTTTTTAACGGGGGAATTGGACAAAAGGACACATTCTTAAACAAGATATTGAGGAATATTTAGTTATTGTGCCATCAGTAAAGAGAAAAACACTTCAAACATTTTCCAATCCATTTACTACATACAGAGTGTCCAGAATATATGAAGGACTTTTACATATCAAAGAGATAAGAAACAAACATGTGTAACTTTTAAATGACAATAAAGCATTAAATGTAAGGGAGTAGTAAATATCAAGCATATATTTAAGTTGAGAAATGTGCAGGAAGTTGACAGTGGAGTGAAGAATTATTTCATAGCCATCACTGGCAAAAATTAAATATAAGAAAGCAAAATATGATTAGAGGCTATAGATAAAAAGGCAGCCTTATATTCTGCTTGTGAATATGTGAAGTGGCACAATCACTTTGAAGATCGTTTTATTTATTTATTTTTTAATGCTTTTGGTACAGAGTCTCACTACGCAGCTTGGACTCTGAGTGATCTTCCTACCTCAGGCTCCCCAGCACTGGGATTACAGGCATGAGCCAACGCACTGGGTCTCTTTGGCAGGCTCAGCATGCCTGGGGATTGGGTGGGCACAGCATGGGGTGAAGAGCATTTTTAAATTGCAAAGGAAATTGCCAGAGCACTTAATATTTAGCAAAAGGCAACCAGTCTGACAAAGACACAGCTACTTATTGCAGCATTGTTGATAATAATAAAAACAAAACTAAAGGTCCAGCAGCAGGAGAGGTGAATCAGTCACGGTACATTCCACAAAGGAAATACTGGTAGGAAATCAGCAGTGGTACTGCGTGGACTGCGACCATGACTGCAGCGCGTGTTTGCGGCAGGCCCGTCCCGGGTCAGAGGCAGCACTTTCAGCAGCAGGCAGAATATTCTAACTTGCAGAAGGATAACACTTGGGTAAAGTCATGGTTGGTGGAAAACAAACCCCTGTTGAAATAAACATCCATAAGTTGCATAAATGCAAAAACATGCAGGGTAGCAATAAGCTTTCACTCAGGACGCCTGGGAGCTGCGTTGCGTTTTCTTTTTCAACATAGTCATCAGTGACATGCTATTTTATCTATTTTTCTTTTAAATTTTCTGTTCCCCACATATGTAATAATTAAAATAACAATTAGAAGTGGCTTGTAGAGAAGATAAAATGCTTTTTAGAAATGTACATGAAGTTAGGAGGCTGAGGCAGGAGGGTAGTTCAAGGCCAGGCTGGACCATAGAGTGAGATCCTGTTTAAATAGAGATATACAAAGTTGAACTATTTAAAGCTTCCCTGAAGAGATGAAGAAAGAAAGCAAAGTGCCCACTGTTGTTTTTCTCTACTGTTTGTGTTCTTGGAGGTATGAACCAGCACAGTGAACACAAAAAACAACTGTGGCACTGTCACCCTCGTTCCTGGAGCAGCAGAGGAGCTCTGCTATTCATGGGACTCCGCAGAGCAGGGACGGGGCGCAGTGATGGGGGCGATGTCACCTTTATTTAGATGAAATGATTACATACAAAAGAGAATCTAAAATAATCTAGAGGAAAATGAGAATTCTCACATTAACTTAGCAAATTTCCTATACAAAGTATCAAGTCTGGTAATAAAAAACCCTTCAGAAGATTTAATTTACACTACAGAAAAATCTATTTGCAAAAGGTAACCAAAAATTCATTAAAAATAAGAGAATGAGGTGAGAGTCAAATAAAGACCTTAATAAGTGAAGGTGACGTATGCGCTGGAGGGGTGCCGTGCTCGGGAACAGAAAGGCGTCTGGTCCCCGCAATTCACCCAACGTGAAAACACTGTTTCTTCTCCAAATTTCATTTCTTAATCTATTAATAAAAGAGATTAATAAATACTGCAAATATGAACACATTTTGTAAAACACATAAATGTTACATTGTGTTGTTAATTCTTTTCTATACTGTGCATAAATTTTCCTTGAGTCATTTAGTTATATTCTGTGCATTGTAAACAGAAGCTTTGAAAAGGTCTCAGCTTGAATAAATTTTAAGATCAACAAATAGAAAAACTAAGTAAAATTAACAAACAGGAAATCCCATCACCAGTTGCACTTTTCTATTATTTTTTATGAAAGCCAAAATTTTAATATCAAATTCCACTGAAATAAGTCAACACTGAATTCTGAATTTTTCTCTTTATTGTATCAGTGTGATTTGCAGTACAACTATTAATGTGCAATGACAGTTTCCAACATTTCCTTTCTCTCTTTGCTTTTTAAATGTACTTTTTCTGCCAGGTGACCTACAAAATTGCAATCGATGGGACAACATATACCGTGCACCTAGTCCAAAAGTAAGTGGCCTTCACTATTCTATAAACTGTCACGGCTCTATTTATTCATGCTTATAATTATCCAGAAAGTAAGTATTCCACATGTTAAAATGTTTCTGTTTCATTTTATATTATTTTGTGCTTTTAAAAAGATATTTTACATCATTACAACACATGTCTCACAACCACACCCTCCTCAATCAGATTTATTTGGGGGTATCAGTGAGGTTGCACATTGGTACCCCAAAATTTGATAGGTTTCTACCTGAAAACACAAATCTGGCTTGTTTCCAAGTTCTCTTTTATATATTTATTTGAAGGTAATGGTAGATTCTAGGCATGAATCGTAACAGTTTTTAAAATTAAGAGACATACTGTACCACAGTGTGTTGAGGGTTTACGTGACAACTGTAGTTAGCCAAACTCATTTTCTTTCTGGCTAATGAATTTTGGGGGAAATGCAGACCAAACCAAGCTGTCTGGAATCTCTAAGCACCCCAAACAGTTCTCCCATCTGCAAGATTAACAATCTTGCTTCAATTCTGGGGATTTCTTGGGAATTTTCAAAGGTGCCTATCTGTATAAGAATTCTACATTTGAATAATACTGTATAAGAATCAACTAGATATACTTGCATAGGCAAACGGTGAATTAAGGTTAAAATCTGAGGCCATAACCCAGAATAAAATACCAAGTCAGGAATGATAAGACAAGGTGGAGACTATAGAAATGTATGTGATGGAGTGAGTCAAAAATAGCTCATTTTGGGGAACAAAAGGATAAATTGAGTTCAGATCAGAGAAGAGGCTGCCAAGTGCATTCAGTGGCGTCCCGGGAACACTTCATGGAGTTTATTCGTTTCTTTTTTATTCTTCCTTTTGAGCTTCCATTCCTTACTTAATCATCACTGCCCATCTAGGTAAGGCCCAGGCTCTGGGCTTCCCAAGTGTACATAGTCTGGTCAGTGAGCTCTGCTTTGTGACTGTTTGCTGCCATGGTCTTTCCTGGTCCTTCTGTGGGACACACAGACCTCTCTGAAAGTGGCCCTTGGTGTCCAGGCTCACTCGGTTGCCTCAGTGTTTACTTGCTTTGATCCCAAGTCCTGAAGGTCTATTTGGGATTCACTTAACATCTGCATAAAATATATGCAGATTTTCTTTTTTTTCATGGTCAGAAATGGTCAGGCCTGGGGATCTTCCTTCTGCCCCTGGTCCATGCACAGCGAGATCCCCAAGTTTTGCAGGCTGCTATAGCAAAACATCTTCAAAGCATTAGCAGTGTACTGCCCACAGTTCCATAGGCCAGGAAGCCACCATCAAGGCCCTGGCATACTCACCGTTTAGCAAAAGCCCACCCCTGGCTCACAGAATGGCTCTCCTTTCTGTGTCTTCACATGGTAGAAGGAGAGGTCAGCTGCCTGGGATCTGCTTCATTGGAGCATTGATGGACCTCATGAGGACTCTCCCTCAGGACCTCCTCATGTCCCGAGCATGCTGTCTCCTAAAGCATCACTCTGGGGATGAGTTTTCAACACCCAAACTCAGGTGCAACACAAACAGATGATAGCAGCAGGTACTGACTTTGTCCTTCCTGTTGATGCATTTCAGAGATGTCTGGCTTTGCACTTTTCATTGAGAGCCCTTGAATAATGTGTCTTCACGCAAGGGACCAGAGGACATTAAGATATGATTTGGGTCCTGGTTCTGCCCTGATCCCACAGCATCATCCGCCTGCTCATCCAGCTGCAGCCTGCCTACTCTTTGTTTTCAAGTCTTGGATCATTCCTTTGAATGCAAAGGGACAATAAATGTTTCAGACACTGAACGCCATCTAGGTGTCACCAACTGGAGCTCCCTCTGGTCTCTTGCAGCTTTTTAACTCTGCTGTTTCCGAAGCAGCCATAGATACCATGTGAACACTTGAGTACTGCTATGTCACAATATCTCTTTACTTATTCTTGTCTTTCTGTATCCACAGGATGTGGATGTCAAGTTTCTCAACACTCGTCTGCCTGTATGGATGATCATATATTTTGTATTAACCTATTATGATTTCATCTTTCTTCCTTTTTTTTTTTTTTTTTTTTTTGGTGGAACCATGGTTTGAACTCAAGTCCTTGCACTTACCAGGCAGGCACTTATTCTACTGAGCCATTTCCCCAGTCCCATGATTTCATCTTTCTAATATTAAACTAAGCTTTAGCTCAAGAGTGATCCTACTTGTTCTTGATATGTTATCTTTTTCTGTATTGTTTAGTTGATTATATTAATATTTTCTTTTGTATCTTTTTTGCCAATTTAAATATTTTTATTGAAGACATTGCATTCTCACATATGGTACAGTGCCTAAAGTGCAATGCTGTTTCCCTGTGTACATGTTCCATTATTCAAGTATTGAGAATGCCCACTACTTCACCATAGCAGCTCAACTCTAACTGCCACAGAATTTGCTACAAATTTAGATCCTTCAATTTTGTTGGTTGTGGAAGAATGCTATATTTATATTTAAGGTTGGCTTGATCAACCTCTTCAATGGTGGGCCCCAAGGAAGCCCCACCAGAGGGAAGAGCCCCTCCACCAGGGAAGCCCCCGCACATCCCTCCAGGCCAGTTGATGATTTTGTTGCACTTGTCAAGAATCCCCTGTTTATCATCATCATTAATCTTGCCCTGAAGTTTCTCATCTCCAACAGCTGCTTTCATATCGAAAGCATAGGACTCCAATGAGTTCTTGGAGGACACTTTGTCCCTTTGCTGCTCATCTTCAGCTTTGTACTTCTCTGCTTCCTGGACCATACGCTCTATGTCCTCCTTGCTCAAACGGCCCTTATCGTTAGTGATGGTGATTTTGTTCTCTTTTCCTGTACTCTTGTCAACTGCAGAAACATTGAGGATGCCATTGGCATCAATATCAAAAGTTACTTCAATCTGAGGAACACCACAGGGTGCAGGGGGTATGCCTGTGAGTTTACACTTGCCAAGCATGTTGTTATCCTTGGTCATGGCTCTCTCACCTTCGTATACCTGAATGAGAATGCCAGGCTGGTTGTCAGAATAGGTGGTGAAGGTCTGGGTCTGCTTAGTAGGAATGGTGGTTTTATGCTTGATGAGGACCATCATGACATCACCAGCAGTTTCAATACCAAGAGAAGGAGGAGTGACATCCAAACGTGGCAAATCTTGGACATTTTCAGACTTGTCTCCAGATGCAATGGATGCCTAAACAGCTGCACCGTGAGCAACAGCCTCGTCAGGGTTGATGCTCTTGTTCAATTCTTTTTCCCCGAAGAAGTCCTGCAGAAGCTTCTGGGTCTTGGGGACATGGGTAGAACCACCCACCAGGACAGTGTCATGGATCTGAGACTTGTCCAGTTTAGCATCTCAAAGAGCCTTCTCCACAGGGTCCAGAGTGCCTTGGAACAGGTCAGCATTCAGCTCTTCAAACAGAGCATGAGTAATGGAGGTGTGGAAGTCAATTCTTCATAGAGGGAATCAATCTCAATACTGGCTTGGGTGTGGAAGAGAGGATTCTCTTAGCTCGCTCACATGCAGTATGAAGACAGCAGACAGATGTTTTGTTCTCACTGATGTCCTTCTTGGGCTTGCGTTTGAATTCAGCAGTGAAATGATTGACCATTCAATTGTCAAAATCTTCTCCACCTAAGTGGGTGTATCCAGCTGTAGATTTCATTCAAAGATTCCATTTTCAATAGTGAGGATTGACCCATCAAAAATGCCACCTCCTAAGTCAAAAATCAGCACATTTCTTTCAGCTCCAACCTCTTTGTCTAAGCTGTAAGCAATAGCAGCAGCCGTTGGTTCGTTGATGATTCTCTAAGTACGTTAAGACCAGCAATAGTTCCAGCATCTTTGGTTGCCTGATGCTGACAGTCATTCAAGTAAGCTGATGCAGTGACCCCAGCATTGGGAACAGTCTTCCCTAAATAAGCTTCTGCAACCTCCTTCATCTTTGTCAGCACCATAGAAGGCACCTCCTCTGGGTAGAAGCTCTTCGTCTCTCCTTTGTATTCTACTTGACCCTTGGGCCTGCCTGCATCATTCACCATCATGGAGGCCAGTGCTTCGTGTCAGACTGGACAACAGCATCATCAAATCTACATCCAATCAGTCACAATCAGCATCAAGAACTGTGTTGATGGGATTCATAGCCACTTGATTTTTTTGCAGCATCTCCAATCAATCAGTGTCAGCGAAAGTGACATAGCTTGGAGTGATTCCATTTCCCTGATCATTGACAATTATCTCCACTTTTCCATGCTGGAAGACACCCACACAGGAGTAGGTGGTGCCAAGATCAATACCAACTGCAGGTCCCTTCGGCATGGTTGCTGACTGAGCTAGGGGAGACAGCACACAAGAAGCCCCTCACCTACCGGCACATTCAATGAGACCCTCTTTTATATCTTATATTGTGATTATAATGAAGGCACAAGATTGTACCACAGAAAGGACTCAGGAAGGGCTTGTTGCACAGTGATCCAGATTTTTTACAGTAAGGAAGTATTGAGGCCACAGAGATGAGAAGGTGCAGAGTAAGATTAGAGGTCTCGTGGTTGCACCGGAAATGCTGCTCCCTGGTGGGCATCACCGGAGATGTGTGGACGCGTCTCCTCCTCAGGAAACCCAAGACTGATAGGTCTTTTCTATCCCACTCAGTAATGACCCCAAACCATGCTGAATGAACAGGTCAAAGATGTGTGGTTAACCTCGGTGTTTCCAGCAAGCAGTGGAGGGAAGCTGATCCACATCGTCAGTGGTCTCTTTTCTTTGAGAAGATTATATGAATCAGTAGTTAGTAAATAAATGTCAGTGCTGTCTTGCCCACAGCTCAAGGCATTCCTGGAGAAGGAATGCCACCACAGATGGGCTCCAAAACAGCTTTGCAGTGGTCTTTTCTGCCACCATCTCTCGCTTTCCATCCCTGGGGAGCAGCTTGAAGAGGACCCCTCCTTTACACTGTTTGGTCTTGTTTGCCTGGGAAGCTGATTGCACCTTGTTTTGATACTTTTTTAGCTATCAATTTAATTTTATGGCAAGTTTCTGGCTGTGCACTTTTACCTGTGCAGGTCTGCTTTGATACACAGATCTGTGCCAGGTGCTCTTCCATTCTGAACTCAGCCCTTCAATGTACTGCACACAAATGCTCAAGGCACCTCCTTCATGCATCAAGGGCCACCTGCCAGCTGGGCTCAAAGGCTCAGGCTTGTCTGCTTCCCATTAACCATATCAAAGGAAGCCCTCTGCTTGGGTGCAGAGGAAAAAGGGATTTATTCAAAGCTAACAGACAGGAGATGTGGTTGCAAATCCCCACACCTATGTCACCACTCGTGGTTATCTTTGGTTCACTCCCCTTTATTGGTGGAAGTGGCACTCCCACGTTCTGAGGCTCACATTTGTGTGTCCCATCTCTTCTTTGAGGCTGAGGAGAGGAGGTGTTTGTTTTGTGCTGGGGGATGGAACACAAATTTTGTGCACTCTAAAACTGCAGAATGAATTTTGGAAACAATAGAGGTTAAAAGCAGAATATACTTAGTGAAGGAAAGAAAGCTTCTGTCTGAGGGATAGACAGAAGGGGTCCCAAGTGGCTTGTCAATGATCTTGCCTTTTCTAGGGACTTTATGGAGCAAATCCATGATGTGAGGTGAGTCCAAGGTGGAGACAGTGGAAAATCACAGGGTGGGCATGTGGTGGGACAAAACTATGTTCAGCCAGTAAGGATACAAGTAGAATTGCTCAGGTAAAATTGATTAAATCGGGATCACATGGGGAAGCGAGTCAGACAGCAAGCAGGAATGAATACAGAACAGGGGCCTTTCCTGTAGGGAGTTGGATTAGTGACTCTTCCTGGTTTTCTCAAAGCGATAGAGACCTATTTAGAATATCACACCCTGATGTTTATCCTTACAGAAGTTTATGGGTGCCTTTATTTTATCTTTTGTCTTGAGGTCTGGCCACATTGGCAGTGCCTGTCTCTCCTACCTTTGCTGAGGGCCTGCCAGTCAGCTCAGTTGTTTAAGTGTCTGCTTATGCAAATGCAGTCAGGCCCAGGATACTTCAGCGGGATCCCCAGGACCACCCTTAAGGCAGCCTGAGCCAGCCAAAAAAAAAAAAAAAGAAAAAAGTCCTTGGCCATTTGGGGAAATTTAACAAGGAGGTGGAAGTTCTACAGTGAAAAATCTTTTTGCCTGTCAACCTCCCTATCCATAGTAAATCTAATAAGTCTCTTTTCCAAAATCAAACTTTAGAAAGCAATTTTCCCCTTAAATTTTTAATCTTTATCTTTACAGAATATTTTTACCTGATAATTTTAATGTTTATGGATATGATGATGCAGGAATTATGAAACCTCTTGATCAACAAATTAAGGTATGTCTCGTGTCTGTGTTACAGACAGTTGCGTTTTATGAAACAAGTTTTCATGCTATATTATTTGGAGTTCACTGTTCTGGAGTAAAAGCGTTATGGTCAGCTTTTGTTTCAATACACATGTTATCCTTTCCTTTTATGATGCATACTCAGCCCTGTTAAACAAATGGCTAACAAACCAGATATGACGGTGATGTTTCCGGATTACTTGTTTCAGGACTTGAGGTGGGTGCGCTCTTGTCCCTGTGGAAGTTTCCTTCAAGCCTTCCTAGCATTTGAATACAATGTAAACTACTTGCAAAGAAGAATTATGATTTGAGTCAGGGAAACTAACCCTGGAAAGAAAAGAACAATATAAACTGCCCTCTGAAATACATCCAGGGATCAAATAAGTACACAACTTTGAGGAACACTTGGCACTATATTAAATTTTCATATACTGTACTTGGAACACCGAGACCTTCCTTTAATAATGCCCATATTTTTTTCTTGAATCTGGAAATGTGGGTAGAGTTACCAGGAATTATCCTGCCTTTGCCTTGCCACACTAATTGCTATTTTTTTCTCTTCCATTTGTATTACCAATTTCTATATAGTGAATTAATCATTTACATAGGCAAAGATTTTCACAGAGGAAATAATAGACATAGGACTTGTTTTAAATTCTGTCTGAAAGGTCAACTACATCTGAATCAATGAAAATATATAAATAATACCTGCTGTTAAATAATGTTCTACGCACATAAATATGTGTGTATGTAGGTATATGGGGAAAAGAGAGAGGACATGGAAAGACACCCAGCCATAAGACCTCTGTTGTAACGCATACCTCGATGCTTCCCCAAAGCCTTATGCATTTACAGGTAGGGATTTGGGGGCCTGGCTGGAACTAGGGTGTGTGATTCTGGGATTAGGGGTGTGTGGTACTTCTAGTCCAGTGATTAGAATTAGCATAGTTCTGGGTGACACCTCCCTAAAGGCTGGTAGCCTGGACAGAGCGAAAGGGGGCAGGCAGGCTGGGGGCCAGGTGCTGGCTGCTGGCTGCTCCCTGCTTTCTGCCTGCCATCCCCGGACTACTTCTGCTCTGTGATGCCCGGCTGTTAGGCTGCTCTGCCTTGGAGCCAGCCAACTGTGGACAGAAAGCTCTGCAAACTGGGAGCTAAACTAAGCCTTTCCTCCTTTAACTTGTAGATGTAGGGTATTTTGTCTCAGTGACAAGAAAAGTAACTAAGACAATCCCATACTTAAATTTTACATCATACTGCCAAACTTAACTCACAGAAGTTAACCATGAGGGAAAAAAAAGTATAGCTAAAAAGACTAAGCCAAAAGAGTGTCTTATTAGTCACTGAGTATGGTAAATTCAGGGCCAGCTAAATAGCTCAGCAGATTAAAGCACCTGCAAGTGGGCACAGGGGCTGGGGGTTCGATCCCTGGACCTGCTGTGCTGGCCCTGCCCCTGGGCACACTGAGACAGCAATTGAGACTGGGCATGGTGGTAGTGTGCACCTGTAATCCCAGCTCTTGGGAGGCTGTAAACAGGCAGATCACTATGAGTCTGATCTAGTAGTGAGACCCTGAACACCCTGTAGACCCTTCCCTAAAATACAAAAAAAAAAAAAGGTAAGTCGTTGAATGTTAATCTCAAATGTAATATATAGATGACATCACATAGATAAATTCTGTTTTTGCCACTACCACAGATGTAATTCTAATCCAGGAACAATAAAGTCAAGTTCATTACATTAGGTAATAAGAGGTAAATTTATTAAATTGTTTTTTATAAGTTTCACAATTGGTGTTTATCCATAAATCATATTTTCTTTGAAAATAAAGACATATTCAGGAACAAATCAGCCAGCAGATATTTTTAAGGGACATAGCATATGGGGAGTTTCTGTTACCTGATTTTTTTTGTTGCTTATGAATCACGGGTCATTCTTTCCTATTTCTTGCTTGTCTTGTACTTTGTGTTGCAAACTGGACATTGCAGACAACATAGCCAATCTGAGTACTGCCTCCGATCCCTGGGGTGTTGGAGCACTAGCTGCTAACTTGTTTAATAGGGGGCAAGATTATTTAAGTGATATTTGTACAACCCTACCCTCCCAAGGCAGGGTGCCAATTCTCTGTTGTCACTTCCTAGGGAGGTGCAGGAGGGACCACCCCCAAGCACCCTGGGGTCAAGTGGTTCGGTGTGTTCCCTTTGTCCGACAGCTGGCCTCAGGTCCCTGTCAAGCTCTGCCACCTACAGGCTGAGTGCTATACTGCTTTGCGCACAGCTTGCTCTATAGTCTCAGCCATCAAACTGGGCTGCCAGTTCCGCTGTCCTGCGGTTGCTGTTGGTTTTGACCCTGGGAGGGCTTCTTCCACTCACTTGCCCGCTAGGGTGGGTCTGATATTCAAGGAGTCAATGAGTTTCCTACCAACGGTCCCCAACGTAACCAGCACCACTTTAGAATGCTTTGAGGCTTTCACCTCTCTGCTTCCTTGAGAATGAAGCTGTCCATTAGGGAAGCATCATGCACTCTGTCTTACAGCCTGCTTCTCCCACCAGGCAGCAGCTCTGAGCCAGGCCTGGAGGCTGCGCACCTTATATTTCGTTCCTCCGAGGTCTGACTGTCAAGCAACCCAGGCTTTCTCTTACTGGGAGACGGAGAGTCTGCTGGGGCTGGTGTGGGCACGGCCCTTCTGGTCGGGTGTCTGCATCCTCACTCAGCTTCATTTCTCCTTCATGATCTTCCTCGTGGTTCAAGGCTTCTGCGCTAAAAATGGCTGTGGAGCAAAAGACCGAACAGTTGCCTGGAGCATCCTTGAACCAAGATCAGTGCTCGTGGCCAGCGTTTCTTTGTCCTCTCCTCATGGCAAATGCAAACCCCAACAGCTTTGGAGGCTTCCTGGGAGGTCGCAGCCTCCTCTTCAGCTGGTGGCTTCTCGGCACTGGTACGGAATTTCCCTGTCCACTGTTGGAAACGCTCCAGCTTGGCCTTCCTTCCTGGGTTTTTCTGCCGCTTTTTCAGTTTCCCCTGTGGCTCCAGCTTCCGGCGGCTTTTCACATTTGTCTCCTGCCTCTCCTCAGCCATGGCTCTCCAGCGCCTTCTGCCCCAGAAGCAATGACCTGCGTCCCCCTCACCAGCCAGTGCAGGGGACTGAAGCAGGGCCCTCTCTCTGAGCGGAATCCCCAGCTCTTTCCCACATTCATCTATCATCAATCATATCTAGCTAGCTAATTATCTAGCTAGCTAGCTATTATTTAGTTACTTAGAGTCAGGATCTTGCTAACTTGCCCAGGCTGGCAGACTTCAAACTTGCAATCCTCCTGTCTCAGTTTCCCTCAATGCTGGGATTACAGGCATGTGTCACCACAACCATCTCTATTTGTTCTTTGTTTTTAGATTTTTGCTTCAGAGTCTCACTAGCTCTGTGTTCATTCTTTATTTTGTTTTGTTTTTGAGATAGGGTCTCCTTACATAGTCCAGCTAGACCTTGAACTCACTTTGTAGTCCCTTGAGCTATCTGACTGCCCAGCATCTGTTTTTTTGTTTTGGTTTATGTTTTCTTTTTAATTTTTAGGGAAGGGTCTACAAGGTGTTCAGGGTCTTACTACTCGATTAGACTTTTAGTGATCTGCCTGTTTACAGCCGCCCCACAGCTGGGGTCACAGGTACGTGCCACCATGTCTAGTCTGAATTGAAGTCTCAGCTTGCCCAAGGGCCAGGGCCAGCATGGCAGCATCTGTTTTTGAAGTCATTTTTGAAACTAATTCCAAAGCCTCAGGTTATTTTAGATCAATGTCTTTCTGAAATTTCTCCAAAGTATAGGCTACATGTTCTTTTATTAAAAATACCTAACATGTATTTATTTGATTGACCCTAGTGGCATTGCCACTGAGCTGCATTCCTAAGCCCATTTAACTTTTCCTTTTGAGACAGGCTCTCGCTAAATCTCTACCCTGCCTAGGCTGGCCTTGAACCTTCGAATGCCCTGTGTCAGCTGCTGGAGCCGCTCTAATATATTCCCCATCACATACAAGCCACACTCAAGGATCTAGGACAGCCTCTGTGAAGCTTTCTCTAAGGAGCTTTTAGGGAAATAGCTAACAGCGCTGGGCTGTGGCCTGCTCCTAAGTGCTCTCCCTGGTATTTGGGCCTGGACAAACTATTCTCAGTTCTCAGCTTCTGTAGGCTTGGCCTCAGCTTCTGCTAGGTGGCATGGTTCCCATATTCCCACTGCCAAGGTGGGTACTGAAGTTGCACCTGAGTAAGTGCATCCTTACCTCCTTCCCTGGACACTGCCTTCAGCTTCCTGCACTTCTGAAACCGAGGCTGTGGTCCTCAACTGTGAGCAGTGTTTCCTGCCAGACCTTAGCTCCACTCAGACTGCCAGCCCAGGGAGCCCCTTTTGCCTGAGCCCTGTGGCCTGAGCTGCCCAGCAAGGCCAGAGTCTTCCACGGCCTGGGTTTGCGTCCTCCATTCTCGCTCTGCCTGGCTTTGTAGCTGAAGTTAACAAAAACTGTCCAGCATTTATAACTGTGAGAGGGTTAAGTCTGTATGACTTACTGCACCATCACATTCAAATTTGATTCTTTTGTTGTTATTGTTATTTTATTTTTGTTTTTGTTGTGGTTATTTTGAGACAGCGTCTTGCTAGTCTTGCTATTCGGTTCAGGCTGGCCTTGATCTCACTAGGCCGTACAGGTTAGTCTCAAACTTGCAGGGCTCCTCCTGCCTCGGCTGTCCCAGGGCTGGGATCGCCAGCGTGGGCCACCACACTCAGCTCAAATTAGTTTTAAAAAATAAATTATTTCTGTTTTGGATTCATTTTGTTTCTCTGCTTATGTACAATTAAGTCAGAACACGGGTCCATAGTGTAGCAGGTATCACGTCTGCTTTACACAATTTAAGTCAGAAGAATACAAAAAAGTGAGCTTTTGATCCTTGTTTGCCATACGCTCTAGAGATCAGGAAAGTCATGCTTAATTTGCACCACATGAAAATACTCTCATTTTGTACGAACCTGTGGGAAGAACTTGGCAAAACCAAGCCATGTGCTGGTCTAACAGCTTTATAACTGGTAATGGGAACAAGGAGTACTGGAGAACGCACCAGGTATGTCTTGCATATCTGAAAACAGTTCTCTTTAGCGTGAGCTGTTGTAATGCATATTATATGTATTTTGTCTTTATCTTTCAGAATTTTTGCTACTACCAGGGATACATTGAAGGCAATCCGAAGTCTCTGGCGATCATTAACACGTGTAATGGACTCAGGTTGTCATACATGGTGATATGGATTATAAAACAGATTAAATTATTTTTCATGATGGGTCCTCCCCTTATGCTAAATTATTTGTAGATTTGAGAACATATGCTATTAATATCTGGACAAATACCAATCACGTTACCATTCTGCATTAGCCAGTGAGCTTGAAAATAGTCCATGGTAACTTTCCTATTTCATCTTCTAAGACTAAGGCTAATAAGAATATGCATACCAGTGAGCTAAGTGGCATTTGATTGACTTGAAAACTGTTTTCATTTCTTTGTACACCTTCTTTTTGGCACCTGCAGGGGCATGCTGCAGTTTGAAAATGTTAGCTATGGAATTGAACCCCTGGAATCTTCTGTTGGTTTCGAGCACTTGCTTTATCAAGTAAAACATGAGAATAAAACTGTTCCTCTATATGCGGAGAAAGATGTTAGCTTAAGAAATATGACCTATAAAATAAAAAGTGTCAAGGTAAGCCTGAGTGGACGCAGGGCTGTCGTCTTACAGCAGTCTGCGTGTGGCCGTGAGCTAGTTTTCCAGGAAACAAGTCATTCGCTTGCTCCCTCCACGCTCACCCAGACTTCCAGGGGGACACGTGCAGTGGGGCTACTGCGCGAGGCCACGTAGCAGGCCCTGGGGTTACTGCGCGAGGCCACATAGCAGGCCCTGAGCCTGGCAGGCGGCCTGCAGGCTTGAAATCTCCGCATTGTTGGTAGTGTTCTCCCACCTTTCCTTTTATTAATTTAGATTTCTTCAGTTCTCTGTGGTTGCATTAGCGAGATGTATTTCCACTAAAGTGTGACTGTTTACAGTAGCGTGTTGCAGTTTTTTTTTAATGGCAAATTAGATCTAACCATTTTTGTCCCCTGAAATAGGGCCGTTATGTCATGTATTTTAATGCAACGTATGATATAATATGGATTGAACCTACCCCTGAGTCACTTTTTTTTTTGTCTTATATGGTCTTTACTCTTTCACTCTTTTCTTTTTACATTATTTTTAAAAAATATTTTATTTTCTTAGGTTGGGGAGATAGCTCAGCAGAATAAGCACCTGGCTGGCAAGTTCAGGGTCCTGAGTTCAGTCCCCAGTACTGAAAAAAAAAATCATTTTCCTTTCCTCTCCTAAAAATCTTTTATTTTTCTTTTAATTTATTTTTTTTGGTGGAACTGAGGCTTGAACTCAGGCACTTGCACTTGCTAGGGCAGCGCTTATTCCACTGAGCCATCTTCCTGGCCCTTAAAGATCTTTTAAATGATAGTTTTATATATTTTATATTTATATATTACATGAATATATTATAAATATGAAGTATATTTTCATAACATAGTAGTGTTAGTGGTGAATATTATCATTGGCAAACTGTGGTACTTGGGCCAAATCTGATCCACAGACTGCCTACGGAATAAAGATTTGTTGAAATGGATTCATATATATATTAATTTGAAAGGCAAATGGTTTAGCAGAGGCCTACAAAGGGACTTCATATATTTTCACCCACTCTCTTCAACCTCTGCTTCATAACATTTCATGTCTAGAATATGGCAACGTTTATGGCTTTTCCCATGTATGTATTTCATTTTAACTCAGGTATACTGTACACCTCTTAGTGCTGTCGTGCTTCTCAGTTGTTTTCCATCGCACTGGTAGCCCTACATCTCTGAGACCTTCTATTTCATTTTATTTGCCTGCCCTGGCATCCTCGACCAGTCCCGCTGCTAAAAATATAATTCCTAAATTTGAAAGCTATGCTCTCTCGCTTTGAGTTATACTCTTGTAATTCTAAATAGAATGGCACTGGAATCTTACTCTATTACCTATTTTATCCTTTCCAACACTTTGAAATATCATTCTATGAAAATATTTGACTCCTCCACAATAAAAATACAAATAAGCAAAATACAGTAGCATTTCCAAGCTATATATTCACAATTCTCCTTTCCTTCACTTAACAAGCTTCATATTACAAACAGGGAAGCTGTCTTATGGGTTTTCCAGAAAGACTGCAGTCATTGGTAATCCACCGCTAAGCCAGCTACTTGTGAAAACCCTCTTTTCTGTATTTACTCTTACTTTTCCTTACACATTTGCATTTTAAATATTATTATTTCTGCCGTGCCTCAAAATAGCTTTTTCCGTGGCTTTGCATAAGCTTACAGATTCTCTATTCCCATTCCAATACTGAGTTACAGATCTCACATCAGTTGCCCAAAATGAAAAATACAGAAACACATATTCCACTCCCTCTCTGGCTCTGGCCCTGGCTCTGGCTCTGGCTCTCCCTCCTCCCCCACCTCTCCATCTATCAGTCTTCATGTCCCTTCCCAAGCCCAGAATACTCACACCCGTTACAGCTTGTGTCTCAGTGTCCTCTCAGAGCTTTACGCAGTCATTGACGGGTGGCTGGATCCGTATGTGGTGCTGACACTGAATGATGTGATCATTCAGTTGGCCCTGATGGGGTTGGCGGAGTTCCAGCTAGCTCTGAGGTGTGAGTGCTACACCCTCCTAGGGCAGGTAGCCTGCAGAAGATATAAGGGGCAGCAAGGGGGCTGCTGTGCTCTCCCTGCCTGGCCCCTGTGGACTGTTCCTCTTCTGCAATGTCCCTCTGCCATGCTTCTCCACCATGCCACCCTGCCTGCCAGCCAGCTTATTGAAACCTCTACAAACTGTGAGCCAAGTGAACCTTCCTTCTAGCTTTGACTGTCAGATATTTTGTCTCAGCCATGCAGTAGAGTGTTCTCAGCCTGTTTGCAATATCTAATTCTTCAGTGTTTATTTCAACTACCACCCTTCAGGCGGAGCCATCTTCTTATATCACATATGTAAGAGTTCTTGTGTCTTCTATGACCACCTTCTCTTATTAAAAGAAATGGCTCTTGAAGTTCTTTCAAACTCTGAAACCTGCCTAATTTCCCAGAAGATACATCTTCTGGCATTCTCTTATGCTCTTATATCAAATTTTTATTGGTTTAGATAAAGTGGACTTCTTAGTTTTCTCCAAACAAACATACTTTTCAGTAAATAAGTAAATAAGATTAAACTAAATTTTGCTAAGGTTTATCTGAAACTTGAAAATGGCAGGGGCTGGGGAGATGGCTCAGTAGAATAAGTGCTTCCCTGGCAAGTGCAAGGGTCTGAGTTTAATCCCCGATTCTGCCAAAAAAAGAAAATGGGCAAAGATTTCTTAGAATGATGTTAGACAGCTACTTCTTGGTGTTGGCTAAAGAAAAGTATATTATATACTCTAAGCCATTAATATGGCCTCAGTATTTTACATTAAATAACATACTCTTGTTTGGGGAATCTAGTGAAATGGTGGAATTTTATAAGCAAAAAAAATGTGTTTAATGTTGCATAGAAACAATAACACACACACACAACCATAAAAGGATTTTATCTGTCCTAAAAAAAACCCTCAAAATCCTACATTTCTAAGATTTGAGTGAGGAAAAATAAATTTAAAGCCAGATGAAATGAATAATCAATAAGCTCTAGATTTGTCTCCCCAACTTCTCCCAACTTCTTTCCCCTTACCCATAACCTCCACCTTTATGATATCTATTCAAAATTGTAGTTTTGTTGCTCCTTTTTAATGCACCATTCCATTAGTTAGGGAACATATTTTAGCTCATAGGAGGTGGATTTTCACTTTCAAAGGGTTAAAATACCGATGTGAAACAAGAAAAGCTAGAATAAAAATACACACAGTAAGTGTTCTCTCAATTTCTGATTCTTTTCAGCCATCAGAGTTCTCTCAGTACATAGAAATGCACGCTATAGTTGAAAAAGGTTTGGTGAGTATATTCTGCTCTGTTTGTCTTAAGTCACTTTTATGTTAGCAATCAGGAATGATGAAAATTTGAAATGAGTGTGTGACAGAGGAGAAGTAATAAGTTCTCTTTTAACTTATTTGTAGGTAAGAAATTAGGAATCAAATTTCCCTAAATTCTTTCTTTAATTTTATAAAACGGTGCAAATAAAAATAAATGGTAATTTTTTAACAGCTTATGGATCGTTTTGTAACCGTAGAAACTTTTTGTATGTACAGTTCACATTTTTAATTTTTTTTTAAATATTTAAGTTTTGATGTTACTGAAAGAAGCAATGAGAATTTCCCATTCAGGAAAATCTTTTTCTAGACAGAGATGCACAGAGAGACTAGGAGAGAGACAATAGAACAATAGATACCCTATTGTTCCAGTATTTCTTGAAAGATTTCTTCATGAAATGGAACAATTTCTTGAAATGTAGAATTACTGAAGTTATTTCATTTTCTTGCACATTTTTTTTTCAATTTTTGTGAGTAACTTCCACCATTGCTTTTAAAAATAATCTCATATTTTTTTAATGTAATTTAGAAATTCCCCCAAAGAAGTGCCTTCTGCCTTTGTCAATAATTAACTGACCATCAGTATGAGTGTCTACTTCTGAACTCCAAATTCTGCCCACTTTCCAGTGTCTATCATTGTATCCATTCCAAGTGACCTGGGAACTACAGAATTTACAGTAGGCTTTCCAACCAGGAAGTGTAACTCTTTACACATGTGTTGTATTCCATATGTGTGTGTGTGTGTGTGTGTGTGTGTGCACATGTGTGTGTGCATTTAGTACAGGGTCCACAGGTCTCATTACACAGATCGGAATCTGCTGATCCTCCTGTTCCCAGCCTCCCAAGCACTGGGATTACAGGTGTGTGCCACCATGCCTGGGCTCATTTGTCCTCTCAGCGCTCCCCAGGGGCGTGGCTGGATGGCACACGAGGCACCGAACCCCAGTCCCTGCATCTGCGTAAGCAGGCGCTTTAATCTGCTGAGCTACCTGTCTGGCCCCACTTTTGCTGCTTGGTTGCAAGAGCTCTTCATGTAATATGAACGTGAGACCCCAGTCACACACAGGATTTGTAAATTTTTTAACTTCTCTGAAAGTTGTCTATTTTTCTGATGATGTGAGTTGAAGCATAAAGCTTTTAATTTTGAAAAAATACTTATCTCTTTTCATTGATCTTCATGGTATCTTCTTCAAATATCACTGGCCTATAAACGTTATGAAGTACTTCTGGACACTCAATGCTGTGTCGTTTGTTCAAGTCTAATCTGATATCAGGAACACACTGTCTAAATTGCTGTAGTTTCATAGTTATTTTTGAAATCGTGGCATATACTCTTAAGTCTTTCAACTTTATCTTTGATTAAAATATTTTTTTTTTCAATCTCTGGAAATCCTGTATTATGTCAAGCTTTTAAATAACTTTAGGGCCAACACTCCAATTCTACCAAAAGTGAAAGCTGGGATTTTGATAGGGATTGCCTTGAATATATGAAGTAATTTGGAAATTTTTGATATCTTAGCACTATTAAGTGTTGCAACCCACAAACACCAGAGGGCCCACGACTTATTTAGGTCTTTCTCTCGCAAAAAATTAGGACCAGGGGGCTGGAAGAGACCTGCTTAGGCAAGCACAGGGACCAGGGTTCCATCCCCCACACCACGTACCGCGCTAGCCCCACCTCCCCACCAAGACTGGGCGTGGGAGGCTAAAAACAGGAGAATCACTACGAGTCTGAGCTGCATAGTGAGACCCTGTACCAACTGCATAAATTAAAAAAAAAAAAAATAGGACTAGAGGTCTCATTTGACCTAGCTATTCCTCTTCAGAGTATTTTCAAAGAAAAATTTAAAACATCTTATTGCAACAATATACATGCACCTGTGTTTGTCATGTCTTTATTTTCCTTCAGTGGTGTTTTAGATTTGGATGTTTTTCTTATTCTTCTTTGCCAAACTTATTTTTCATTATTTTGGTATTTCTAATACTATTATTTCCTTAATGTGATTGGATTGGCTATTGCTGGTATATGAATGCAATTGTTTATATATTCTCTTACACCTGGAAACCTTGCTGCAATCCTTTCTTCAGTCTGATAACTTTCAGTGCCTTTCTTAGGATTCTTTCTATATAAGTCTCTTGTGAACAGAAGGTTTAATGCCTTGCTTGTGTAAATGAATGCATATGGCTTCCTTCCCCTAAGTAAATGTCTTGGCCAGAACTTCCGGGGACAGGTGTAACTAAAACACATGAACTGATACCCTTGCCATTCTATGTCGGAGGGAAGTAACAGAACGATGGTATTGTGGGTTTAACATAGACCCCTTCATTGGATGGAGGAAATTCCCCACTCTCCTTAGATTATTGTGTGCTTTGGTCAAATGCTTAGTTTTATGACTGTTAACAGAACTGTGTGTTTCTGATGCTTTTTCTATAATAAGTTGTACTATTATAGATTAGTTTTCAGATGCCAAACTAAACTGGAATAAGTCCCACTCAATTGTCATTCATAATATTTTTTTTTTGTGGTTGCATAATTTGGATTGTTAATGTCTTGTTTAGGATTTGCCCATTTATATCCATGACTTTGGAGTCTTGTTTTCTTCTTCTATCTTTTCTGAACTCATCGAATGAGTTGGAAAGTGCTTCTTGCTATTTTCTAGAAGACTTTAGGAAACCCTGGTGCTAGTACTTCATTAAATATTTGGTAAAACTACTGGAGTCATCTGGAAGCAGCTATTTCTTCTTTTAAAACTTTTTAGATTGTATTTTCCATCTGTTTGTTGTATTTTTAATTTCTGAGTCAGTTTTAGAAATCTGTGTCTTCTCAGGAGTCATTCATTGCATCTGAGTTACCTATATTTTTGCAATGTAATTAAACAGCATCAGTTCTAAGGTTGATAGTTGTCCTTTCATTAATAATTGTAGGCTTCTCTCCTTTGTTCTTTCTTTTTTTGGCAGAACTTTCAGGCCCTTGCACTTGCCCAGCAAGCACTTATTCTACTGAGCTATCTCCCCAGCCCGTCCTTTGTTCTTCTTAATGTGGTGAAAGCTACTTTCATCTTTTTTAAAGAATTAGCTTAGCTAATTGTCTTCATTTCAATCACTTTGGCTTTTATCTTTGTTATTTTTGTTATTATCTTTCTCTACTTACGATAAGTCCCTCCTACGGCCGGTAGAGCTAATGATTTCAGATGCTTTTTGCTGAGATGCTGCTGTTTCCTGCTATAAGTTAGCTGAGTGCTGCTCTAGCTGAATAATTATGTTGGTTAAGCTATGTTTTAATATAATATTTCCTAAATCCGCTTGGATTTCTTCTTTCATCACTGATTATTTATATTTGGTTTCAGATATTTTAACCTCTCAAATTTTTCTTCATTTTTGCTTTTAATTACATTCTATTATGTACAGGAGCACGTTTATATTTTTAAGGTTACATGAGTTGTAAAAAAAACTCACTTTACGGCTTACCCCTTGCTCGATTTCTGGATATGTTCTTTGGGCAACCGAGAAAAATGATGGTGAAAGGTTTGATAGCTATCTATTGATTAATAATTTTGTTTTAGTCTTTAATATTTGTGTTGATTTTTCTGCCCGGTTTTTCTATTTTTTAGAGTCTTATACTTCAAGTCTGCAGCACTGACTTTTTTATTTCCCTCTTCTATTCTGTCATTTTTCATTTTGTATAATTTTCTGGCTCTGCTCTTCAAAATGCATGTAATTACAATTTTATAACTGCCTAATGGATGACATAGCTCTTTTATCATTGTTGATTGTGCATTCCGTGTTCAGCCTGCTTATATTCAAGGAGTTTGCGTCTTTGTGAATGTACAGTTTCTCCTACAAAAGGTTAGCGCCTCTTACCTGTCTGTTCAATCAGTTCTGACAGTCTCTGACTTTTGCTTAGTTGCTTGAACCCATTTATATTTAATTATTTAAATAAGGAATTATTTATATGTTTATATTTCTTTATGTCTGAAATTCTGATTTTTTCTGTGATTCAAAACTTACTTTGGTCTTCTTTTATTGTCTTTTCATATTTTTACCTTTCGTTTTCATTTGGAGATAGTTATTCACATGCAGTTGCAAGAATCCTTAGAGAGTCTGTCTCGCTCTCGACCAGCGTGTCCTACAGCACAGTACACAGCCAGGATTTTACAAGTGGCAGCCACAGGATCATCCTCTGGACTGTCACAGCCGCTCAGGGTCCCTTTCACTCCACTTCCTCTCACTTCTGGGCAAATGCCACATCGTGAATGGACTCATCGAATATGTAACATTACTGGAGTTTTTCACACACCCCTTCCGGAAGTTAACTACTTCCTAAAAAAAATTTAAGTGGTTCTGTCTTCTCTAGCTTTTAGCTATGTCAGCAGAACTTAATCAAGTATTTTAGGATTTTCAAGGTGAATTGTGTTGTTCTATTAGTTCATGATTCATTATTTCTTTTTGAGACAACCTCTTACTACGAGCTTAGGCTATAGTTGTATGATTTGTTCTCCTGACTCACATTTGAATCTTATAATATAAAGCTAATATGCTCTGTCTGGCTGTGTTACCATTAATTTTTTAAGTGGAACTATATCTTGTCTGTTGTCTCTTTTTATTTTGTATAGTTCTGTTTTTCACACTCAATACATGTTGTTCACATACTGATTGATAATGCAGTGCTGGTGAAAGCTACTACATTGATAATTAAACATATAATAAACTTTAAATAATTTAAATAATGTTAAAATTAAACAGAATATGCAGATATATATTTTTTCCACTAGAATGCTCCTTCATTTATATCCTCCTTGTTTGTTTAATGTTGTCAGAGATGGGTATTCTATTGCCATTCAAATATTGTAGGTGCGTGAGTTCAGCAAAATAATCCAATATAGTCCAGTAGACCATTATAGTAGAGGGCTATCAACAGGGCTGGCAATGTCTGAAGCTATTCACTTGAGCCCTTACCGCTCAGCCTATTAATATGGCTTTACTTTATATACCTCATGTTTATACATATACAGCTACTTTCTCTTAGTTCAGTGAAAAGAAAGATTTGTACTAATAGTGTTTATACAAGATATCACGTCTGCATCTTGTACTATGAATAACTACTATGAAGACAGCAATATGCGATGTATCAATTATTGTAACTGTCCTACTAACCTGTTTTGAAAACTGTCTCATTGCTATTTCCTTCTCAATAAAATTAATTTAAAAAAAAATAAATTAAACCGAATAACCACAATAATTGAGTGTTAAGCAGTACACGTATAGCTCTAAAAGGTCACTATATTTTTCAGTACAAGCATCTGGGTGGTGATACAGCTAGTGTCACTCAGAAAATTTTCCAGTTGGTTGGACTGATGAACGCTGTAAGTATTTGCTTCTGTAATAGCTTCTGCAGGGACTTGCACTCCTGAGACAATTCCCACACCTTCTTTTATGATGCTGCCTGAATATTCATGTCTTCTGATGTGGGAGAGCTAAGTTTTAGTTTCATATCTGTAAAGTAGGAACAATGATAATTATAAATAGTTCCATTTTTTTAAAAAAGGGGGGAGGGGAAGCCAAGGATAAGTAGAGGGAAAGGAAAAGTGGCCCAAAAAGGGAGTAGAGTGTGCTAGGCTCAGGGACCAGCTTCACGAGAAGTGTGAACATGATATAGTTGTGTGTACAAATACAATAAAATAATTTTTTTTTTAAATAAAACTTTAGCTAGGTGTGGTTGTGCATGCTTGTAATCTGAGCATTTAGGACATTGAGGTAGGAGGGTCTTGGTGTGGGTGAGGCCTGCCTGGGCTGTCCAATGAGTTCAAGGCCAGCCTGCACTACGCAGTGAAGCCCTGTCTCAAAAAAGACCATATCGGGGCCAGCCAAATAGCTCAGTGGATTAAAGCTCCTACAAGCAGGCGCAGGGGCCAGGTTTTGATCTCCAGGCCTTCCATGCTGGCCTCACCCCTGGGGCACACTGAGAAGGCAATTGAGACTGGGCCTGATGGCCACGCCTGTAATCCCAGCTCTTTGGAGGCTGTAAATAGATGGATCTAGTAGTGAGACTCTGAAAACCCTGTAGAACCTTCCATAAAATACAAAACAAAAAAAGACCGTATCTATCTACCTACCTATCATTTATCTTTCTATATGGTTTTCAATGGGTTTGGGAATGCTGGAAGTTGGGACGCTAAACACAGATGCATTATCTCCAGTCCTGTCCCCTTCTATTTAGCACGATCTTTCTGAGTCTCTAAATGTCCCAAGCTATGTTTCAACTTGCAGTCCTCCTGCCTCAGCCTCCCAGCATGCTGGGATTACAGGCATACACCACCACACCCAGCCCTAGTTAGGTTACTCTAAGAATTAAATAATCCACTCACCATGGGGCTTGCTTAAGTGCAAACCTTTTAAAATGCTGAATTGTTAGTATCCTTTATTACCTCTAAGTAGAAAGACCTGGGCCCGCTTGGCAGTTCAGTTCTCTAATACGTGCCATCACTCCTTCCCACGGGCGATACACTAGCAAATCCAGATAGGCCGGGTTGTTTGAACCTGTTTACTATGTGTGTTCTGTTTTAGCTCTTTAGCTCCTTTAATCTTACGGTGATTCTGGCTTCACTGGAGTTTTGGATTGATGAGAACAAAATTCCAACCACTGGAGACGTTAATGAGCTATTACACAGGTTTCAAAATTGGAAAAAGTCTTACCTTGTTCTTCGTCCACACGACATGGCATTTTTACTTGTGTAAGCCGGTTTTGGAATTACTACGTTTTCCATAGGGAGAGCATAGCAATTTAACCCAGCTTCTGGCAATTGGCCAGCCTGTAGCTAACAGGCTTTCTGTCACTTTTCTTGGCCCGCCCCACCGTGTGAATATTGATTGCCACAGCACCAAATCTGCGGCACAGTCACCGGTGTCCCTCCCATCATCTGGTGGCTTGTGGTGAGAGCTCCGTTTTCATCTTTGGACCATAAGCCAGATTATTCACCACTTCATTAAATGTCTCTGGCCGTGCACCACACGCCAACAGTGAGCCACTACTGAATATAGCCTCCTTTATTTTGTGGTCCAAAAATTAAAAAAAAGAAATAGAAACACTATTATATAGTACAAACATAATATAACCACATTGCAGCAATGTTTTGAGCATTTTAGTACCTTTGTTCCTGTCCCTCACCCATGCCAGTGCACGCCTCTGCTGATTCTGGCCAGGTAAAGAGGCTTAAGGATTCTGCCAATTTGTCAGCTCTGTTGCCTTAACTTTCCTTTTGTGGCTATTGTTCTAAATCTATTTTATTGTTTTCAAAAGATACAGGAACACACACTCTAGCCACACCCTAAGCTGTGTTTCCACTAATGGGAGGTGGGCGTGTTTATGAGTTTCATGTCATGGCACGGATTTAAAATGTATCCTGCGAAAGCTGGGTACTGGCTGGGCTTACTTGGGCCAAAGTCCGCGATGCTGACCCCTGTAAACTTGAAGTTACAGAGACGCTCCCAGTTACATCGGCGCCATCTTTCAAGGGATGATCTGCGACAGAGACTACGGGGGAGGCATCGCCCTGGTATGGTGTGGCGTCGTCCCCAGGCCACTGTGTAGAGGACGGAAGCTGCAGGAAGAATACACGATTACACATCTCCCCTTCTTATTTCCTTGTAGAGCAAACTTGCTTTATTCTAGGGACTCTTGTCCCTGAGGCGGCCAAAACAACCAATAAGGGCTCTTCATGGGCCCCTCCTGCAGGAGCTCAAGTATCCTTTTTAAGCAGTTGTTAAAGTGGGGATCCACCATAGCACTTTTATTGTGTGGTGTTCTCAGTTTTCATAGAGTTAGTGTTGGACTTGTGTGTTTTTCAATACAAAGCCTAGATTTGATAAAGCATTGTCTTAAGTATCTGACTAACTTAATTCTGAACCAGACTAAAATATTTGGATCTATTTATCAATCACCTTAAAAATGTATCACAGTGTAGAGTGGATAATAAGAGAACAAAAGGCCACAGGTGACATTATTCAACTTAGTGGAAAACCTTAGTGTACCTGACACTGGTGTTTTCCCCCACTATGTCATAATGCTATGGTTATTCTGGCAAAGAAAGAAACTTGCCTTTTTGTTTCTTCTGTGTGTTTGTACCATGCCTGCTGGTTTCGGATACAGGATGCATAATGCTTTTGCTCTAGGAAGCCAGTGAAAGTGAAGCCAGGTGAAGATATAAATTAAATGGAGATGAAAATCCTTAAAGTTCATAGATCACAGTGTGCAAGAGCTGACTTCTCCGTGTGGGCAAAGGCTTGATCCGGCCTTGGACTGCACAGGGCTCACAGGATGTCAAAACATCCCGCGCCTCTTCCGGCTGATAACTCAAGCAGAACCAGGCTGTGCCAAAGAAGGCTGCCTGCCACCAAGGCCACCAGTAGGGGACTGGGAAATGTGTGGCTCATGGTGGACAAGAGTGGTCCCCCTAGTGAGGGGAACAACTGGAGGAGACTTTTCCGGATTCTTATTCTTTCTTTTCTAAACTAAGCAACACAAGATCTTCCCTGGAAAAATAAGCAGCAGCCTGCTGGAAGACAATAGCTGGTGCTACAAACTCCCACCACCCCATCTGTCCCCCTAATCCTCCCGGACCACAGATGCCACCAGGGGTTGCACCCTTCATACAGTTTCTCCCTAAAAGCTTGTGCATGTGGGGCCAGGGAGATGGCTCAGTGAAATAAGCACTTCCCTGGCAAGTGCAAGGTCCTGAGTTCAATCCTGCATTCTGAAAAAAAAAAAAAAAAAGCTTGTGCATGAATCCACAACCCAGGAAGCTTTTGGCTGAGTAGAAGCAAGGGAGAATAATCAACATATGATTTTTTTTTCAGTACTGGGGATTGAACCTAAGGGCTTTACACTGAGCTATACCTGCAGGCAGCCCTTTTTATTTATTTTAGGTTTTTCTTTTTTTTGAGACAGGGTCTCAGTAAGTTGCTGAGTTGCCAGAATGGGCCCTGCCTCAGCCTCCTAGTGCTGTGACTGCAGGCCGCTGCCATCAGGCCAGGCAACAAAGGACAATTTTTATAATTTAAAACAGTTTAACTGCCCATGTAAGGTCTCCGACATACTGATCGTACCTTACACCTATACGTTATGTAGCGGTTACCACAACAAAATTATTAACCCACTCATCAACCAACACAGTCAGCATTTATGCATGGATGCACTCAAAGCCTGCTCTCTCTCTCTCTCTCTCTCTCTCTCTCTCTCTGTCTGTCTGTCTGTCTGAACTTCAAATAAACAACACAGTCCTATTGTATTTCTGGGTCCCCCCCAGAGTCTCCCCAGGCTCCCCCAGGCTGCACCATCTGGATAAAGAGAACTAAAGCAGGCTGAAAGGAGCTCACACAAGGTCAAAAGGAAGAGAAAGAGTTGTCACACCAACAGCGATGAATGGAGAACAGCAGAGTGATAGGCTGGACTCAACAACACGTCGCAGGTTGTTGCAGGATGATGTTTATTTTTTTCCTTTACAAAACGATGCTAGTTCCTTTATTATGGAAAAAGGACATATTTGATCTTTTTGGAATCTTTTACGATCATTGTTCTATTTGCCTATCCTTCCAGCACCCCGTTGTCTAAATGACTCTCACTTTATAGCATCAAAATGAGTAGTGGAGACCTTTCTCATCTGTGTTCTTCAGCTCATCAATTTTAACGGAAACTGCAATTGTACGGGCTTAGATTGGATTTGTGGGTCATTTTGGAGGAGACTGACATCCTGACGAGGTGGGTCCTCCCCTCCATCAACCAGTAGACCTACTGTGGGCTACTCAGATCAGCTACTGGAGCAAAATTGTATTGAGACTGGGCATGGTGGCACACGCCTGTAATCCCAGCTCTTGGGAGGCTGTAAACAGGCAGATCACTACGAGTCCGATCTAGTAGTGAAACCCTGAACACCCTGAAGACCCTTCCCTAAAATACACACACACACAAAAAAAAAAAGAAGGAAAAGAAAAAACAAATGCCATCAAATGGACAACCTGCTCTGGGCCCTGCCATGCCATGAAAGGATTGTCGATGCAAGGGGAGGAAGGAATAAAGGAGCTTGGAGGAGAAAGCACCTGCTGGCATGCGCATGCCACAGCGACATTTGCAGGAGTGACCTTTCTACCTCAGTAAGCTGTGAAGGATAACAAAAAAAGGAGAGAGGAAAAACTTTATAGGTAGATTAGTTGCCAGGTCCTTTCCACAATATCTCTGAAGCAAGATTATTGAAAATAACCCTGGTGACGTTATGCTATCATTGAAACTCTCAAACATCAGTGGGGTCTTTCCCCTTCTTCCCCACGTAATTACTCCTTCTTTCCTCTTCTGTGTCTTCTCACCTCCCCTTGCTCCGTGGAAAGCTGATGAGGCAGGTATCAGGCTGCGCACAAGGTGTAAGGACTTCACAGGGCCCCAGCTTGGCCATGAAGGGCAGGGCAGAGCCTTCTCAGGTTGCAGCAGAAGGTGGGCCACCAGCCCAGGGCTGGAGGAGCCTTAGCAGTCTGGTGGTGCTGGTAATAAACACCTCACTCTCCTGGCACCGTTGCCGTCTCACGAGGCCAGGCTACATGAAGGCAAAGCCAAGCGACGAGGGAACCCTTGGGTAAAATCCATCTGCATCCTCCTCTTGAAGTGTGGGGTGGACAACGATGAGAAGCTGCTTTAGAGAGGCAAACAGAAGAAACCCCAAGTGCCCTGGAAACACAGCTTGAATTAAGCCCATCCAATTCATGACTTGCAGATTTTTGCTGACATTCCAGTGTCTTAGTAGCATCAAAATGCACTGCAATAAGCATCTTGCTTTTACGAAAAGAAAACCAAAGTATTTAATTTTGAAAATAAATGTTAAACAAACTGTTAGATGTGAGCATTCATATTGTCAGGCATCGTTACCATGATATAAGTTATTTCACAGTGATTTTATAAGTTAAAAAAAAATTTTGTAGAGGATTTATGTAAAATGTCATTTTGGAAGAATCAAATCAGAATGAGCACAACCTGCTCAGGACGTGGCCCACAGACTTCGTCTTTAGAGGTTTCCTGTGTGCACACCAGCACAGTGGCCACGCCGCTCTTGTGTACATTAAGTTTCTAGGACAGGATTTTCATAGATCTGATGCCATCGAATGAGTCCCCATCCACAGTAGGGTACACTCTCAGGTTTCACTGTGCCTTGTTTGTACAATGTAACGCCACCTGTAAGTGTTAAATTGGACTAATATGGCTGGCCCCTGTGTGGGGCATATATCCCATTTTATTATGTGATAGTGTTTAATAACTGAGTTGTTCTGACAATAGATAAAATGGAAGTAACGTGTGCATGTCACCTGTGGTTTGTCTTTCAGTACCCCAAAAGTATAACTCTGGACTCCTTTGGAATTATTTTAGTTCAGCTACTGAGTCTGAGCATGGGAATCCCATATGATGACGTTAGCCAGTGCTACTGCCCAGGAGCTGTCTGCATAATGAATCCAGAAGCACTGTAAGAAGCCTAGCTTTTAAACCTGCAGTAAGGTATTCAGGTGTATTAATTTTAAGGAGATTTCATCCGTTCAGCTGTCAGCTATGACCAAGGACCTGGATCAAAGGATGTGCCCCAGGGCCAGGTGCCATGCCTCGGCACCACACTGTTGCTCATAGGCCGCTGTCATGCCTGCTTGCTCTTGCCTGAGCTACCTATACTTCCCACTGTTCGCTTGTGTATTTTCTGATAATCTGTGGTTTGGTGATCAAATGCAGTCTTGCAGCCAGCATAGGAGATTGCGGCTTCCCGGAATCTCTTCCATCCTGCCCCAGTTCCGCTGCCTCGGCCTCCACCGATGGAAAGATGTTGAATGTGTTTAGGAATCTTGCTGTGCCTCCAGGCGTAGGGAGCTTGCTTGTGTCTTCTTACTCTTCTGAGAGCTCCTTAGGGAAGTGTGAGTGACATCAGACAGGCGGGGCACTGAAGGAGACCATCTTGCCCATGACGGAAGCAGGGCTGTTGTTTTCTAGACAGACAGTTTCTGGAGGTGCTTTCTGCCTCTCAAACATCTTAGGGAACTGAGGCCCCGCTGCCTTCAGCACCAGATGTCTCACTGTCCATCACTTCTCTATGGCTCCCCAAAATACTTGTTCCCAAGCTCTTGCTTCAGGCCCTGATGAGAGAAGGAGCCTATATCAAAATAGGTGCCTCCTAAGTGCCTGCAAACAACGTCTTTTCATGATGTGATGGTTGATTTGGATGAATTCTACGACGGCAGGAAGGGTGTATTTGGCAGGGCAATGCAGCAGGTCCAGGGTATGAGCAGGCTGGCCTTGGTCTTTCAGGGTCCTCAGAATGATTACAACACAGTGGGGCCAAAGACATTCCTATTGGTTGGGCACCCAGGGAATCCCCGTCAAGTGCCAGCTGTTGGCGGTGCAGCACTGTGGCTCCCTTGCAGACCCTGCGGGGCACTTACAGAGCTGAGTATGCATGCAGCAGGCAGTAATAGCCAGCGACTGTGGCCCGGAAGCTGAAGAGGTGCCCCGCCATTTGGGTATTTTCAGATCTGCAGCACCGTAAGATGAAGTGAGCACCTCAATCTACCCGGGCAGCTAGAGAAGGTCCAGATAACACGGGGAATGGCATGAGCGGGGAGCCCAGGTCCCCTCCCTCTGCCACACCCATATTTTGTAATCACTTCTCATCCTTGAGCGGTTCCCTAAAACTAGTGGAGGAAAGAAGAAAACTACAGTCACCTTTTAATATTTGAGCTGTAGAATGAAGAAAGCAAACAAGTCACATACGTAGTCCAATTAGATTGAGGCCTCAGGACAGCAGGGAACTGTAAATGGCCTGTGAGCAGGTTTGTGTTTGTCGTTCCTCCTTGTCCTCGTGTGAGTGAAGGATCAGAAGGTGGGTTGGAGGCAGACACCTGTGCTATGAGAAATGACTTGGGTATCGAGAACTTGGTGCTGTAAAATCAGACATCTAGAGACTGAGGCAAGAAGGAAGCATGTGAGTCTGTGGAGAGTGGTACTGAGCAGAGTTGCTACTGTCTGTCAGCAGCTGCTGCCTCTTCTTTTTCAGTCAACGATGGATCAAAACATGCCTGCAACTCCAGCTCTTAGGGAGGCTGAGGCAGGAAGATCCAAAGTTCAAGCCCAGCATGGGCAACATAGCTACTTACTGAGCCTCTGTGTCCGAATTTAAGAATGTAAAGTTTAAGAATGCAAAAACAGTGTTGAGAATGTAGCTCACTGAAAAGGCCCTGGGCTCAAACACCAGCATTGCAGAAACAAACAATCTGTACCAAACATGCATAGATTTTTCTTTCTTGCCAGAGTTTCCTAAAAACTCTAGTGCAGCAACTATTGACATAGCATCTATATTGTACCAGGTATTGTAAAGAACCCAGGGATGTTTTAAAGAACACTACAGGATGTGTGCACATGTGACATGAAAAAACTACTTCATGCTACATGTCCATCGGGGGTCCAGATGTTGTGTCTCATTTTCACTTCTCACCAGCCAGTATCTACTTGAGAATAGGTACTCAAAGACCTGGCCCACATTTTGGCAGCCAGCAGGGTCAATCGGCTTCTTTCCCGGGGGCCACCCATCAGACAAGCCCTAAAGAGAAGAGCACCCCCCCACACACAGGAGCAGCCTTCAGCCACTTGGGTGGAGCACCAGCTTCCTGCTGATCCCGGGGACATTTCCTTTTCTGAGACAGAGTCTCACTATGCAGTTCAGGCTGGTCTTGAACTCACTTACATAGTCCAGGTTGACCTCAAAATCACAGCGATCCTCCTCCCTCTACTCCAAGTGCTGGGATTATAGGTGAGAACGGTCACAGCCCGCTCTCCAAGGACAATTTTGCTGGCTGTCCATGTGCTGCTCTATAGTCTTCCAGGATGCAGTCCCTATTGCTAAATTAATAATGCACCCATTTTTCTTTACTCTGGCTTCCTAACATCATATCACAAAAACTTCCTGCTATTGAGCTCATGCCTTGGATATTTTTCCTGGTTATTCTAGACAAAGACACATGACATTTTGTATAGTTCATATTAATAATGTTGAGCAATGAATTAGGCCTGCTGTAAAATGCTAAATTAAACGCTTTATGCTAAGAGGCATTTTCTGGAAACTCAACCCGAACCTTGAACTTTGCCGTGTTTCTAGTCATTCCAGTGGCGTGAGGATGTTCAGCAACTGCAGCATGGAAGCTTTCATGCATTTCATGTCCAAGCAGATGTCCCAGTGCCTGCAGAACCAGCCGCGCCTGGAGCCGTCTTACCGGCAAAATCCGGTTTGTGGCAACAACAAGGTGGAGCAAGGTGAAGCCTGCGACTGTGGGACGGAACAGGTCAGTGCCAGCTCGCAAAGGCCTCAGAAAGACGGAGGAGCAGTTAGGCGCTGCTGCGTGGGTTCGTTGACAGGCTGGTTTTATTTTTTTTATTGTATGTTATTGAGGTATGATCAAAAAGCTTTTACAGGAGCCGGGCGTGGTGGCGCATGCCTGTAATCCCAGCACTTGGAAGGCTGAGGCAGGAGGATTGTTGTGAGTTCGAAACCAGCCTGAGCTACAAAGTGAGCTTAAGGCCAGCCTGAACTGCATAGTGAGACCCTGTCTCAAAAAAAAAAAAAAAAAAAAAAAAAAAAAAAAAAAAAAAAAAAAAAAAAAAAAAAAAAAGACAAAAAAAAAATAAATAAACAAAAAGCTTTTACTGCTTATTGAAGGAACAAAACCTGTATGCATTTATGGTGTGTGACTCGATTGTTTAAGCACACATTATAAAATATTCACCATAAACTAATTAACATAGCAGTAATTTCACCGCTCTCTCTGGCTTTTACAAATAAATGATAGCTCACTCTCTCATAACTTTTTAGAAGTTCTTTTAGTATATACTTGCAGTATTATTGTATCTGTCATGGAGAGTTGGCACGTGAGCATAACCTGTCATAATACTTTTTCTTCATTCATTTATGTGTTTGGCACAGGGTGTCACTGTGGAGTTCAGACTCCTAGTGATCCTCCTGCTCTTAGCCTCCCCAGCACTGGGATTACAGGCGTGTGCCCCCGGGCCCAGACTCCATCCCCGGCTCAGCCTGCCCTGGGGGCAGAGCCAGTGTGGCATGTGGTGCAGAGGATAGAACCCCAGTTCCTACACTCGCCAAAACGGGCGCTTCATCTGCTGAGCCATCTCGCTGGCCCTACATATCATATTTCTTGTCAAATTCTCTTTTCCTCCGTCCCCTTCTTGCCTTCATTATTCTGGTGAAAACAATTAAGGTGCATCCTTTTAGCAAATTTCAAGTATACAATAGAATATCATTAACTGCACGTCACATTGCTGTGCATTATACTGAGATCTCTCAGCCTGTATAACAAAATTTTGTACTTTAGGGTCATAGTCTGTTTATCCCTCCCCGCAGCTCTCTCAATAACCGTGATTCTAATCACCCAAACAGATAATTCTCAACATCACTAATCTTATTACAGAGCTGATCCGCACTGGTTCTCCCCCTCCAGAGCACTTGTTCACAGCACTTATTCCAACCTAAAATCTTCCATTCAAGTAAAGAGATGTAAAATTTTCCATATAGAATAAGAAAACATGAGGTGAACCCATTTGTAGGTTTTGAATATTTAAGTCAGTATTTTAGCCAAAAAGATTTGAAATGCATGTAAGCAAAGCAAAGACAGTCTTTCCAAACCACAGAAACTAGATAAATTGGCCAGGTTGGAGGGCTGTGGAAAGAATAAAGCTAAAGATAATACAAAGTGAGGGGCCCACCCCCAGGCCCTGTGAGTGTGTAAGAGAGCTTCTGCTCTCTCCTACACCCACCAGACCAAGAATAGGCCCACCACATAAGAGAGACCTTTCCCCATGTTATGAGACCTCCCCCGCCCCTCCAGAGCCAACGCAGCCCACCCTGCATGCAGAATGAGTGAGACCCTCTACCACACTCTTGGGACCCCCAGATCCAGCCCAAGCACAGGTCCAGCTAGTGTGTGGGAGAGCTTCTGCGCCAGGGGCACAAAGAGGGTCCCCACAGGTTCACTGTTGTGCCAGAGGGGCATAACAGGTTCACTTCCAAGGGCTGTAGCAGGAACAAGCTGAACGTAACAGCTAGACCCAAGCAAGGCATAACCGGATAAACTTAATAGAGTTGCACCCAAATTTCAGTAGGTGCTAAGGTTATAACTGCACCAAAGCTCTACACCAAAGGTCAGAGGTCAGTGCTATACAAAATGATAAAGACAAGGAGCAAAATGCAATCTCAGGCTTCAAGCCCACCAATAACAAGTGGAGAGGACACTAGCTCAGCTGAAATGTATGAATTAATAGCGCCAGAAGTAAAGAAACAACAGCAGAAAGGTATACAGGAAATCAGAGCACAATTAATTTTTGAAATAAAAAAGAAATCTCTGAATTCATAGCATCTGAAGTAAAGAATCAAATACAGAAACATATGGAGGAAACTCAATTTGAAAAACAACCAGCAGTAAAAGAATTAATAACTGCTTCTAAAAAGAGCACCAATAAAAAAAATAGAGGAGATGAGAAAAATTATGGATTCCTTGAAAGAGCAATACAGGAAGGAAATACATCACATGAAGCAGAGTCAAAGAGATACAGAGGAAGTTAAAATCTCAATCTCAAGCCTGCAAAAACATTTGAGTGAAAGTGAAGACAGAGTTTCAGATCTTGAAGATGCTGGTGCAGCTGGTGAAAAGGTAAGAAAGGATCTCTTAAAAACAACTAGGATGCAGGAAAAAATGATTCATCACCTGCAAGATAATGCAAAGATGAACAATGTGAGACTAATAGGCTCAATGAGAAGGATGGAGTCAATACAAATGATATAAAAAGACTATAGGAAGAAGTAATAGCAGAAAACTTCCCAAATATGAGGAAACAATCTTGATATTCAACTAACTGAAGCATATACAATGCCAAATAACTTTAACCCAATTAAAAACACACTGAGACATATAATAGTCAAGATCCCAGAAATCCAGCACAAGAATAATATACTGAAAGCTGCTAGAGAAAAGAAGCAGATCACATTCAAAGGAAAACCCGTCAGAATTAGGGCCGACTTCTCTTCACAAACCATGAAGGCAAGAAGCGCATGGACCAGAGTACTTCAAGTCCTCTATGAAAACAAATTCCAGCCCTGCAAAACTCTCTTTCAAGTATGACTGAGAAGTGAAATATTTTCATGAGAAAGAACAACTAAAGAATTTCATGATGACAAAGCCAACCCTATACAGACTACTGAAAGATGTTCTAGAGAGGGACAAAAATGATCAGAAATCTACAAATAAGAACAGAAGCAACCAACTAAATAGGGCAAACAATAAAACACAGGACAGAAAGGAGTAACAACAGCACGTAAATAACATGTCAATCATAACTCAACACATCTTAATTATAGCCATCAATGTAAATGGACTCAATTCACCAATTAAGAGAAATAGACTGGCACAGTGGATTAGGAAACACAACCCAACAATATGCTGTATACAAGAAACACACTTAACTCAAAAAGACATTCATAGGCTTAAAGTCAAAGGATGGAAAACAATACTACATGCCCCAGCACCTCAGAAAAAATCAGGAGTAGCAATTCTGTCTCAGACAGTCTCAACTTCAAACCAAGAATTATCAAACGACACAAAAAAGGCCACTATATATTGGTCAGGGGAAAAATTCAAGAGGCAGAGGTAACATTCATAAATATCTATGCACCAAACATGGGAGCACCCAACTGTATAAAACAAATCTTAATGGACATGAAAAATCTAATATCCAAGATGACAGTCTTAACAAGAGACCTTAACACCCCCTTATCCCAAAAAGATAGGTCAACCAGACACAAAATTATCAGAGAAATAGCATAACTGAACCAGAGCTTGGAACAAATGGACTTGGTGGACATATACCCAACCACAGCTGAATACACACTTTTTTCAGCTACACATGGGTCATTTTCTAAAATGGACCACATCCTAGTGCATAGGTCATCCTTAAGTATATACTTAAGTATAAGAAAACAGAAACTATCCCGTGCATATTATTTGCCCACACTGCAATGAAACTGGAAACAAACGATAAAAGAAACCAGAAAAACCTCCTCAATACATGGAAATTAAACATCGCCCTACTCAGCAGTTAACGGATCACAGGTGAAATTAAACAAAAAATTCAACAATATCTACAATTCAATGAAAATTCATCTTCAACTTATCAGAATTTATGGGATGTGATGAAAGCACTTCTCAGAGGGAAATTCATAGCTGTGAACACAGACATTAGGAAAACAGAACGGGAACAAATAAACATCCTAATGCTGTACCTCCAACATCTAGAAGAGGAAGAGCAAACGAAACCCAGAGCCCAAAGATGGGAAGAAATCATAAAGATTAGAGCAAAAATGAATTCACTTGAGATGAAGAAACCAGTTCAAAGAATTAACGAATCATCAAAAAGCTGGTTCTTTGAAAAACTAAATAAAATTGATAAGCCCCTAGCTAACCTTATCAAAAGAGGAAAGAAAAAATTCAAATACAAGCAATAAGGAATGAAAAGGGTATAATCACCACAGACCAGTGGAAAATCACAAGATTATCCATAGCTACTTTGAGAATCTTTACGCTCACAGTATAAAAGACACAGACGAAATAGACAGATTCCTAGAAAGATACAAATTACCAAAACTGAATCCAGAAGATATAACAACTCTCAATAACCTGGTAACAGCCAGTGAAACACAAAATGTAATAAAAAAAAAAAAAAAAAAAACCTGCCAACAAAGAAAGGTCCAGGTCCTGATGGATTCACAGCTGAATTCTACAAGAAATTTATAGAAGATATATGCCCTACACTCCTCAAACTCTTAAATAAAATTGAAAAGGAAACAGTTCTCCCAAAATCATTGCTGGAGGCAAGTATTATACTGATTCCAAAACCAGGGAAAGACACAACTAAATAAGAGAACTACAGGCCAATCTCCCTTAAGAACATAGATGCTAAAATCCTCAATAAAATCCTAGCAAATAGAATACAGCAAGTCATACAGAAGATCATACACCATGACCAGGTAGGATTCATCCCAGGGATGCAAGGATTGTTTTATATTTGAAAATCTATAAATGTAATGCACTATATCAGTAGAAATCTAAAAACCACATGATCATCTCAATTTATGCAGAAAAGGCTTTTGACAATGTCCAACTCTCATTCATCTTCAAAGTCGTACAGAAAATTGGAATAGAAGGCCTCTACCTCAATTTGATGACAACCCAATGGCTCATATAATTCTAAATGGGGAAAAACTGAAATCTTTTACTCTCAGATCAGGTACAAGACAAGGATGTCCTCTATCACTTCTCCTATTCAGTATAGTTCTGGAATCATTAGCTAGAGTCCTTAGACAAGAGGGAGAAATTAAAAAATAAGAATAGATAAAGAAGAAGTTAAATTATCATTTTTTGTGGATAACATGGTACTTTACTTGGAAGACCCAAAAAAACTTCACCAAGAGGCTACTAGAATTGATACACAAATTCAGTAGCATAGCAGGATACAAAGACAATACCCGAAAGTCAATAGCATTCCTCTACACAGATAACAAACACACTGGGAGGGAAATTAGAGAGACAATACCTTTTTTTTTTTTTTTTTTTTTTTTGTCTTTTTGAGACAGGGTCTCACTATGCAGTTCAGGCTGGCCTTAAGCTCACTTTGTAGCTCAGGCTGGTCTCGAACTCACAGCAATCCTCCTGCCTCAGCCTCCCGAGTGCTGGGATTACAGGCATATGCCACCTTGCCCGGCTGAGACAATACCTTTTAAAATAACACCATGGAAAATGAAATATCTTGGAATTCATCTAACTAAAGAAGTCAAAGATCTTTTCACAGAAAATTACAGTACTCTGAAACAAGAGATTGTAGAAGATTTTAGAAAATAGAAAGATGTTCTCTACTCCTGGATAGGAAGAACCAACATCGTGAAAAGGGCCATACTCCCAAAATTGCTATATAGATTTAATGAAATGCCTATCAAACTACCACCAACATACCTCACAGACCTAGAGAAATCATTCCTAAAATTTATTTGGAACCAGAAAAGACCTAGAATAGCAAAGACAATCCTGGGCAACAAAGACAAAGCAGAAGGCATTACAATTCTTGACTTGAAATTATACTACAAAGCTACTGTGATAAAATCAGCATGGTATTGGCAACAAAATAGACCTGAGAATCAATGGAATAGATTAGAAGATGAAGAGGATCTACAAACACACTCAGCCACCTGATCTTCGACAAAGGAGCCAAACACACTTACTAGAAGAAAGCCTTTTTAACAAATGGTGCTGGAAAACCTGGCTCTCTACATGCCAAAAAATAAACTTGACCCAGGTCTATCACCATGCACTGAGCTAAAGTAAAAATGGATTAAAGATCTAAACATTAAAACAGAAACAATAAATCTCCTGGAAGAGAAAGTAGGAAGAACATAGGGGTAGGCAAAGTGTTCATGAAAAAAAATCAAATCGCACAGGTAAGACTTGAAAGAATTAACAACTGGAATCACCTCTTAGTGAGAAGTCTTGCATGTCAAAAGAAATTACCAACAAAGTGAAAAGACAACCCACAAATTTTGAAAAAATCTTAACTAATAAGCACTCAGACAAAGATCTGCTCTCTATAATCTACAAAGAACTAAAAAAAATTAGGGCCCATAGATTTAAAGACCCAATCCAGAAATGGGCATCCGAGATGAGCACACACTTCTCAGAGGATGAAATTAGAGAAGTAAATAAATATTTGAAAAAATGCTCCACATCGCTAGCCATCCGTGAAATGCCAATTAAAACAACACTGAGATACCATCTCACCCTAGAAAGAATGGCTATCATAAATAAATCAACAAACAACAAATATTGGAGAGGATGTGGGGAATAAGGAAACTTTTTCCACTGCTGGTGGGAATGTAGACTGGCGCAACCATTGTGGAGATCAGTGTGGAGACTCTTTAAAAAACTAGTACTGGAAATCCCATTCAAGCCAGCTATCCCCCTACTTGGAATTTTCCTGGAGGAACTGAAAACATTGTATCATAGTGATATATGTGTACTATGTTTATAGCAGCACAATTTGTGATAGCCAAATCTTGGAAACAACCAAGATGCTTGTCACATGAGGAGTGGTTGAAAAAGATGGGGTATCTTTATACAATGGAGTATTACTCAGCTATATACTCAAAAGTCTTCATATTTAAGTGGATGCCACTTGAAGATATACTTATAAGCAAAATAAACTAGACCCACATGCACAAATATTGTATAGTCTCCCTAGGATAAGAATTCAAAGAAGAAACACAAATAGAAAGGTATCGCACAATTAAAAGAAAAGCGAGAACTTGAGGATTGGACAATGAGGAGAGGGCAAGAAGAAAATCTGGGAAACATGACAGGGGCAAAGCCATGCATTTATATGCACAAGATGGGTAAGACAATGATCCTGAGACACATCTGCAGGTTTTGAAACTAGCAGTTAATCGGTAGGCTTCTCATCCTGATTCACTATACATGTTGATACCTGTGAACCAAGCAACTGCACTGAAGATAGCAATGTGTAATAGAAGGGTCACGCTTGGAATGCCTGTCATTCTGGTCTTCTAAATGCATACTTCTTGTCATGACACGCCAATTATTACCATATTGTCCCTCAAGTAATTTTTTTTCTTTCTTTTTTTTTTTTTTTAATTAAGGGTAATAAACGAAAAAAGGACACCAGGAAAAAAAAAAAGTCACAGGACTGTCCTGCTACAGTGATGTATATGGTTAGATTTCTAAATTTCTCTGTAAAATATTTGTTTATTACTATTTTTTAATTATTTTTCTTCATATTCTGTGGGGACTTAAAGTTCCACATATTAATACTTGATGGAAAAGACCTGCCTAACATTATTGATACTTAGACAGATAGTTAGGTTAAACTGAATTGCATATGTTGCAGGGTAATAATAAGCTTCTCTTTTGGAGGATTAACAATCTAAATTTGCAGACCAAAGATCAGAGAAAAAGAAGGGCTGCAAGGACAGCCAACATTTTGGCCCTACCCTTTCAAGGTCAGTGAAAACTCAGGACATAGGAGAACCTGTACTGTAACATCATGTAACTCAGTAGTGCCCCAAATTTTCTGATCAAGGAGATTATGGGGCCACAAAGGAATGTGATAAATGATGTAGAGTGTGCCTAAGGAGAGTCACATGGAGAGAAAACATTCTCTCAGGCTTTCACAGAGAGCAAGTTGGTCAAGTAATGGCTGTGACTCATCCACATGGTTGACACTGACAAGGGATCTATAAAGTGAGGTACAGGGTTACAGGATAAACCCTGAGGGGACTTGACTGACCTTATCAGATAAAAAAAGTCACATTTCTTGTTATATAGGTCTTGCTTTATCTTAGTCTTAACCATTCAGCAGGAAAGTATAAAAACAAGATATGTAAAGTAAAGCCATATTAATATGCTTCTGTGGATAATCCACTACTATTGTGAACTGCTAGACTGTGTTGGATTGTTTTGCTGAATTCTTCCATCTATAGTACTTAGATGCCAATGGAATGCCCATCTCTGACAGGAATAAACAAAAAAGGGGATACAAAGGAAGGACCATTTTGTATTTGTGTAGACAGAATAGTTAGGACAGATATACAGCTACTTTTGCTTAATTGAATGAGTAGAAAAATGTGTGCTGATAGTGTTTGGACAGGATGTCCTGTCTGCTTCTTGTACTATGGATAATCACTAAGAAGATAACAATGTACAATGTGTTAATTATTGAAACTGTCCTATTGATCACTTTTGATATTGTGTCATTGCTATTTGTTTCTCAATAAAATAAAATTTAGAAAAAAACAAAGTGATGGAGGGGAAAAGGAGAAATGGAATGAGAGAACTTTTTTTCTCCCAGTGTAGGGCGTGGGCTTGGGAATCAAACATGCATGGAATCCAGTATTCTATGCAGAGGCTGCATCCCCATGGGCACCCTCCTCAAGGAAAGTATGCTTCTAAGTTCCTTAGTGGGTAATGTGTTTTAGTCAAATAGCTCCCTACCTCTGCCCCCCCCCCCACTTACTGTGGTTTGGTTTGGCTTAAGTGGAAACCCTTAAATAGTTGCACTAAAAGTTGACAGTAGTGTATCTCAGCTACATTAAATGTCATATGATTGAGTCCTAAGTGTACTAGTCTCTTTTTCCTCTAGAATTCCATACACACAGAAAAAGCAGTGAGATTTACTGGACAAGCCAGCTGTGAAAAGTGTATGGCCTTGTCAATGTGTCACTGTGAATCACATTAAGACTGTTGAAATCTATAACATTTCTTTGTGCTGAAACTTTCCCCTTCAAGTTCCTAGGAATTCGGAACATGGGGTGTTTATGTGTGTGTGTGTGTGTGTGTGTGTGTGTGTGTGTGTGTGTAAATATGTTGTTGCTCCAATCCTCTTATCTGTTTCTTTTATTATCCTTAATAATAAAAAATGTTAAAACCAATTTATAGGGTAGAGGTGAATTTTAATATTAAAAGGGGCACAATGATATGTGGATAAATGTCTTAAAAGTGAAAATTTCAGTCATCCTGAGATACAATATCATTTTCAGCTGTCATTAGAGAATTAAAAATGAAGCAAACTTACAATATCCCATAAAGTATTGAACTATCAATAGTACAGTAGATCCAGAAGGCTCAAATAAGAACTTATCACTGCAAGATTTTTAGATTATAATTTCTGTTTATCTCATATTTTGTATTTAACCAAATATTTATGTGCAACAACCAGAGAGCTCATCAATGTATCAGCTAGGATCCCAGAGAATCCTATTACCAATATAGCCAAACTTAATTTAAAAATATTTTTTTAAAAAACACCATGGTCTAAACACTTTGTAGATAATCAATAAATGAAAGTTAATAAATAGGTGACCTTTCTTTCTGTTTTCCAACCTTTGAAGTCAAGCATCTATCTGTGTACCATGCAGCATGTTTTCATCAGTAAAATATGTATCCAATGTAACAAAAAGTTGAAAGATACTTCAGATCATTTGATTTGCCTTCTAGGAGTGTCAAAGTAACATGCCTGTCTGCTGTGAGTTTTCTACATGTAGACTGAAAGATACTTCAGAATGTTCTCGTGGGCCATGTTGTGACAAATGTCAGGTAAGAAACATATAAATATATTTGGTCCAGGGTGTCACTACGCAGCTCTGACTCACAGTGATCCTCCTGTTTTCAGCCTTCCCAGGTCTGAGGTTACAGGCATGTACTCCCATGCCCGGAGTCAGTCACCAGCTCAGCAGGCCCAGGGGTGGGGCCCGTGCAGTATGTGGTACTTGGAATTGCACCACAATCCCTGGCTTGCCTAAGCAGGTACTTAGCTTGCTGAGCTACCTCACCAGCCCTAGAAACATTTTTTTAAAATATCTCCATGGCATACGTAGTGCAAATTGCTACTCTGTATCATTCTCATACCTCTGCATTCTGTGCTGTTCAATATAATGTACTTCACCCCATCAGTACAAAGCTAAAGGGCAAGTGTGCCGGGCTCCCGCGGACGAGTGTGACCTCCCCGAGTACTGCAACGGCACCTCTGAGTCTTGCCAAGAAGACTTTTATATTCTCAATGGGCACAAATGCGGAGACAACAAGTGGATCTGCATGAATGGGAGGTGTCTGACAGGGAAGACTCAATGCATAAAACTATTTGGTGAAGGTATTTATGATCATTTGGCTTTCTATATTCGTGTTTGGCTGGATACTGAAAAGAAGTAGATGTTCCACTTCACTCCCAAGCACAGTGCAGCAGAGTAAGCAAAGGACAGCATCAAACACAATAGTTGCAACCTAGGAAATATCACATAGTGGCTCATTTGTTCATTAGGCTAGATACCTACTGTTAGGCAACGGATTCATATGGACACTATTACTATTGTGTAGGACAGCAAAGGTCTTTGAAACGAATGGAGAAATAACTGCTGAGAGAACAAATAGGTCAGGAAAACCCTCCACTGTCCAAAGCTAACCAGCTGAACTGAATGTTTCTTAGTCTCAAAGACTTTTTCCTCTGGCGAGGAAAATGAGTTCAATAAATAGACGATGTTTTCTGTAGAGACCCACACAGAACTTGGCCTTGAAAGTTAGACTCCATCCTCACCTAACAGACATTAACTATATGTGTCAAAGCCTTGGTTTATATGCAGGGAACACATGTAATTTTATCTGCCAATGTGGAAAATCAAATAAATGAATAAACTAAAAATGTAAAAGTGAAATTAAGAATGATTCCGTCCTAAGTAGTGTAATCAAGCAGGAATGGCATATCAAAGAGTAAGCTGTAGGTCTGCAGACAATATACCTGCTGAAGTACTGGAGTGGCTGCCTTTGCTTTATTTGCTTGTGAATGGCTTTTTTTTCTTTCTTTCTTTCTTTCTTTCTTTCTTTCTTTCTTTCTTTCTAGCTTCTGATTTTGACTAGCCCTTTTTTTTCTTTTTTAAGAGGCAAGATCTTGCTATGTAGTTTAGGCTGGCCTTGAATTTGTTCATGTAGTCCATCCTGGATTGAAGATATGCACTACCACACTCCACTTTGAATAATATTTTAGACAAAGATATATTTCTAATTAAAAATCATTCCACTGTTTCCCTTCTTTTTTTTTTTTGTCTTTTTGAGACAGGGTCTCACTATGCAGTTCAGGCTGGCCTCGAGCTCACTTTGTAGCTCAGGCTGGTCTCGAACTCACAACAATCCTCCTGCCTCAGCCTCCCAAGTGCTGGGATTACAGGCATGCACCACCATGCCTGGCAGACTGTTTCCCTTCTTTACTATCTTTGAAAAGCTCTGCTTATAATCTAAATGCTCTTCTTACATAGATACTTCCATCCATCTTTTTCCTCTTTAGGAATAGGAGACAAGAGACCATTCACTTTATTTAATGTCCTGTTGCCCCCCAAATAAGACGTATTCAGAAATCAAGTTCTAGCATAATTTTAATTTCTAAGATCATGTTAGAACTTGTTTTCTGGGTAGGTCTTTCCTTGGGGACAATAGGATATATCTGTTGATGACTGATACTCTGAAGTTTAGAGTTCAGACAAGACCAATGGACATAACCACACCTCTTCATGCTCCGAGTGTAGGTTTTCAGGATTTTCTCTGAACTTTTCTACCAAAAAATCTGCTCTGCTTCACAAAATTTCTCTTAATATTTTAATGTCCTGCCTTGCTCATGTTTAGAATCAGGACCCAGCCCAGAAGAAGAAATTGACTATATGCTGAAGGTCACTGAGTCTAGTTTTGTCGCTGCATCTATAGGAGACTCTCGGGCATTGATGTACTTTTTCACCCAGACCTGCTTTCCCAGTGACTGCTGGAACAATATAATTGCTTTTGTGTTCCCTGGTGACTCTAAGGAGTGTGTTGGGGTGTTGGGGTGGGGGTGGAGGGCTGCTCGTTCTATCTCATTTTCTCCCAGAGGTCTAGTACAGTCATCAAGCATCTCCTCTAAAGGCTCTGGCTGAGAGGAGAGCTGATAGAGGTTATAAAAATTAAACTACAGTTTAAGTAGGTTGGGACTTAGGACTAAAATTAAACAGATTACAGAAATACATTGGAGGTAAATGTGAGAATGAACCACCTGTGATGTCAAGATTTCTTTTTTGGTCGGAGGAAATTATGAAATGATGACGAGCAGATGATTGGGTCTTGGTCTGATTGGGAAGCTATGCATGCAAAAAGCGTATTGACCAGTGAGTGCATTATATGTTTTAAAATTTTCTTATGTACTTATAAACCTGTATTTGTAGATTTACTAAAACTAGAAGTCAACTACATGCAATTATTTGTGCTAAAATATGTCTAGTAGTACATGTGTATGGGCAATAAGCAAAAGTCCTTTTAGTTTTTAAATATTTTTACTGAAGTGGTTTTATATGATCTTAAGGCTAGTTTTACATTCTAATGTTATTTGGTATGGTATATTTTAAATCATCTCAGAATTTTAAATATATTCAGTAGTTATTTTAATTTGAATTACTCTATGTGTAATATGACTAACATTTTCTTTCAGGTATAGACTTTGCTCCACCTGAATGTTATGAACAACTTAATTCTAAGAATGATATGTCTGGAAACTGTGGTATAACAGGCCCTGGGAAATACACAGCATGTACGCCTGGGTATGCTCTAGGAAATCCAAGAACCTCTGCTGCATTGTATTTGAAAAGATCATGATTAACTAAGGTTGTATGTAATCAAGATGTCACCTGACCATGACAGAAAACTGTTCCATGAAGTGGTAAATGTGACAGAGGCAGAGATGTGCTACCTTTACCTGCCTGATTTACACAAACCGTCCTGTATGCTGTACCGCATAGAAGCTAGATACTCATCCATAATTCCTTTTTTTATTTTGTATGCCATGTCCCACTGCAAGTCAGTGGGAGTACACAGCACATTTCTGGGATCCATCTTGGACCTACCACAGAACTGTAGATGCCACAGGAATTTTGTTACTCTTATATTTACCTGTTTATTTGATGGGTTTTCCTTGCTCTGTCTAGTTGAGGTTTATTTTTGCGTTATTTTATTTTTGAGGGTATTTTGCTCACTCGCTCTCTTGCTCTCGCTCTTGCTCTCTCACTCTCGCTCTCTCTCGTATTCTCTCTCTTGCTCTCTCTCTCTCCTCTATCTTCTTTCACATTTAGATTCTTACCTGTCTTTTAGTTTTCTTCTACATATTTTCTTCTTCTCTGTCCTCAACTATCTTATTTGATCTTACAATATTTTCATGTGAATACACATTCTCTCTTCTCCTTCTGATTCACTTCAATGCTACTTTAGTTTCTCTGCCATTTTTTGCCTCCTGTGTATTTCCTAAAAGGGAGATGACCATTCTTTTCCTCCAATCTTGCTCCTACTATATTTAACCTTATTTATCTCTCCATCTTCCTCTCCCCCTCTCTACGCCCTCCCTCCCACCCACACACATCAGCGTAAAATCACTCCACCAGGGATAAAATCCTTGCACAGAAGCTCCTGGTGTATGATGGATTTTGTTATATAACTGTAGAATTTGGTTCTGTGGTTAAAGGTGTCAGCTTAATAGTTACCATAGTTTGTCAGTAGCCAGGCTGTGCTTGAGACCATTGTTATTGTTATTTGTACTACTTTAGCCAAGATGTAATACCTATCATAATCCATTTTTCTCCCTTGTATGACAACATTGTGATTATACGGGGTCATAACCATCACTGAAGTCCAGTACCAAAGGAATTGGTGCTGAACTAAATAGATAACAACTGCCCATCATTAACAAATTGGCAAGGCAGTTTCCTTTGGTGGACACAAAGACCAAGAACCACCTGCAGCTAGAAAACATCCCTGAGGAGCAGGCATATCCTAGGAAAATGTTAATGCTGGAGATAAAACTATCTACCTTAATGAATCTTCAAGTTTCAAGAAATAAAAAATAGAAAGTGAGGCAATCTGATCTGAAGAACTTGGCTGTCGCTGCTTGTGGGACCTGCTGCCCTGTTGCCCTACCATGGCAGTTTATGAGACCCACCTCAATCACACTATATCAGCAACCTCAATGAGAAGATCAAGAAAGATGAGCTGAAGAAGTCCCTGTATGCCATCTTCTCCCAGTTTGGTCAGATTACAGGTATTCTGGGGTCTCGGAGCCTGAAGATGAGAGGACAGGCTTTTATAATCTTGAAGGAGGTCAGCAGTGCCACCAATGCCCTGCACTCCATGCAGAGTTTCTCCCCCTACAACAAGCCGATGTGCATCTAGTAAGCCAAGACTTGGATATTATTGCCAAGATGAAGGGTATTTTTGTGTAGCAGAACCAAAAATGGGAGAAGAGGAGGCCCAGAAGCCAGGAGATGCCATCTGCCAAGAAGGCTGTGTGGGGGAGGGCAGCAGCCTCTGTGCTGGGAGCTGTCCAGGGCCCTGTCCCGGGCATGCCACCCACGACCCAGGCTCCCACATAGTGCACCACATGCCGGGCCAGCCATCCTACACGCTGCCTCCTGGCAGGACCCCGCCTCCAGGCCCTGCACCAGGCCAGATTCCTCCAGGGGCCATGGACCCACAGCAGCTTATGCCAGGGCAGATGCCACCTTCCCAGCCTCTCTCAGAGGATCCACCAAATTACAGCCTGTTCCTGACCAACCTACCAGAGGAGACCAAGGTGGTCATGTTGTCCATGCTTTTTAACCAGTTCCCTGACTTGAAGGAGGTCTGCCTGGTGCCTGGGCGGCATGATATCGCCTTCATGGAGTTTGACAACAAAGTTCTGGTGGGGGCCACCTACGATACCCTGCAGGGCTTTAAGCTCACCCAGAACAGCGCCATAAAGATTTCCTCTGCTCAGAAGTAGCACCGTTTTCCCAGGCCTGCCCCTGCCCCTCTTCTGAGGCCACCCCTCCCCTCTTTGGCTCAATCCCCAAAGGTAAGTCCCCTTTTGGGGGCCTTCTTGGAGCTATGTGTGAATGCATGGTCACCACATAGCACAGTACCAGCGTCTGTCCCTGAACATTGCACCTGGCACTGTTATGCTGGAATTAAAGTGTTTTTTGAGGTGTGGTTGTTCAAAAGAAAGAAAAAAAGAAAGAAAGAAAAGAAAATGAAAATGACAAGATGCAGAAGTAAGATGCAATCCTAGATTCTCAGCCCACCCAGGACAATAACCCAGTATCAGTTAATGAAATTAAAATGTAATTTAAGACTTAAGAAAAGCCCAGGTCTTAACAGATTAAATGTTGAATTTTACAAGAAATTTAGAGAAAAATTAAAACTCTTTAATGAAATTTAAGGGGAAGCAATAATTCCAAAATCATTGCTGGATGCAAGTATTTCCCTGATACCAAAACCATGGAAGGACCCAACCAAATAGAAAACTACCAGACAATCTCCCAAATGTGTAATGTGCATGAATGTAAAAATCCTCAATAACAGACTAGGAAATGGTATGCACCAAATCAACAAGAAGATTGTACACCACGACAAGTGAGATCCACCCCAGGAACGTAGGGATAGTTCAACATACACAGACCAATAAATATAATATACCACATTAACAAAGCCAAAGACAAAAAACACATGATAATCTCAAAGGATGCAGGAAAAAAATTGACAAAGTCCAACAACCATTCACAAGTAAAAAAAAAAAAAAAAACTTCAGAAATTGGAATAGTTCGTCTTTATCTCAGTCTGATAAAGCAACCTGTGACAAACCAATAGCAAACATCATTCTAAGGGCCCAGAAACTTTTGAAAGCTTTTACTCTAAAGTCTGGAAGAAAAAAAAAAAAAAAGGATATCCATGATCATCCCTCCTAATCAATATAGTTCCAGAAATAATAGACA
>PVKA01000636.1:0-87514 GCA_004027165.1 Ctenomys sociabilis | reverse complement strand
TATAACTAGATGCAAACTCAACACTCAAAAATCAATGGCATTCTTATACACAAACAACAAACTCACTGAGAGAGTGTTTAGGAAAACTCCTCTTCACAACATTCCCCAAAATTAGATACTTAGGAATTAACCTAACAAAGGAAATAAAAGGTCTATACATTGAAAATTGCAGCATTCTGGGAAAGGAGACTGAAGAGGGTATCAGGGAATGGAAAGATAGCCCTTGCTCATGGAAGAGCCAGCATGTTAAAGGTGGCCACACTCCCAAAAGTGCTGTAAGATTTAATGTAATCCTGATCAACATACCATTAGCATGCTTCACAGAACTAGAGAAAACTTTCCTAAACTTCACCTGGAACCAGAAGAGATCTAGAATAGCACAAACAATTCTGGGCACCAAGGGCAAGGCAGGGGGCATCGCAACCCCTGATTTGAAATTATACTACAAAACTACAGTGATAAAAACAACATGATACTGGCAAAAAGAAAAAGACACCTGAGGATCATTGGAAGAAATTAGAAGATGCAGAAACAGCTCCAAACCCAGTCAGCCACCACCTTTTTCACAGAGGTGCCAAGCATGTTTATCAGATGAAGGACAGCCGCTCTAATACATGGTGCTGTGAAAACTGGCAAAACTGGACCCACGTCTCTGACCATGTGCTGAACTACAAGTGAAATGAGTCAAATATCTAAATATTAAGACAGAAATACTAAATTTGCCAGAAGCAAGAATAAGCAGACCTCTTAAGACAGGTATAGGCAAAGATTTCATGATGAAAAACCCTGATCACAAGGGAAACACTGCAAAGAATAACAACTGAGTTGCTACCTTATTAAAAAGCTTTTTTGCAGCAAAAGAAATCACCATTAGAGGAGATGGAGGTATAGCTTGGCAGTACAGTACCTGCCTGGCAAAAGCAAGATCCTGAGTTCCACTGGCAACTCACACACACACACACACACACACACACAAGAAATTACCATTAGAGTGAAGAAGCATTCCACAGGATGGGAGGAAAAAAATGGTCATTTGTCCCTCAAACAAATGACTTATATCTAAGAACTCACAAAACTGAAGAAAATCAGACCCCCCCAAATGCAAATACCCAATTCAAAAATGGGTATCTGAGGTGAATAAGCAGTTGCCAGATGAAGAAATTCAAACAACAATTACATCATTGGTCATTCAAGAGATGTAAATTAAAATAACAAAGAGATTCCATCTCAGTAGAGAAAGAATAGCTATCATCAAGAAGTCAGCTAATAACAAATGCTAGAGGGACCATGGGGAATAAGAAGCCCTTTTGTACTGCTGGTGGGAGTGCAGACTGATACAAACACTATGGGCATCAATGTAGAGTTTCCTCAAAAACTGGGATCAGAGGTCCCATTTGAGCCAGCTATTCTCCTTTTGGATGCCTTCCTGGAAGAATTAGAGACATCATACCACAGCGATATATGTTCACCCATGTTTATAGCAGCACAGTAAAACTTGGAAACAACCCAAATTTCCACCAACTGAGAAGTGAGAGTGGAATGCTATTCAGCCATAAAGAAAAGTAAACTTAAAACATTTGTAGGTAAATGGATGCAATGGGAGGCCCTACCCATAGGTGAAATAAGTCAGACTCAGGTGCAGAACACCTTATTGTCTCTCTGGTGTGAGAGAGCAAATGGAGACCCAAGTGTGCAGCAGATACTGGGAAATGAGATGAAATTATTCAAAAGGAAAGAGAAAGGAGGGTGGGGGAAGGGGGAAAGGAAGGAAAGAAGGGAAAAAGAAAAAAGAAACATATGGCTGGTTTCTCTTAATTCATTGAAAAGAAAGGCTTGTTCTAATATCATTCAATAAAATTATGGAGAAAAAGTAAAAATTAAAATTAAAAATAAATAATTTTTATTTATTTTCTGGAATAAAATTTTATTGAAGAACAAATAGCAGTGGGACAATTTCAAATTAAATTAGTAGAATCAGGGAATTGTTTTTATGCCTTGCACTCTGAGTAACTGTTTGGAAGATAACATGAAATGTATTAGTTATTGTTATTCTTCTATTATTTTGCTATGAAATTTTGTTTTCTTTTTCCCATTTAAAAAATTTAACTTTGATTTATGATAAAAACCTTGAAGAAAATGGATATAGAAGGGTCTAATCTCAATCTGTTAAAACCACGTATCTCCACCCTCCTGCCGGTATCATACCAAATGGAGAAACCCTGACAGCTCCCCGTCTGACAACAGCAACAAGACAGCCACTCACACTCAAAACATCATCCAGAGCAATCAGGCAAAATAAAGAAATAAAAGGGGTAAAAAACAACAGTGTTCCTGTACACCAGTAATGAAATCACAGGAAAGCGTTTAGGAAAAACTCCAGTGCTAACTAAGAAAATGAAAGACCTGTACAAAGAAGTCCACAGTGCTCTGAAAATGAAGGTAGGAGAAGACATAAGAAAACAAAGATATCTCCTGTTCGCAGCAGGCAAAACCAATATAATCACAACTGCCATTCTTCAAAAACTGCTACATAGATTTAATGCAATCCCAATCTAAATTGACAGCAGCGTTCTTCACAGGACTAGAGAAAACGGTCCTAAAATTCATGTGAAACCAAAAGAGATTCAGAATAGCAAAAGAAATCCTGAGTAACAAAACCACACTAGGAGTTATCACAATGCAAGACTTCAAATTATATTGCAAAGCTGTACTGATAGCAGTGTGTTACAGGCACATGCCTTAGTTACATTTTTCTTGTTGCTGAAAAATAAATCAGGCAAAACTCTTGAAGACATATACAAAGGCGAGTACTTTCCAAGAAATAACACAAGAATCAGGATCATATCAAATTAAAAGGCTTCTGCCCAAACAAGAAAAAACAAAAAATCAGTGAAGGGACAGTCCATGAAATAGAAATAAAAATGCAAAGAAATGAAAAAAGAAATTAGACCCACCCAAAATAAAGGACCCACTTAAAAAAAAAAAAAAAAAAAAAAAAAAAAAAAAAAAAAAAAAAAAAAAAAATAAACCCACCCAAAAAAAAAGACCCACAAAAAAAAAAAAAAAAAAAAAAGACAACTGAAATGAATAGAATAGAATACTTTTTTTCCTTCTCAGAAAAAAAGTACAAATGGCCAGTAAATGCATGAAAACTGCTCAACTTCTCTGGCCATTAGAGTAGGAAATAAGAGAGGTAGGGGACCAAGAGACTGGGGCAAAGAGGTGTGAAAAGAACTTACTGTGCTACATACATGTACCAGCTTGCAGCGGGGAATGCGATCAGGAGGTACTGCAGAGATTAACCAAATATGAAAAATTAACAAGAAAATGTACTATTTGCTTTGAGTACATTCTCAAAGTCTGTTTTTGTTTAGTAGGCTCTGTGTTAGACATGGGTTTGGAATAAGATGACTTGGTTCCGCCTGCTGTCTCTCATAATTTTTTTCTTTTTCTTTTTCTTTTTTTTTTCTTTTTTTTTTTTTTTTTTTTTTTTTTTTTTTTTTTTTTTGTATTTTAGGGAAGGGTCTAACACTACTAGATCAGACTTGTAGCAATCTGTCTGTTTACAGCCTCCCAAGAGCTGGGATTACAGGCACGCTCCACCACACCCAGTTTCCATTGCCATCTCAGAGCGCCCCAGGGGCAGGGCCAGAATGGCAGGCCTGGGGATGGAACCCTAGCCCATGCGCCTGCTTGCAGGTGCTTTAATGTACTGAGCTATTTGGCTGGCCCTCGAGCTTCTTCATTTAAATTTTCTTACGCTCTATTTTGGTGTCTGATTCATCAGAGAACCTAGTACTGATCCCTGGGAAGCACTCTTTTGTTCCAGGAGTAGAAAGGAATTTCCCTAAGCTGAGAAAGGAAACACTGCTAGAACCTTCCATGTAAGGTAATTTTCTCTTCCATGTGAAGAACTCAGCACACGTTTTGCTTGGTGGTCAGTCTTCCTAGCCGCTGTCTGCCAATAGCCTGAGCTCACTTCAAAGGGTGTTTTCTCCTCAAAACAGAGATGGCCAGACATCTGTGCTCCATGTGAAGATACGATTCAGCAGTCCCTTTGTCAGCACGTGTTAATGCTGGAGTGACCATTTTTGGTGGTGGTACTACTGTTCTTCTGTAGATATTCTTCTTCTGTTTACTATGGTGACTTGTAGGTGGCTTACAAGAGTATCAGAAAACACACTGTTCTTTTTACTGTCAATGCTGAGGCTGAGACTAGGGCCCTGTACAGTGGAGCAAGCAGGGCACGGCATGTTCTGCACCGAGATACAGAGCAGCCAGCAGTTACGGCTTGGAATTTGAGTTTTTACCAAATTGTGTGAAGTTGGGGAATATTCTCATTTTTTCTTTTTCCTCTGTTGTCATTAGTATATGTTTGTAATTCATACACATTCGTGACAGGTTACCACGCACACACACGTCGCATCTCTATCCCTCCTCCTGCCCCTCCCCTCGCCTGCCCTCCTCTGGCCTGTGACGGCCTTGAGGTTTACTTCACAAGAGAACAACATGTCATCCTGCCTACTGTGGTTCTAGCATCGTAACAGTTTGGGACCAACAATGTGAAGCTAAGGAAAAGCCAAACCAGGCAGGCATTTGGACAAATTCTCTCATTTTCTAAAGATAGAAGCTGGGTGTGGTGGCCCATCCCTGTAATTCCAGCATTTGGGAGGCTGAGGCGGGAGGAGCGCTGTGAATTCAAGGTCAACCTGGACTGCATAGTGAGATTCTGTCTCAAAACAGAAAAGAAAACAAGAGTAGAATATACCTGGGTGTGATGGTGCTTGAGGACCAAAAAAGAGGAGAAGGCATCGCACACACAGAAAACGTTAGGATAACGGGAAATTGTTCACAAATGTTATTAAAATATTTTTATTAGCAATTTGAGAAAGCTCCCCCTTTTGATACTTTAAAATTAATTGCATGTGCTCTCTTGAAAATGTGGAATGTTTTCTATAAATTCATTTGCTCTTGTGATAAACAAATATTAAGATTAATGATTTTCATCTATGTGTAAATTACAGCAACATAAAGTGTGGAAAATTAATATGTTTACATAGTAAGCAAGAAATCCTCAAAAATAAGGACGCCATTACTATTTATACCAACATAAACGGACAAATCTGTGTTGGCGCGGAATATGCTCTCAATCATAAAAATAAGAACAACATGTGGGTGCAGGACGGCACTGTGTGTGGCACAGGAAAGGTGGGTCGTTTCTTCTTTCCAAATGACTTCTGAATGTTTTATGCCTTGGTTTCTTTTGTCTCTGCTTTTATTGTTTGGTTTTGTTTTTGACATGCAGTTTAGTCTGTCCTTGAACTCACTTAAGTAGCCCAGGCTGGCCTGGAGCTCACGGCGATCCTCTTGCCTCAGCCTCTCAAGCGCCAGGATGACAGACCTGTGCCAACACAGCTGGCACTTGATACTGTGTCCTATTTTTTTTTTTTTCCAGAACCTGGGATTGAACTCAGGCCCTTGCACTTACCAAGGAAGCGTTTATTCCACTGAGCCATCTCCCTGGCCCATAATATTGTGTCCTTAACTGACACATATTTAATATTTTCTCATGGTGGAAATATATGGCCAACATTAAAATTTTGAAAATAAGAAAAAAATTAATAAGCAAATGTTCTGCCATCATGCACAGGTGATATTTCTGTGAACTGTTGATTGGCTACTTTTTCTTATGAAAATTATATATATTCACTGAATGGAGAATTACACTGTTCATTCATTGTATTTTATTAAATTGTATCATGTTTCACAGTGAGAACATCTAATGTCATGAATTATCTTTTGAAATAATTTTTCAAATGCATTTATCTTTAAGTTATTTTTATTAATATATAGTTGTAGTACATGGCAATCACATTCATCTTGGGGAACTGGTCCATACACACAATGCATCTGTCTGTCTCAGTTAAGATGCTAAGAATAAGGTACCCTACACACAAAAGTAAGGAAGGAAAGGGTTTTTTTAGCTCAGTTTATAGTGGTTTCAGTCCACAGTCAGCTGGCTGCAAGACAGACTGGCACATGGCAGAGGACAGCAGTTCATGGTGGCAAAATACAATAAAATAGCAAGAACAAAAGGGCAGGAGCACTGGCCACAATGGCAACAGAGAGCCTGTCTGTCTCCTTAAGCTGCATTCAGGCTGTCTAGGGCAGGCAGATGTAGCACTCAGCACCCATAGTCCCAGCAGTACTCACACCCATAATCTAGCAGCACTCACACCCCTAATCCCAGCAGCACTCACACCCCTAATCCCAGTAGCACTCACACCCCTAATCCCAGCAGCACTCACACCCCTAATCCCAGCAGCACTCACACCCCTAATCCCAGCAGCACTCACACCCCTAATCCCAGCAGCACTCACACCCACAATCCCAGCACTGGATCATGAATTAATCACAAACTCTACAAGTCCACCCCATAACTGCCGGAGGCTTTGGGGGACACCTAGACACAATCTATAACAGCATCTTAGTCATTCTTACTTAAACTCCTTTCTTTTCCCTCCCCACCCATCTCCACAAAATCTACCTTGTTTCTTATCATCTATTTTTTTATTTTCCCCTTTATATTTAGGGGTTCTCATATAAGAGAAAACATGCAATTTTAATCTGTCTGACTTATTTCACTTAGCAGTATTTTCTCCAAGTGACTCCATTTATCTGCAGCTGACTCGAAAGTAGCCACGTTTATGACACAGTGTTGTGTGTATGTGCATCACTGTTTTACCCATCTGTACCCTGCTAAGCCCGTAGATTGCTGCCAAGGTTGAGCTGCTATGAGCCGGACTCCTATAGCCATGGCTGTGCAGAGACACTGTGATACAGTGTCTTCAGCTTTTGCTGGAAGACAACCAGAAGAGTACAGCTGGGTCAAATGGAGTTGCTACTTTTAACTTCTTGAGGAATCAGTATCCTGATTTCCATTGTGGTTATTTTTAATTGAACTCGCATAGTAAAACATATATATATATATATATATATATATATATATGTCCATTCTGTTTACTTACATACATGTATGCACAGATATTAGCTATTTTCTAATTGTATAATAATTGTAGATGTTCACTGGTATAATGTAATGCTCCAAAATGCATAGACATTTGTGTAATGATTAAAGCAGAGGAAGTGGCATACCCATCACTTTAAATATTTGTTGTCTACTCACTGTGAGAGCACTCAAATCCCACTAGAAAAACCTAACGCATAGCTAGAGTCACCCTGCTCTAACAAGGGTCTGCGAGCCGTCCTTGTGCAGGGGCCTTGCTGCATTCTGGCCTTAGTGTATGTGTTGCTGGAGTGAGCTCTGTAGGCGAGTACCAGGATGCACTTTCTAACAGTGGCATTGTACCTGTTGACCAAACCTCCATCTCACCCTTCCCCATATTGTCTCCAGCCATTGGTAACCACTCTCTAACCTCAACTTTCCTCCAACTGCCACAAAGATGTCATTTCACTCTGTTTATGACTAATTTGTATTCCGTCATCTATACACACCACATATCTTTATCCATTAATCCATGATAGGCATTTTAAGTTTTATTAAGTCCATTGGACAGCGGATACCATGGGTAATACTGCAATGCAGAAGAGAGTATGCATCTGTTTGATTTATTGATTTTATTTCTTTTGAGAATATATAATCTTGAATCAAATTCAGTGATTAGGTTCAGGTTTGACTTTGTGGGGAAATTTGATTCAGTTTTTATCCAATTCAGTTTGTGACAAGAATCATGGAAAAACATTAAATTCATAAACCAAGGTGGAGAAACAGATTTAGACATAGAGACCGACAGACAGACCGACAGAGAGACAGAAAGACACAGACACGGACACGGACACGGACACGGACACGGACACAGACACAGACACAGATAGAAATGAGGAGATCCAAAGGAGGAGTTCCTGGGCCTTATGATAGCTCTAATGTATTTTGGGTGGGAGTGAGAAACGTCATATTGCTTTCCATACCTGGTGTACTAATTCACATTCCCTCCAGCAGTATACAAGGGTTCACCCTTTCACCACATGTGCACTAATTTTTGTTACTTTTCCTTGTCATTTTAATGGTAGTCATTTTAACTGGAATGAGGAAACGTTTCATTGAGGCTTTTATTTTGGTATAGTAGGGGATGTTTTAAATTAAATGACAAATCCAGATAGAATATCAACGAGCTTATTTTGATTTATTCCTGTCTTTTAGGTTTGTAGGAATAAACAATGTGTAGCTGATTCATACTTGGGTTATGACTGCACACCAGACACTTGCAACAATAATGGTGTAAGTACCCGTGCTGTGAAGTCAACAATCACTTAGCCTACTCCAAGGAAAGCAAATGTGCATGTAGGCCAGCAAGCACGCACGTATGCACGCACGCACACATGCATGCACACACACACACACACAGAGATGTGTGTGTACACACACCCTCATGTACACACTTACGTACTCATCAGCCAAGTAGGAAAATTGGTTTTCTTTTACCTAAGAACCCTTTTACAGTTCTTCTTGAACATGCATGGATCCAGGTGCTGATCTTAGAAGGCGATGTCCTCCTGCTTTCAGGTATGCAATAACAAAAGGCGCTGCCACTGTAACCCCCCATACGCACCACCAAACTGCCAGAATCAAGGTGCCTCTTTGGCTGGCGGGAGTGTTGACAGCGGCAATGCACGGTTCGAGCCATTCCCCGGTAAGTATTAATCACAGATGGGAAACATAGGAAACATCATTTTAATTCATTAAGTTTGAAAACTTTGGCATATCAGTTTATATTTAGATTGTATCTAAGCATCAAATAATAAACCACATATGGCCATTTATCATGAACATGTAAGAGTATATGGAGCACACACACATATACACGTATAACACCAGTTAGAGCTTAGGTAAGAAATCAGAACTCAGGTTGGTCCTTGAAGGAGGGAAGTCGATGTGAGGCACAAGGCAACATAGAATGGGCAAAATGAAAAACAATCAGAGAATGGTGATAGCTAGATGTTAACAACAGGAAACTACAAGGGCTGGAGTGACTATAAAAGGAGATGGTCAGGGCCGGCCAAATAGCTCAGCAGATTAAAGCACCTGCCCAGGGGCCTGGGGTTCAGTCCCGGGCCTGCCATGCCAGCCCCACCCTCGGGGCTCCTTGAGACAGCAACTGAGACTGGATATGGTAGCACACACCTGTAATCCCAGCACTTCGGAGGCTGTAAACAGGAGGACCGCTACAAGTCAGATCTAGTAGTGAGCCCCTGAATGCCCTGTAGACACTTCCCTGAAATACATACATACATACATACATACATACATACATACATACATACATACATACATAGAGATGATATCACTAGAAGTAGAACCTGAATGTGACATATGACCCAGGTCAGAGCTGGGGAATAGGTACTATCCAGTATCAGCTAGAGGTTTACAAGATATGGGAGTGTAGTTCAGTATCACAGCACCTTCCTGGCAAGTGTGGGGTCTTTCAACTCCCAGTACCAAAAATGAAGATACAGTCACTATTGGCGATGCTAAGCAAGAGGGGGGAGAAATACCATAGCTATTTCACTTTGCCAATTCCACGGTGTCTATCCAGTGACTAATTTAGCAGAATTAACTAGAGGAGAGTAAGCCAAGGAGCTTGGGAAACATAGCTGACTGCAATACTGATCAAAGTAAGGACAGAGTTTAGAAAAAGCCAGTAATTAATCAGAATCTGCAATAGCACTTAGAGTCAAGCAATTTTTTTCATATATGCATATAAAAACTTACAGATAAGTAGAGCCTGTAAGTTTCTGTATTTTGAACCAGCAGTAGTTCTTAATCTTTCCATATTTACTCCAATATTGGAAATATATTTAATAACATATAGAAATAGACTAGAAAAATCTAAGACATTATACTAGTGTCTTATAAAGCCATTTCCATGTTAGTAGTAAGAGTTGCAGTTAACTTTTTCTGCCCATGCACACACATCCTTTACCTAAGCAGCAATGGAGACGGTGCTCCTCGGGTGCAGATTGGTCTCAGTGGTATGCTTGATCAAAAACTTGGACAGAAGTGACCTGCTGTCTCCCATGGTCTGCTTGCAAATTCTCCCTGGGGCTCTTGGGCAGCCTATCCTGGGAGCACTCCTTCCTTTGAAAGTTATTTGCAATGCATAAAAAAGTAACTATACCCAGACACCAAAATATAACCACTCCACAATAAAAGCTTTACCCAAATTCATGACCCAAAAGCTTGTAAGCAAAATGAATGATTAATCTAAGTAACTAAACTTTGAAGTAATTTCTTGCACAGCAACATATAGAAGCCGGGGTAGTGCATTTCTTCAATGAACATAAAGCTTAAGGCCTTTGCTTTGGAATTGATCAGTGTGTGGAAGGTAGCTGGGGCTCCCAGGGGCCCTTAAAGACAAGTTGAAATCCTGAGGAGAGTTTCAGTAAGCAATTCAAGGATGGCTTAACAAGACATTAGTAGTAGTTAGAGAAAGTGAAACACTTACTACGAAGTGATCAATTGCTTCCTAGGGTTATCTCCTGTGTTAGTGTGGAAGGTGAAACTCATGCTTCCTTTTGGTAGCAAATAAAATGCACGTTAAATATAAGACAGCTAGGGTGTAGGTAGAGGCAGGATAAAAAGAAAGTTAATTTTATTTCTTGGGAAAGAAAGAAAAAATATCTTCCAACAAATATTTCATGACAGAGCCAGGGAGATAGCTCAGTAGAATAATAAGCACTTGCCTTGCAAGCCCAAGGGCCTGAGTTCATTCCCTGGTTCTACCAAAAATAAAAATAAAAATATTTAAAAATCATGACAAATGGCTACCAGAAAATTTGAGATTTTATTGTATTAATAAAATTCTATCTCAGATTAAAATACACATCAAGTATTTTCCTATGATTTCCTCTATTAATACTTAAAATTTTAAGTGAATGTCTGGCAGTGAGTGGCAGAGACATCTTCATATATACAAAAGCCCCAATTGTTTTGTGGAGATGGCTCCTAAGAATTCACCCACAAGAAGTCTGTGAAGTGTTTTAAGCAGATTTTTCCATAACAACCTTACTAAGGCTTAGCACAGGGAAAAGTTTATGTCAAGCAGGCTTGTAAGAATGGCCTTCACATAGGAGAAAGTATTTTGTTACTTGATATACAAACATCCACTTTTTAAAATTAATTTTATTGAGAAAGAGAAGTTTCAAAACAGGTCACTAGGACAGTTACAATAATGAATACATTACCTATTGCTGTCTTCATAGTAGTTATTCATGCTACAAGATGCAGACAGGATATCTTGTCTAAACACCATTAGTACAAATCTTTCTTCTCACTGAACTAAGAGAAAGTAGATATATCTAACTTAACTAATTTATTCTACTGAGCTATCTCCCTGGCTGCAAACTTAACTAATTTATATATCCAGATGTTTTTTTCACTACAAAATGGTCCTTCCTTTATGTTCACCTATTTTGTTTACTTTTGCCAAAGATTGGCACTCCATTGTCATTTAAATATTATAAGTGTGTGGACTCAGCAAAATATTCCAATACAGTCCAGTAGTCCATACTAGTAGTGGGTTATCCGTAGGACTGGTAATGTCAGAAGTTGTTGACTTGAGCCTTTTACAGTCGGCATATTAATACGGCTTTACTTTTTATACCTCATTTTTATACTTTTCTGCTGGATGGTTAAGACCAATATGAAGCAAGACCTATACAACAGGAAATGTAACTTTTGTATCTGCCAAGGTCAGTCAAGTCCCCTCAGGACTGACCCTGAAACCCTGTACTGCAGTTTGTGGGTCTTTCATCAGTGTCAGCCATGTGGACGAGTCATGGTTAGATGCACAAATATATCAGCAGAATGAAATAGAAGCTTTAGAGATGTGCATATTAAAATACGATTAATCAATTTTTCAGTAAGATGCAAAGTTAATGAGGGAGGAAAATCAATTCAAAGTGCAGCACTGACACAAATGGTCATCTACAGAAGCCCAAAATGAACCTCCGCGTCCTGACAGTTAGCAGTCGGTGCGAAATGGAGTATAAATGGAATGCAGAGGCTAACACTGTAAATCTTCTAGCAGGAAGCGTGACGCTCATGACCTTAGGATAAACAGCTCCTTAGACAAGACATGAAAGTAAATATCAAAGCAATAAAACACAGTTTAGACCTAATCGAAGTGTTATATGTGCAATCATTTTTGACTAAAAATTTCCATCGACTAGAAATTGCATTTAGTGCTTTTCATCTGCAGTGTGGACTGCCAAGGAGACATTTCTCACTGAAAAGCGAGGGTTAGTAACATTAGGTAGGCACTAAAAGTTGGTTTTTGTACTTCCTCTGTCCAGAAGGACAGAGGGTTAGGGTAGGGCTTATCTCCTTCATCTAAAATCTTATTAAGGGCCGGGGAGATGGCTCAGTGGAATAAGGGCTTCCCTGGCAAGTGCAAGGGCCTGAGTTCAATCCCCGGTTCCGCAAAAAAAAAAAAAAAAAAAAAAAAAAAAAAAATCTTATTAAGTATAAAAGCATTGAATGGTTTGCATTTTTATTGTAGGAGTCCTAATAAAATGTAGAAATGTCTTTCATGAGTGCCTCATCTTCTGATTGATCTCTGGTGTTTTTTCTCTCCTAGAAAGGGATTTCATTGAGGGCGTATACCATACCAAGCCTAAAAAGTGGCCATTTTTCTTGCTCATCCCTTTTTTCATTATATTATCTGTACTGGTTGCTATACTGATAAAAGTGTATTACCAAAGGAAAAAGTGGAGAACTGAAGACTATATGAGTGATGAGTATGTTGATTTTACATTAAGTTTTATTGCTTTTATGCTTTTTGGTATAATAACTTACAGCATCATGATATCAAAAATAATAATCCAGATTTAACATTGTTTCTATATAGAAATTTAGCGGTTATCATGTTAATAATTAATGTAATGAATAATCAGTAGAAACCAACTGTTTTAATCTGATAAAGACTTGGTGCTGGGTGTGGTGGACAGGCCTGTAATCCCAGCACTCTGAGAGGATGAGGCAGGAGGATCTAAAGTTTGAGCCAGGATGTGTAACTTAGCAACTGAGGGAGACCCTGTCTCAAAATAAACAGTAAATGGGCCAGGCATGGTGGGAAAGCCTGTCATCCCAGCAATGTGGAGGCTGAGGAAAGAGGGCCATACCACGTTTAAGGCCAGCCTGGCCTGGTCAGTTGGAGACCGGTCTGGACTACACAGAAAGTCTCTCTCTAATTAACAAACAAAAACAATCCCCCTTCTAAAAAAAGAACAAAAACAATGAAAGTATGCTATTAGATATAATTGGTATAATTCTCATGAAAATTTCTGTAAGCCAGTGCCTGGCAAACACAAGGCCCTGAGTTCAATCCTTGGTATGCAAAAAAAAAAAAAAAAAAAAATCTATAAAATAATTTCTGCCCTTGAATTTTATACCTATGCCCTTTGTTTTATTTAAAATGAATTTGAATTTCCCTAAATGAAGTAATAAGATAATGTACATAAACTATATAATTCATGAGTATATGTAAAGAAGTTCATGTAAAAGTTGTGCATATATTATACTATACTATTTAATATAAAATTTAATCATTTTAATTATACTTTGCTAACACTTATTAAATACGTTATACATTTTACATTAGGTAACTTTATCGTGGAGAAACCAAATAACTGTATAGGAAAATAGGGTTGTAAATATAGAAGAAAGCTGAAAAACATTTCATCAGTAACATTTTGAATATGACGATGGCCTGGCCTTCGGCCTCTCCCACCCTACTTGTCTCCCTGAGAGAGTTAGAAGCACGGTGGTACCGGCTGGCTCGTGGAAGAGGCCTAACTGCCCATCGACAAGCAGATGCATAATGAAAATACGGTATTTCTGTTCAGTGGACTGCTTTGCTGGAATTAAAGATAGACTTGACTCTTTTATAGGAAAATGGAAGCAACTTGAGACCAAAATGTTAGGAGAAATAAACCAAACAACACAAGCTTAAATCTCACCCGATTGTGTCATATGAGGGACTGAAAGTATACATAAATGAGATAACCGAATGAAAGGCAGATAATAGGAAAAAGGATCTGTGGCAGCGGAGGAGACTTAAGAGATGGCGGCAGCAAGGAAGGGGAAATAAAGAGTTGAGACGTGTTACGTCGGTGTGCCAGCGCCCCGCAGGAGGGTTCTCATCCCGTGCTACACACGTGTCCTAACAGAAAGGGCGGAGACCGACGTGCGCGTGCGCAGGAGCACATCCCCCCCCCGCCCCCGACATCCCCCCCCCCCGCCCCCGCGAGGGCGGGCAGCGCTGCTCTTGGGCCAAGGATTCCCACTGAGAGGCCACGCCCAGCTCTCGGTTGGGGGCGGGGCACGGGTGCAACACTGACAAAAAGCGGTGTAGAGCTTGGGAGAAAACACACTTGGATTTATTTTTTTTAATAATTTTATTGAGAAATAGCAATGAGACAGCTTCAAAACGGATTAGCAGGACAGTTTCAATAATACATTGCATATTGTTGGCTTCTAGTGGTTATTCATAGTACAAGATGCAGACGTGATATCCCGTCCACAAACATGACTAGAACAACTCTTTCTATTCATTGAATTAAGAGAAAGTAGCTTCATATCTGTCCTATTTTGAATGTATAGATACAAAATGGACCTTCATTTGTATCCCCTTTTTTTTTTAATTTTCTCAGAGAAAGGTATTCCACTGTCATTTAAATATTGCAGATGCATGAATTCAGCAAACTATTCCAATATAGTCCAGTAGTCCATAATAGTCGTGGGCTGTAGGTAGCATAACCGTAGTAGGGCTGACAGTGTCAGAAGTTGTTGACTTGAGCCTTTTACAGCTCAGCATATTAATATAGCTTTACTTTTTAATACTTTGTTTTTGTACTTGAGAAAATACACTTTTTTAAATTTATTTTTTATTTTATTGAAGTACAGATATCAGACAGTTTTAAGGCACCTTAACAAGACAGATTTGATAAATTAATGCATTGCAAACTGTTTTCATAATGTTTTGGTATCGTACAAGGTGCGTACATGATATTATACTTACAGACATTATTATAGCAGATGTCTCTTATCAGAAAATTGAGTGTAGCTGCTTACTTATCTTATTTTTTATACCTGAATTATATCAAAAATTCAATAATTATTTTCCTAGTGGATGACCATAGTACTAGAAGCTGACATAATATCCTGTCCAACCACCATTAGTGCAAATCTTGCCTCTCATAGGATTATGTAGAGAAAATACACTTTTAATGATTATTTTTCTTTTAAAAAATACAGGGAGCTCGAAAGTGAGAGTGAAGCCAAAGTGTCCCAAGGCTCCAAAGGCTCTCTCCAGCAGACTGGGTAGCAAGGACTCTGTAGCGCCACCGTGAGTGCCAGCGCTTCAAGGGTGGGGGTGGGGGATCAGGAAATATGAGTATGTGCTAGGTGGGGCTAGTCACGTGGTCTTATTTAGTACAAGGAAACAAGTATTATTCTTCAATACTGTAACTTTTATCACAGATATGGTAAAGGTATAAGTGGTTCTGCAATTTGTCACTTAAAAATCCTTGCAATTTTATATTTTTGATTACACACATTCTCTGACTGAGCTTGGAGACATTTAGATTCAAAATGTCAGTTAAAGGTAAATAGCATACTTGGGATCGATTTCGTGCTAGGGATTCTCAAGTGATCTTTGCGTCTAGCGCACGTCACGAAATTTGTTAACTTTTTCTCCTTTTTCTGTCTTTCAGAGCCATGATCTTCATTGGATAGAAAAAAAGTGGATAAGAAAAATATGCACTACCTTATTTCCTGGAAGTCAAACTTGCATGTGTGATTTCTAGCACACTAGAAATGATAGACATTTTCATATAGATGCAATATATACATATATATATATGATTCTACAGACAATTTATAAGAAAGGCCCAATTATGAGTTTTATATTACATTTTTTTCTCATTTTAAAAGTTATTTCACACTATGTTAGCCAGAAGTCACTAATTCTGTTATAGGCATGATATAGAAGTTATAATAAAGGTAATGTCATGATTAAAGGCTACTGTGTCATTTTAAATTCCAAAGAATGTCTTTAATGTTAGAATCTAATGGTGTAACAATGATCAAAAGGTCTGCAAGAAATTTTCACCTATTTATCTCATTTATGAGTATAGTCTCGAGCTTCATCCATTTACCTATAAAAATCTCAAGTGCATCCTCCTTTATGGCTGAGTAGTACTCCATTATGTAGAACAACCACATCTTTTTTAACCCTTCCTGGATGAATGGCATTTGGAGTGTTTCAAGGATTCAATGACAACAAATTATCTCACTAGTGTGAGAAGCTGAACAAGTAAATAAGATCCAAAATGTATAATAGCTATGAAAACCAGGGAAAAGAGCTATTCAAAAGAAAAGTGATGATGGGAAAGGAGAAAAGAAGTAAGATAGCTATACAGGCAGAGGGCATAGCCCAGCGGTAAAATTCTTGCTGTTTTCAGAAAATACAATTTCAAGTATATCAAGATTGCAAGAATGGAAAAATATATATAGTACCACAGGAATTTTATATAAAGCAAAGCTGATATGCCTTAATATTAAAAGTATTTAGAGAGGGCTGGGGAGATAGCTCAGTGGTCTAAGCACCAGTCTGGAAAACCCAAGGACCGGGGTCTGATTCCCAGTACCACGCTGGCTGCAGGCTGCAGTGGAGCACGCCTGTAATTCCAGCACTGGGGAGGCTGAGACAGGAGGATCACTACAGGTCTGAGCTGCATAGTGAGATTCTATACTAAATAAATAATTTTTTAGAAAAGTATTATAGAGATTAACAAAAGAATGTATCATAATGCATAGGAGCAATCTAACAGGAAGGTATATGTCTTAGTTACTCTTTCATTGCTGAGGCAAATACCCAACACCCAAAATTAAGAGACAGAAGGTTCGTTTAGCTGCTGGTTGAGGTCTCAGTTCACAGTCAGCTGGCTCCATGGCAGGGAGATGTGCAGATGCAATTGCAGAGGAGAAACAGCTCATGGCAAAGCAGGGCGGCAGAAGGCAGCAGCCGACGAGCAAGGGGCCAGCTGCAAGTACGCTGCAGCAGCAGGCGTCGTTGTGTCCCTCATGTTGTCTCCCTCAGGCCAGGGAAGTGCTTATTCCACTGAGCCATCTCCCTGGCTGGTCAGCATGATAGAAGGAACTGGCAGAGAAAAGCTGCTCACGGGGGAGAGAAGGAGGAGGAGTGGGGACAGAAGTGCACCTGCCTGGGTTGCACCCCCAGGGACCCACCTCTCCTGACAAAGCCCTACCTCCTCATAGCAGTCAGCGATAAACCCATCACTGGGCTAGTCTCTCTCCTGCCAAGCCATGCTGGCGGGGAGCGCAGACTTCATATTCTGTGAGATCAAAGCAGAGAGCTGAGAAAGACTGCAGGATACGTTCAAGATCCTTATGGAAAAGGTGACCTTGAAAGAGATCCGATTTCCTTCCAAAACCCTCACCTCTAAGTACACAAGCATTTGAGGGATCATTCCTGATCTAAACCAGAACACTTCCTTATTCTCAGCTTTTAGCAACCACCATTCTACATTTTGTCTTTATGAATTTGACCTCTCATATAAATTGGATCATATAAGCGCTTACTATAACTTAGATGTTATTTACTATAAATTGCATTATACAGAATTTGTCTTTTTGTGAATGGTCTACATTGTTTTACACAACATCTTCAAGATTCATCCATGGGGCAAATGTTAGAATTGTTCCCCTTCAAGACTGCATAATATTCCATTCGATGGACACATTGTATTTTGTTTAGTCATCTACCCATTGATGGGCAGGTGGCTTGCAATTACTGCTCCCATTCTTTGAGCGTCAATGTTATAGGCCGAGGTCAGCTCTGATCCAACCCTCAGAAGTCTGTGGAATTTTTTTTCACCTGAGCATGCAGGCTATGAGAAGCATGAGTGAAGAAATCAAACTGCTCATTTGACTCCAAAGCCCTTTTGCCTTCCTCCAAGCCATGCTGGCAGTGAGTGTGGACTTTATTCTGATGCTGTAGGATCAAAGCAGACAGCTGCAAAAGACAGCAGGACAAGTACAAAGTCCTAGTGAGAAAAACGACCTGAGAAGAGAGACGCCTGCTAATTGCACTCCTGGAAAGGAGGAAGTGTTTGTTTCATAGGTTGCGACAGCCCTTCTAGAACAACCAGCGTTTCCGTATTCTGTTGTAGCAACTGCATTTTTATGCAGTAAGCATTTACAGATGATTTTGTTCTTGGCCACAAAGCCACTTGGCAGGGAAATGTTAGATATAAAAATGAGTCTGTGTTCCCACCCCCCAGAAACCTGTTTGGGGTAAACCCAGAAGCCAGGCTTGGTCGTCGCTGCAGGAACAGGGCAGAGCTGAGGGGCGTCACTTACATGTCTGGCTTCCTCCTCATCACTGGCTGTCAGCCTCCCTTCTGCAAAAGGTTGGCCTCCTTGGGGCATTTTCCAAGATGGAGGTGATAGCTCAACCTCCAACTGGACTCAAGTGAGAGCACCAAGCTGGTCCCCGGCAGCAGCTCGGAGGCCCTCCTCTCTCCTCTCCTGTCCCTGGGCACCCCTCTGGCCCGGAGCAGTCCTGCACAAGTGTCTCCTGCTTCTCCTGGGACCACATCTGAGAACTCATCTGAGAATAAGCCTGCCGGGGTGACCCGCACCCCATCTCGCGTGTGTGTTTGCTGAGCACCAAGGGTCCAGGCTTAGATCAGCTTGGGCACAGGACTCTGCTGTCTAGGAGTCCCTAGCTGACATGCCTACTGCTTGACCTGCAAATTTGCAAGTCTGGTGCAAACTAAAGCAAGATGTTTTCTTCTCTTCCCAGAAAAGTGAAAACAAGCTTTCCATGTGAGTACTCGAAGAGGGAGAGGAGACAAAGCCAAACAGAAATGGCTAAGCACTTCCAGCAGGCCCAGACCCAGTTTTTAAGACTTAGGATTCCAATGGCCTTGTTTAGCTTGAGAACAGATCCCAGCCGCTGTGACCTCCAGCTGGGAATGCCTGTGTTTCCCATCAGCCCTGCCCACTTACGCCCTCCTCACACCCTCTCCTTAGAAATAGATGGATATCTCATAGGGGGAAGAGTGGGTGGCATGCCTCTGTGTGTGTGTGTGTGTGTGTGTGTGTGTGGTGTTCGTGTGTCTGAAGCACACTCATAAAGCAAGCTGGAGGCAGGTCTCTGGACTTTCGGTATCTAGCCAGGTGCCAAAGAAGAGAAAAGAAAAAACTGGGAAAAGGAAATTATAGGTTGTCAGGGGAGAAGGAATTTTTTTTTGTGGAGGCTGAAATGAGTCTTCCTCCCTCACAGCTGGGAATCTTTGTTAATCTCTAGAACACAGCACCTCCTTCAGGCCCCAGGGACAGCCGGTGATTAGTTACACAGTTTCTTTATTAAAGACTTTTTGCAATCACAATCGCTATGTTAAAATAAGTAGTGAGAAGCAAAAAGCTGAATCTTTCTGCACTAGTAAGCTACTATGGTAACTATGATGTTATTAATAGTTATTTTCAGGGCTGGCCAAATAGCTCAGCAGACTAAAGCAACTGCTTAGGCAGAGGCAGGGGCCTAGGGTTTGATCCCTGGGCCTGCCGTGCCAGCCCCACCCCTGGGGCACACTGAGATGGCAAATGAGACTGGGCATGGTGGTGTGCACCTATAATTCCAGCCCTTGGGAGGCTGTAAACAGGATCACTGAGTCAGATCTACTTAGTGAGACTCTATACACACTGCCATAAATACAAAAACAAAATAATAGTATTTTCTAAACCTCTTTCTAAATACGCTTTTAAGTGCATGTGTGTGCGCATGAATGTGGACATTTCCCTCCAACACAAATGGAATCAATCTCATTTAATGGGCCTTACACAGATTTCCACCTGCGTATACAGATTGTTCTGATGGCTGCAGAGTGTTCCATGACAGGCGGACTGAGACTTGCGTGTACCCCTCTTCTGTTGCAAGACATCTTGGCTGGATGTCACAGTCAAAGCATGCATTTTAAAAAGCAGTGTCGGGCTGGGAGACAGCACAGAGGTCTGAGCACCTGCCTGGCACACACAAGGGACCTGGATTCAATCCCTGGTACTGCATGTGACGCCGGCCCCACCTTGAGCATGCCATGACAGCCACTGGAACCAGGCATGGTGGACCACACCCTTAATCCCAGTGCTGCAGAGGCTGAGACAGGAGGGTCATTATAAGTCTGAGCTACATAGTGAGACCCTGTAACAAATAAATATTTTTTGTACAAAGTGTCACTACATGCTACCCCATCACCACACCTCAATAATCATGATTTAATGTTTGCACTTCATGGAAGCAACTCTAGCATTTTCCTCTCGCTGGTCCCATCTGTTGGTGCTGCACTGTGGTGAACACAGCTGCATGCTCGGGGGCCGGGCGCCGGCGTTTGCACACGCAGACTCCCACTTCCTCTCCCTCCTTCTGTCCTTCTGTGAGGCCCCTCACACAAGGCAACCTGTGAGCCTTCGCCTGCTCAGTGCTGGCCAGGCTCAGGGCATCCTGGTGAGGAAGAGGTAGCGGCGTCAGAGGGTGGCAGGTGCCCCCCCCCCCGTGCCTCTGTCCTGTCGGGACCTCTGCTCACAGCTGATTCACCAGGCCGCAGGGCCACAGGGCAGCGATCACTCCTCTCTCCCTGGCTCCAGTGCCTTCCCTGTGACCAGCTGCTCAGGGAGATCGGCTTCATCCGCTCCTTGCTGAATTAAAGCAGGCCATTTATTTTGGACAAATAATTTCTAAAATGAGACAATCTTTATTCAAAACTTGCTCCAAGGGGAGAAGGGCTTCATGTGCCTCAAATCAGTGTCTCCCCATGTGCAGGCGTGGGGGAGTCTTTTACAGCAATGAACAGAGGAGCGGGGACAGCACTTGTCTCAAGAGGCTGGCTTGGTGGCTCCCAGCCTCTGCAGCCTCTCTCCCCACCTGGGAGAAAGGACACAGGTGGACCTGGGGCTGGCACCTGCATATTGTGTCACTTCATCTGGGCTGAGGACAGGACTGGCTGTTGGTTATGTGGCTCAGCAGGAAGTAGTTTAGAAAAAAAGAAAAATATCTAACTTGTAAAATTCAGTTATGCCATGCTGGTTACAAATCCACTGGCAGGTTGTGTCTCCTGGCCTATTTCAGAGGACTGTGATCTGGGATTCAGAGGAAGGGGAATAATTGCTGCAAGGGGACATAAAATAGGAAGCAGGTACTGGGTCCAGCCTCTGATGAACAGAGCCACCTGCCTCCCTCCTGTGTGCCCTGTGGTGAACACTGAAGGGGTGCAGGAAGTCACAACTGGATTTAAGCATCTGTCCGACCTTGTCTGGCCAGGACACAGTAGGCACAATGAGGTGTCTCCTGCAGGCAGAGGCACAAAGATAAAAAGAAGCAACTCTCCTGGGATGCTGCAGTGGGGAAGATGTCCCTGGAGGCCCGGTGGGGAGCAGGCAGACCCGGCCTGTGGCCCTCCCACTGGTGGCAGATAAGGTGAGTCCAGGCACCTGGAGTACAGTAATAACTCCAGGCACAATTTGTTCTCCATCGTGTCCAAGCTCTCTGGCAGTGCTGAACAGATATCCTGAGGTAAATCGGAGCCAGGAGGAGGACAGGATGGAAGGAGGGAGAGACTTGGGTTCCAGTGACCCCCAGATCTCCTCTCTGTACCCCACCTGGCCTGCTATTTCCGGGAAAAGCACAGAGCCCTCAAAGCCGCCTTGTTCTCACTCACTCTTCTCATTCTGAAATCAAAATGCAACTTAAGATGTTAGTGACCTATGGCTATCGCAACAAATTGTCACAAACTTGGAAGCTAAACTGGCAAAAATTTGGTCTCCTAAGTTCTAGAGACCAGAGGCCCAAACTCAAGGGATGGATGGTGTTATTTCCTTCAGGGAGAACCCATCCTGGCCAGAAGTCTTGGCAGTCTTTGCTTTACAGCTACAGCACCCCTATCTCTATCTGTCTTTACCTGGCCTTAGCCTCAGTATCTCTCTATGAACCAAATCTCCTTTCTTCTCTGAAGAGGACACTAGTCACTGTGCTGAGGATCCACCCTAAATTCAGGGTGATCTCACCTTCAGATCCTTAATTACATCTACTGAAGCCTACTTCCAAATGAGGTCACAGGAAACGGAGCTCCAGCTTGGATACACTCTAGGAGGAGCATGGGTCAGCTGGATACACTGGAGTATGATAATTGCATGGCATGGATTGCAAAGGCAAACATTACACTAAAAATTGTAATTTACACCTCTTAGCTTTGAAAGTGAATTGTAGTTATCACATTGAGGACAATGGCCAGATCGTGGACACTTGTGGATGCTCGTGTCAGACAATTTTGGAACTGTGTGTTGGGAATGTCAATGACTGCAGAGATCCTGGCCTGGAAGCCATGCCAACCAAAGGGGATGAGACCGCTTCTTCTAATCGTGAGTTTCTGAGACTTCAAGTTGAAAGACAGGGCAAGGAAAGACAGCTCTTGGTGTAAGAGGCTTCTCGGCGTACTCCCAAGCATCAGCTTGTTCCTAAGGTGGCTTCCAGGGATTCCGTCTCGAACATCCCAGAAAGTCCTCTGAGACAGAACCCCTGCAGTACTAGGCTCCCAAAGGCATTGCTGCCGTTTATCTAAGGATCCACAGCTGCCTTCAGTTCAATTGTCCCAGGTGATGGCTCTGTGGTAAGAGCAGAGCAGATCTGTCCACTGACCTGAGCTGAAGGTCATCTGTGAACATGAGCTGCACTGGAGCATGGAAAAGTAAGAGCCCAAACCACGGGGTCATTCAGAAGGCACATCCTCCGAAGTCTCCATCTCACATTTCTTCTTTCTTTCTCTCCTCTTTCCTGATCTCTCTCCTCCCCTCCCCCGCCCCCATTCTGATCTTTGTTGAGTACCTACCATGCCCTTGCTTTGTTAATGAGAATGAAACTATAAACAAGATTCAGGGGGTATCCAAAGAAGCTCACAGTACCCTAGTGGCCAGACCAAAAGAAGAGGAGATTCTAGTCTACTCACATGACTGCAAACTCAGAGGTTATAATGATGACAAGAACTGCCACACACAGGCATGCCTCCCATGTGGCCCCGGCTATCTGAAGCCTTAACAAAACTTTTGTTTTACAGATGAAGAACCCGAGGCCCTGGGTGAGTAAGTTTCCCAGCTGATGAAGTAGAAACCATATACACATATGCTAGATTCTATGGGGCACCCTTCCCAGGCGTGATGACACACCACTGTAATCCCAGCATCCTCAGAGGCTGAGGCAGGATACAGCAAGTTTGAGCCCAGCCTGGGCAATGTAGTATCTTAGTGAAGCCTTCGATCAAAAAAGAAGAATTAAAAGAAAGTGTAAAAAGTGTTTGGGATGTAGCTTTGCAGAGGCATGGAATTCAATCCCTAGTACTGAAAAGAAAATAGAAAAAAAAAATTCTTTTTAATTCCATCCTTTAACTCTGGGCTCTGGAGCATGAAAGGAAAAGGCAGTGTCCAGCTGGGCAGACAAGACATTTATCATTGTTCTGTGGGATGGAGAATACAGCCTTATCTTCTGTAAATTAGGGCCTGATAGTATCTGCGAGGCACGAAGCCAGAGCGGGACACTCATCTCCCCGCCTCGCCTTCACCTTTCTCCCGCTCGTGTCATTGGTCCGGTGGACTTTTATGTGGGTGGACAGATTTATCTTTCCACCTCTTTGATCTTTCACTGACTCTTTTGGCATCTGTTTGCTCTTCTGAGGGTGACTCCGGGGCAAGGCAGGGCCCTCGACCGCCGAGCTCCGCCCCCGGGCTGAGCCGCAGCTGCTTCCAGCAGGGGGACTGCTCGGCCTGCGTAAGTCAGAGCAGGGCTGAGGGTGACACACAGACGCGCATCCGTCACGGTGCAGAAGGCTGTCATGGATCCGCCACTGTAATTGAATCTCACAGATAGGTGGCTGCTTCACTTAACAAGCCAGCACGGCTTTCATCAGAAAACATCTGACAGCAAGTGTTTGTTCATTGTCTCCTTCGGCTGTCCTGGCTTCAGATGGAAAGACAACGCTAAACGACAGGAGCAGGGAGTCTCGGCTGACTTGTCTGATGAGTCTCGTATTTTAGCAGAATGACCCGATTGAATAGAACCAGGAAGTGGTTGTGAAATAGCCTTCAAAGCGTTGACAGTAAGAACATGTATATTGTTTCTTTAAAATTGTGCGCAGTTCCTGGGTGCAAAAGGAACACAAGAACATTCATTCTCATGGATGAGCTGTAGATAAAGATCTACACTCACTCTTCAGTGACTGGCAAAACAGGACATTGATCTCCTGCTGATGAATGCTGCAAAAAATTACGACTCAGCAGCGAGTGAGCTGAGTCCTTCGGAGCAGCAGAAGCACTGCGCCCGGACACAGTCATCAAATGGCAGCAACGCAGATCAATTTCACCGATACGCACCATTTTTTGCTGATTTTTAAAATTTCTTCTGATGTGATTTGCGTTTTCCTCTATCACAGTAATTTATGCCATAGGTGTGGAAGCTTGGGGTGTGGCCGAAGTGCTCAATTCTAAGGAGGTGGCTAGGAAACCTCTAGTGGGAGGGAGAAACCACACTGGACACTGGGCTGTCACCTCGGTCTCCACAATGCTGACCCCAGTGCTACAGCCGCTGAGCCCCTTTCAGGGCTTTGTAACAGTGGATACAAAGTGACAATAATCACTCAGTATATGTTCTTTCCACTTCTTGCCCATTCCCCCATTCTTCCCTTCCCCCCTTTATAGGAAATCTGGGGTCCTCTGGGACCTTCCCACCTCCACTAAGGATAGCCCCAAGGGAACAGGCACAAAGACCATTGTCCCAGCCTGGCTCTTCCCATAGAGGCCTAGGGCCTTGCAGGGAGTGTTTCCCTCAGCGTCCTCCACAACCAAATACCACACATCCAGAAACAGTGATGCTGTAATGCTGTGGACATTCATTTCCTTATGGTCCTGCAGTCATGAAATCTGAGTCAGGCATGGTCAAAGCTGGCTTCTCCTGAAGCACCTCTCCTGGGCTTTCGGAGGGCTGTGTCCTCCTGTGGAGCCCTCTTACTAATCTCCCATAAGGACCAGTCTTTCAGGGTCAGGGCCCCTCCTACTGACCATATCTTACCTCAGTCGCCTCCTAAATTGCACTCATTCCACATACATCCTTTTCTGAGATCCTATAGGTTGGGCTTCAACCTATGAAATTTGGCTCTTTCTCTTCATCTAAAGTCCTATTCTGTGGCTCTTGGCTCTGCAGCCTCCTCAGCTGTGTCTGGGGATCCCCTCTCTGACTTCACTGGGGATCCCCTCTCTGGTGCACCCTCACAGGCTGCAACGTGCAAAGCAGATTTAAACATAACCTGTTGTTTCTGGAAGCTACCAGAGCTCTGACCCCAGCCCTGCACACCAACCACTCATCAACTGCTGACTCCATGGCTGTGACCCCACAGGTCCCCGGACACGTGTGAGCTTGCATGTACACACATGCACATGCGCACGCACACACACACACACACACACGTGTGTGTGTGTGTGTGTGTGTGTGTGTGCCTAGAACCTTGGTAGGATACCAAGGAGATCCTTCAAAGAGGAGTTCGGGAGCCCAAGTCATGTCCTCCATGGAGTTGGTTTGTATACCCTCATGAGAGGAAAATAATTTCAGGACACACCCAAGGCAGGGCCTGGCAGGTTGATTAAGTGGAATGGTAATAGTGCACATTCAGAGAGGAGTAAACTGTGGGTGCTCAAGACAGACTCACTGAGTTCCTGAGTCTGGGCTTGGAGCCATGGGCTGGGGCTCGAGATGTCCTTTCAGATGGGTTATCTCTAAGATTCCTTAAGATGCTTTGCCTGAAAACATTCTTCAAACACTTTGAGCCTGTTTCCTTAGTGTAAGGTCACCCTACTGCCCTTTACCTTATCAAACTAGATTCATTTCTGGACTTAGGGTAGCTTTAAAGGGGTAGGGTACAGTGATTCTGCGGGGGGGGGGGCGGAAAGCCTGGTGACTACAGCTGCAGCTGAAGTCCTAAGGGTGCAAGTTCACTATCAGACCTGGGGGGTGGATGCGCCAATTCTCCCACAGTTAAGGAGACGGACCAGGGCGCTGGGGGCTGCAGGCTGGAGTGCCTTCAGCTGGCCTCTGTGCTGAGGCAAGAGGAAGACTATATGGTACAGGCAAGGTAATCTTGGATAAATTTAATCACAAATTGTGTAACTTCTGTCCTTCCTCAGAAATACTGGTGTGGAGTCCAGGTTGCTGTGAGCCCCTTTGCAAGAGTCCCCACACCCAGTCTCTCCAGCCCAGCCCTTCCTCCTCCAGAGCCTCAAACCATTGCTCAGGGTACCCACCAGACCTCCACTCCTGGCTGCAAAAGGTCTGCTAGGACATGATGCTTTGTGGGTTTTTTAATTTGTCTGTTGTACACACACGCACAGGACCTCGGGTTGGTGCCAGACACTGCGGTACCTAAGGGATGGGACACTGGAGTCCCAAAGATCCTGCCACCAGCATGCCACCCAGTGCCAAGGCTGGGTGCTTCTCATATGGCAATGGTAACTGCACAGTGATGTAAAGAAACTTGAGATTCTGGAGTTGTCGGTGAGCCTGGACCAGTAGCGTCAGTGTGTATGCCCTGCCCAAAGCCTTCCTCTCGCCTCAGCACAGAGAAGCCAGCCAAAGGCACTCCAGTCTGCAGCCCCCAGAACCCTGGTCCATCTCCTTGGCTGTGGGGATAATCGATGCATCCATCCCCCACAACTGAGAGTGAACTTGCACCCTTGGGGACTTCGGCTGCAGCTGTACAAGGGGCTTCCTTGCCCAACGGGTGAGGATGCAGCTCTGCAGCTGGGGGCTCTAGAAGCCCTAGGGCTGGGGTCAGAGCTCTGGTAGCTTCCAGAAACAACAGGTTATGTTTAAATCTGCTTTGCACCTCGCAGCCTGTGAGGGGCTCCCAGGCAGGGGCAGGGCCTGCACTGTGTGCCCTGTCCAAGTTTATGGCCTTATTCCTGCGGGATGGAGCCTGCCCTGACTCTGCTCCCTGGCCTGCTGCTACCCCACACCCGAGAGCCACCCCTCTGTGCTCCTGCTGCTCAGGGCTTGCTTCCCAGAAAAGTCAGAGCCAGCCGAGGCCGCCAACTGCTGCATAGCCACGGTAAGAGGCCCATGGTGTGGCCAGGCCAAGCCTGTGAGCTGGGGGGCGGGGGGGAATGGTGGGCCAGGTGTGTGGCTGTAGGGAAGCTGTAGGACTCTTGATGTGGGCTTAAGGCTTGGGGGAAGTGTGAGATGTGTGGGACAGGATGGCCTGGGCTGCACTCTTGTGCCTTGTGCGGAGGGTGGAAGGTGGGGAGGGCTCTCTGTGCCTCGGTTTTGGTAGCTGAGAATGGGAAAAATCACTTATTTCATGCCATTTTTGTGAGGCCTAAGTGGGGTAGACACAGAGGGGTCATATGCCAATGGGTGGGAGTCTCATCTCCAGCACTTCTTGTGTGGACCAGAACCAGCCAGCTGTAAGGGGCCCTGACCTGGCCCCTCCCTGATGGGTGGGCTTGAAGGGAAAGCTGAGCGCCAGCCAGTCCTTCTTGGGCCACCATGGCCAACCTATGCAGCCCCCTCCGGGTCATTCTACTCAATTATAGCACCCCTCACCTGGGATCCCCAGCAGTGCCCCCAGAGCAAGGACCTCAAGTCTGTCCAGGTCTCAGCCTCCATCCTTGACCTCATCTGTCTCCATGCCATCTGTCCACTGAGCAGGAGAAATCAAGGGAGATGAGAACAGGAGGCCCTGGATGTGGACACGTGGCTCTAGACCGTTTCATGATGAGTGATCTTCCCGATGCCCTGACCAACAGTGGATTAGGGCAGAGCAGCCCAAGGCTCAGTATGGTGGCCTCAGCCTCTCTCTCTGAAAAGGAGTGGAGTAGGTGTGTCAGGACAGGGCCTGGAACTAGGACAGCAGCCAGAGCTGCCTATGTACGCGCTGAGGCCTGGCTGCTTTCCCTGAACAGGTCCATGGGCAAAAAGGGTTCCAGTTCCAAAACTGGGCAAGAACCTACGGCTGCTGCCCAGAGATGTACTATCAGCCGGCATTGGTGAAGGAGGCCCGGGAGGTGAGCATCAGCTCCAGGACGTCCAGGGGCTGCCCTGGCTCCACGAGGAGGCTGGAGATAGGACCCTAGCCTAGACCCTGTTCATAGCTCAGAACTGCTGCCTGGATTAAGCTCTGTGGCTCAGATCAGTGGCGTCCACCTGCAGCTGCTACAACTTCCCATAACCACTCCAGTCAGCCAGCCTGGGCCAGCGATCGCCGCCTGTGAGCACGTGCACACGCACGCAACACGCGCACACCACACATGCACATGCGCACACATGGGTTTCACCCTCAGGTCCCTAGAAGGCTTTGCATTGGTGAAGACCGTGGCAGGGGCTGTGATTGGGTTTACATTTGAAAGTCCAGAGCTGCGGTGAAAAGGATGCACCAGAGCCACGCACGCAGCACAATAGGAGATTCCTTGGTCTTCCGTACTGGCCCACTTTCAAGCCCCCCTCTCTCGGGCACTTTCCCGGGAGGCCTAATGCCTCAGCGAACCGCCACCGCCCCCTGCAGCCAGGCCGGGCCCCTGCACATGCTCTGGCCTCCCAGGAAAAGGCTTGACTCTGGGTTATCCTCTCACAGATGCTAGCCCTAGCCAGGCAGCAGAACAAGCGCGTGAAGGTGGTGGGCGGAGGCCACTGCCCCTCGGACATCGCCTGCAGCGAGAGCTTCATGATCCACCTGGGCAAGATGAACCGGGTCCTCCAGGTACTGCACCCCGCCGCCTACCCTGGAGCCCCGAGAGCTGCACCCCCCGCGTGGCCTGGCCCTGAGCACCGTACCCAAGCCTGCTCACACCTCCAGTCACCCCGCCTTCAGAGCCTCCCCCCCGCTGTGTACAACGGAAGTGGTGAACCAGGCTCCCCAAGGTAGACTAGCAGTGACACAGCTAGAGCCAAGCGGCACTTGGCCAGCTTTAGGCACTTGGCCAGCTTTACAGATGGAGAAACGCGGGTCAGAGAGTCAATAACTTGCCTGGTGTCACACAGCCAAAGAGCAGCCAAGCGGACACCAGAGCTATGCGGGGACAGGTGCAGTAATTGTGCAAGCGCACAGCGCCGCGGCGACCCAGAGCCCAGGACACATGCGCCGCGTGTCGCGTCTCCTGTCTGTCCTGGCCGTCTCCTGTCTGTCCTGGCCCGCCACACCTAACCGTCTTTTTCCCAGATAAGCGCCCCTCCCCCAGGGCCCAAGGAAGGGTCTGGGTTTCTCGCTGTGATTTCCTTCACAAGCTGACTGTGTTCGCCTCTTAGAGAACATCAGTCACGGCCCTAATCACATCTGATTGCTAATTAGCATGGCTGGGCTCCGTGATTGATTTTCCTGAGCTCTGTGCTCCTGGGCCTTGGGTGAGCTACGCTCTGCAGTCCAGGCAAGTACGGTTCTCAGCTTAGTTCCGCCACTGCTGTATGTGTAACTTTGAACAAGTGACCTCCAGGCCCCGATCCTGCTGTGACCCTGTGAAGGGCGGAGACTTCCTGTGGCCCAGGGTTGTTCCTACCACCTCAGGAAGCAGCACCCTGTCCCCACAGCAGTCACCACACCAATGTCCCATGTCTGTCCTTCCCTTCCCAAGTCTTAGTCTTTGCCCAGGGCTTCCCAGGGGAGAAATAGAGACAGGAGTCCCGAGAAAGGAGGCCCTCTCAGGCCAGGCCCTCGGCACAGCCATAAGAAGGAGACTCACAGAGAGTCCCATCAGCCCAGTGCAGAGCATGAAGGTGCGGGCATCAGGGCTGGGCAGTGCTCTGGCTCCTCCCAGCCTGTGCTGCTCTCCTGCAGGTGGACAAGGAGAAGGAAGCAGGTGACAGTGTTGGCTGGCATCCTCCTAGCTGAGCGGCACCCGCAGCTGGACAGGCATGGCCTGGCCCTGTCCAAGTAAGAGACCCCACCCCTGAGAGTACTTCTTAGGATGCACCCCTCTCTCTAGGCCCTGTGGCCTCCCTGAGGTTCCTGTCTCATCTTCCACACAGGTCTGGGGCTCTTAGCTGGAAATAGAAAAGGACCAGAGTTAAGTGATAAATCTTGAACATGGCTGAGACATTCATGCATTATGTCTTTCCAAAAAAAAAAAAAAAAAAAAAATTGCAATAAATAGGGAGCAAAGCAAAACACAAAAGCATACAAATGAAGTACAGAGAGGAACAGAAGAACATGAAGAGGCCCAGGGCCCCAGGCAGGTATCTCCAGGGTTCCACTTGTTCTTCCATCACCTGCTATAGGATGAAGGAATTTCCACTGATGCAAAAGTCAAATGCAGCCGAAGGAGTGAATCTCTAATGCTAAACTCCAGCCATTGAGAGAGGTGGCAGGTGTTTTAAACACTGGTTCAGCAATGACATTACAGCTACAAATGGAAGCCTGCGATTGGTCTTAAAATGCGGGTGGCCTGCTCACCTCAGCTGTCTCATCACAGGCTTGAGCTAACCCATAATGCTTTGCGGTCTGGGAACCACCTGTTTCTAACTTTCTCCCACAGAGCCATGCTGCTCCCACACTTAGAGTGTCCCTCCTGTGCAGGCTGGGGTCAAGCCCTGGAAAGACACAGACAGATGAAACCCGACCCCACTAGGAAGGAAGTCCCCACAGAAACTGACCAGCATGGCGCCAGTAGTAGTTTCCTCATCAAATGAGGGTGCAGGGTGCCCAGTTCAGCCATGGCGGAGGGGGGTGCATGAGAGAGTAGGAACCAGGAAGGCAGGGGGGATTCCAGGCAGACAGAGTGGCAAGAGCCAAAGCCCTTTGGAAATCCGTGGCAGGAAGGAAGTGTTTCTTATTAACTGGCCCTGGCTTTGGGCCCTGGAGCTCTGTCCCTGTTCAGAACTGTGACATCTCTGTCCTGCCTGCAGAGCAGGAACCACAAACCCATGAGCAGATGAGGAAACTGAGAGTAAGGCAGAGGGGCCACCCAGAGTCACACCGCTTGGTGCTGTGGGGGTGCCAGAGCCATGCCTAGGAGGGCGCAGAGACCTGGGAAGGAAGCCTGGGCGTGAATCCTGCTTTGACCTCAAAGGTGAATTCTTGGGTCCCGTGGGCGGAGTCCTATCTGGAAAATGGGACTGTAGGTTGGAGCCCAGGAGGCCCCTTAATAAGTCCCCAGTGAACACCCACTCCATCCTTCTCAGACTTGGACCTCACCTTCACCTTCACTGCATTGCTACCCTCTCTTCTGTCTTCTGATCCCTGTCCCTGAGGTGAAGGCTCCCTCTCACCACCTCTCCCAAGGGCTCTCATTATTATTATTATTATTATTATTATTATTATTATTATTATGTGTACTGGGAACTGAACTCACGATCTCATGCTTGCTAGGCAGGCCCTGCGCCGCTGAGCTGCGTCCCCAGCCCAGCCACCTCATTCCCCTCTGCACCTGCCGTGTACGTCACAGCCATCCCCGTTTGTGGGCGTGTGGTGATATAAATAACGCAGTGGTGAACAGCTTCATCGAAGTCACTGCTCACGCACTGGAATGTTACTGAGAGCAGAAGTTCTCCGATGCTCTTTTTCTTTAGGGGAGCAGTACTAGAGGTTGATCCCAGGGCCTCCACACTGATCTGTGTATTAAAAAAAATTAATTTTAAGGCAGAGTGTCATTAAGTCACTAGGCTACCCAGGCTGGGACCAAACTTGTAACACTGCTGCCTCAGCCTTCCGGAGTCCACAGTGAGAGCCATGCACCCCTACTAGGGCCAGCTCGTGATTCTTTTTTTAACATTCTAGAATTTGCATAAGGGCCAGAAATCACTCACTATCCTAATTACCAGGGGCAGACAGGAAGAGAGGACCGGGTAGATGTTGCTTGCTGTCTGCGGTGACCTCCTAGGTCTCCACATCTGTCCCCAGCAAGGGGTGAGGCCAGGTTTTCGGTTCGTTACCAAACAAACACCAAGTAGTACATGCTTTGGCATCTTCCACTGCCCTGAAGGGCCAGGAGCAGGACAGACCCCACCCTCACTCTCCACCCGGGAGACCAGGCCAGCCTCTTCTGCAGGGAAACGTGGGTGCCGGGATTTCTGGGGTGCCCCCTGTGAACATCTGTGCCCTTCTCCCTTAAGCTGAGGCAAGGATGTCTCTGAGAAGTCAGGCTGGGAATGCCTGATCGGCTGCTCTTGGTCATGCACCCTGAGATCCAGAAAGTCTTTCTGACTGTGTAGACACACACACACACACACACACACACACACACACACGTACACATACACTCCTCCCTTCAGGGTCAGGTCTGTGCACACAGAGCCTGCTGGTCTCAGGTTGAGGGATAGGGGTTGTATCCCAGAGCTCCAGGGGTCCCGAGTCCATGTAGGGGTGCCTCCTGCCCCCAGAAGCCCAACTGGTCTCCTGTCTCCTCCCCCTTCCCTCCTGTGGAGCCCAGCCTGGGAGCTGTTCAGATGTGACAGCCGCTGGTGTCATCGGGTCTGGGACACACAACACCGGCATCGAGCATGGTATACTGGCCACCCAGGTGAGTCTCTGGCTCCCTGGCACGGTGGGTGCAGTACTGTCCCCGCTGCCATGGCTGAGGACAAGACAGGAGCCCTCTAGGGTACTCTCACAGTCACCCTGCCTCCCTCCTCTGCCTGCAACTTTGGAGTCAAGGCCTTGGGGATCTTTGCGCCATCTTAATCCCTGTGTAGCATGGGGCTCTCTGTGGAGGGCTCTTCATGCATGGCCTTCGGGCTTCTCCTGATACAGCACCGCAAGAAGGAGGGGCAGCTTCCGATGCAGGCAGCCACCAATGACAAATACCACCTCGTGCTTGGGGCACTGACTCTCGCTCTGACTCTGGCCCTGTCTCTGCTTCTGTCTGTCTGTCTCCATCTGGCTCTGTGTTTATGTGTCTCTCTGTCTGTCTCTGTCTCTGTGTCTGTCTGTCTGTCTCTGTTTCCCCCCACCAGACTGACTCTTCCTCTTAGCTAATGTCCAGGACAGCTCACCCACCCACTCTCACCCCCACACCCAGGGGCGGGAGTTGGGCTTTTCTCCCAGACCTGAGTCCCTGCTGGGCTCTTCACAGCCCCCAAGCAGACCTTCCTGAGGACAAATGCTCTCCGTAACAGTCGGCCTCCTTGTGTGGCTTCCCCCAGGGTCGCTGCCTCAACAGTCCCATCCTTCACCTGGCTCCTAGCCACACCTGCCTGTGGGGATGGACCCTTGTCCCGCTGACCCCTTGGCACCCCTCCGGCTTGGCCCCAGCCCCAGTCCACTCTCCAGGGCAAGTGCCGAAATGGTCCCCTCAAGATCAGCACAGCGTGAGAGTATGAGGTGTGATCTAAGAATATGGCAGATGTTTAAATTTTTAAAAGAAAGCTACTGCAGTAAAATAATTTATTAAAATAATTATATGTGGGCTGGGGAGATAGCTCAGAGGTCTAAGCACCTGCCTGGCAAGCGTAAGAACCTGGGCTCATTCCCAGTACTGCGTGCCATGCGAGACCCTGGGAATGCTGTGCCAGCCTCTGAGACCCCGCGTGGTGGCACACGCTTGTAATCGCAGCACTGGGGAGGCTGAGACAGGAAGGTCACTACCAAGCCCAAGCTGTGTGGCAAGACCCTGTACCAAATAAATACAAGATTAATAATAATAATTATTATTATTGTATGCCATCATGCCCCTCAAGGCCCTACCTTTGCACATACTTATCCCATTGTCTCGGCTTTTCTGAAGCGGTTCTGGAAGTCCTCCTGTCAGTATCTTTAGTTGTGCTGTTGTAACTGCCTCAGTGTTCTGAGTGGACCCCAAATGCTCACCTTTTGTGGTCCTTTGGACTCTGGGGGAGACCCAGAAGCCACGTTGCCAGAGCCAGTTAAGAAGGTGAAGGAGGGCACGCCACCACGGCTTCCAGGCCCACCTTTCTGTTTCGTGGCACCTGGGGACAGCTTTGCACTGCTTCTGACCACGCCTCAAGATGACACTCAGAAGAGAGGACTCCAGGTGGCTTCAGGGTGTGCCAAGCATGAGGGGACGAGTCTGTTTGAAGTGGGGGGAGATGCTTTGAGCGGGATGCAAGGCGACGAGTCTTTTATTGTAATCAGTCTTTAAAATGTAAATCTCCATTGCCCGTTGCTGCACATCTTGCAATCTGAGTGGCAGCTTATCTAATTCCCTGATTTTGCACCATCTGCCGATGCCAGGGAACACTCATCCCCGGTGTCTGCCGTGCCCAAGCTGCGTGCCTGACGTGTCCTCAGCTGACCTCATCACTCCTCAAGGGAGCTGTCGCTACTCTCCCCGCTTCACAGAGGAGGGAACAGAGAGGCTGAAGCACGTGGCCCAGGAAACTCAGCCCCGAGAGCAGTGCCCCAGCCCCACAGGCTCCAGACCCTAGGGAAGCACCGCTCCAGCTGGATCTCATCCATGGCTCCAGATCCCGGACAGAGCTTGGCTTTCGTAGAAACCACTGCAGCCTCACCCTGCGGCAGGCCACCGAGCGCGAGCTCTGCCCTCTCTCTTCTCCTGTCTGGTCTCAGGCACTGTTAATCAGAATTAGTCCTGCTGTCCTGCCCTGTGGCCCGCAGCCAGCCCCACGTCAGAAGCCATTTCCCTCCAGACAGCAGGTAGCAGGGGCGGGGAGGGCTGGATGGGGCCGAGGCCCGGGTGCCCAGGTTGCTGCTCTCCAGTTCCAGTGGAACAGAAGCTCTTGGTGGCCACAGGGCCACAGGGCCACCAAGAGGCAGAAGGAGGAGCTGGTTCCTTAGCAGGCTCAGTGAGCCAGGTACAGCAAGGGCAGGTAGGCGGCCGCAGGCACCCTGCTCCCAAGCTGCGCTGTCCCATTGGGGCTGCATGGACCTCAAGGCCCCTCCTCTCCGCTCCAGCCTAAGCACCACCCCGGCTCTTTTTTCTTCTGTCTGTTTTTCTTTTTGCACTGGGGATCCGAACCCAGGGCTTTGCACAGCTGCATCCCCAGCCCATCCCACAGGCTTTAGTTAAATTGCTAAGTGGCCCAGCGGGACTCAAACTTGTGCTCTTCCTGCCTCTGCCTAGCAGATGCTACAATTTCAGGCGTGCACCACCTCTGCAGGCTCAGAGCTCCTCAGGCAGGGCAGAGTATGGCTTCCTGGTAGGCCACAGAAAGTAAAGCGGCAGCTCCAGGAGGATCAGCCCACCAGTAGGGCCCCGTGGTACCCCCCTGGGTGTGGCTTCCCTTTCCTTTCTCCCCTATCTCTCTCCTCCAAATCCAAGACCCCCTTTGGCCATGATGGTGGAGGACAGTAAAAGACCAGCTTTCTGAGGTGTCCCAGGCCCCGGGGGACAGGGTCCTCTGGGAATGGGTGCACCCATCCCTTTCTGGCCGAGTCCAGCTCTGTGTGTGGCTTCCCCTCCACCGGGTGGCAGCGCTGACACTGATGACAGCTGACGGGGCCATTCTGGAATGCTCCGGATCCGGCCACCCTGAGATGTTCCGGGCGGCCCAGGTGCACCTGGCTGCCTGGGCGTTGTCCTCACTGTCACCCCGCAGCGTGTGCCGCAGTTCCACCTACAAGAGGCACCCTTCCCCTCTACCCTGAAAGAGGTACTGCCTTGCTGAAGTAGGAGTGGGCGTAGGGAAGAGACCTGCAGGGAGGCCAGCCCGAGCGACTGTGCCTGCAGGGCGGCAGTCTCCACTGCTCTGAGCCCCAGAACGCAAGTGTCCCCACATCCAGGAGCTGGGTCTCCAGGACTGGCCTGCTTGGAGGTCCTGTCCCGAAATAGTCATAGTCTGAGGAACTGTGGTCAGAAGGTCACATAGAACACAGCTCAGCCCCTAATAGAGGCCCCCACCCTCCAGGCAGTGGGTGGGAACAGCAGCTGCCTTGGAGGACAGAAGGGTGAAGAGGAGAGCACTGGGGTGGGGGTGGTTAGACAGCCATGGGCACCTAGGGGAGGGGAAGCGTGGGGCCACAGGCACGGGGCAGCCGCATCACAGGCCCACAGAGTCCAGAGCTGCAGGGAAGTGGGGCCATGGGAGGCCCTTGCTGGCCTCTGTGACAGGGGCTTCAGTGAGCACTGAGCAGGCTAAGGGATAAAGGCCGTCACCTGCGAGGAAGCGACCCTCCCCATCAGAAAGCAGTGGTGCTCCGGCCTGCTGTGCAAGCCCCTTTTCCTGCCTTCCACTTGAGTGAGGGCTTACGGATATTCAGGCTGAAGATTTTGACCCAGAGATCAAGGGATTGCTTCTTTTTGCTGAGGACTGACTTGGGCCACCAGAGCTGGGCACTGGGCAGTCCTCTGCCACCCACCAGTCCTCTTGTCCCCTCTGACCCAGCAGAGATTGCAGTCAAGTCCTGCCTCTCTTTGAGCCTGATCTCGGGCTCCTCCCCGCCTGCAGCATGTGCACCAGCACACGCCTGCTCACGCATGTTCACACATGGGTGCGTGCATGCACACATATGTACACACACATGCACACACATCCACTGAACATCCTTCCAGAACTGCTGTCTCCAACTCAGGTCAACATGGAGACTTCTAATTAGACATGACATCCTTGAAAATTCAAAGTGACTTTTAAAGCAATGGCCCACATTCTTTTCAAAGCTCCCAACTGCTATGACAGGAAAAATAGCACTTGCAGTCTCCATCCCAAAAGAAGAGGCAGTGCACCCTTGCACACAGGGACACACAGGTGCATACACGCAGGATCAGAAATGGTCAGCAGGGCAGAGGGAAGCGGCTGGGGAGAGAGGCAGCCCCGAGCCTGGCCGCAGGCTTCCCGAGGTCCCTTGTGCTGGCAGCTGGGCTCCCGCAGAGCTGCTCCTCCCGTCTTCACCCCAGGTGAAGCTGCGGCCAGCAGCGCCATTTCCCTCTCTGCAGCAGCTCAGGGGAGTTCCTAGGCCTTGCGCCTGAGGACAGGAGCCAGCTCGACTTTTGCCCCCCCCACTCCTCTGTGATGGTTGTCACTCTGCAAGAAAATACCGTGCGTGGATCTTCTGGCCTCTCTGCCCCCTCCAGCCCTTCTCCAGCGCACTGGGGGACACCAGCCTCCTGGCTGTGCTGTGGTGCTGTGGATTCCGGGTCGCCGGGCTGCTGGGGCTGCTCCCCCATCTTGCCCAGGATCACAGCCACCTTCACTCCTTCCCCTTAATGCTAGGGGTCAGGCATGTAGAGGTCTTCCTGAGGCAGCTTTGCTCCCAGCCCCTCAAGGCACAAAGCCAAGAGTGGTCCAGGAAGCACGAGGCTCAGAGGGACACAAATGCATTCAGAGCCCCCTCTTCTGAGATGTTCTGTGCCCCTCCCCCCAGGCTGCGTGGGGTCCATCTTGGATCCCATACTGTGCTCCCCAGTACTGGTTCTCTTGAAGATACCTCAGCATGATACCAAATGCTGCTCAAAGCCCAGTAAGGGTCAGGGTCACTCTCTGACCCTGAGGAATCGGTGTTTTAGGACCACAGTGGGAGGGTGAAGCCACACCCCAAGTTCTTGTTTGCAAAGACCGTGCTGAGCCCCCACTTGCCTCTGTGCCCTTTTTTGACCACAGCACTGCTGAGAAGACATGGGGACTTTATAAATCATTGTCGCCCTCTTGCCTTTCTGCCAGCCAAGCCATAACAAGATGCGATGTGTGCAACTAGCTGCCTGCGTCACCTCCCCATCCCCTAAGGAGAAAGATCAGCCCTGGTGACACAACAGCTCTGTCGCGCTGGAGTCCCCACCCCCTGAGGTGGACATCTGCTGGTGATGGCCCAGCCAGAGGCTTTAACCCTCCTGCTTGCGGTGGTAGCCACTTCCCAAAGGCCAGCTCAACAGCACCATGACTAATTGTGAGATGCAAACCCCCATAGGGTCCTTCATCCCCATAACACACAACCAAGCAGCAACTTCTATGTAGGGAAAGCCCTTCGACATTGCTCCCGGGGACACAGTGGATGGAGGGGGCCTGTGACCCGGGCGCTGCTGTCTAATCCTGACAGACACAGGGAAGGCCCCCGCTGGCTCTGCCACTCAACAACCCTGTTGTGCTACCTTGGAAGGCATCGTGCCAAACCCAGCATCAGGTGACCCTGACTCAGGGGGCCAATGAAGGTGGGAGGCTGGACACACCTCCCAAGAACAAAGCCAAAAGGAGGGCACCATGACACTGACGGTGGGGACTCTGGAGCTACATCCAGAACCTATCCCAAAGCCAGAGCTCTTCCCAGTCCCTCAGCTTCCTGTCAGCCCCCAAAACTACCTCTGCTTTGGCTCTGAATTTGTCCTGAATCTGTCTGGGGTTCAGAGAGTCAGGCAATGAGGCTCTCTCCATGTGTGCAGGACCAAGGCAGAGCGGGGAGGGCCTCTCCTGCTTGATTCATTAAGGGCCACTGGGGACTGCTGATGGTAATAATGACACAGTGGCAGCAATGGAAGGGCAGCGCCTCGTGCCTCTAGGGTGCTTTCCCCTGTGCATGGTACAGTTTAAGGACTTTGAAGCCCCTGGTTCCCTTAATCCTCACAGCAGTCCTGAGGCGGGTACCATTATTAGCCTCAGAGAAAACCTGAACCAACATGTTAGGTAACTTTCCCAACTCATGTGGGTAGAAACTGATTAATGGGGAAGTGACCGTGTAAGTGGGCCATTTGAATGTCCTCCGTGTTTTAAGATTCATTCCTTGTCATTGGGCAATTTAGGAGAATCATAAGTATTTCTTTTGGTGACTTGAAACTGACCACCAGCGACTTTCTCCTGGTCACTTCTCCACAGTCTTCCTGTGACAGCACAGTCTCTCCCCTCCCTCTTGCTGGGCCAGGTCCTCGACGACTTTGACAGCCACCTGAAGAAGTCTGAGTGCTTCCGCTTCCTGTGGCTCCCACACAGCGAGAACGTCAGCACCGTAGGGCCACGGTGGCGTGGCCAACCTCAGTCCGCATCTGGGAGCAGCGGTGCCTGGGGACCAGCACGCACCCTCCCTGCCCCACCCAACCATGGGCTCCACACCCTGCCAGCTCCCAGCCTGGCTGGCACTTGCTGTTATGAAGGTCAGTGAGGTGGGAGCATCACCGCGTGGGCCAGAGGGCAGAAGGAGGGTGGCCCCTGGGCAGCCAGGGTGTCCTAGAGTGGGGACATGTAGCGGTGTGGCCAAGAGAGGTGGGTTTCCTGTGGCTTCTCCTTCCTCCCCAACGTGAAGCCATACCCAGAACACATCTTGTCTGATGACAATAGGATGCCTATGTGAGAAGGCAGCTGAACCCCGACTTCAGGGCTGAACTGATGACAAGGTTACTTCCCCAGCCACCCTCCTCTTCAGCCAACTGGTTTTGGGGCTATGCCTTTGGATTCTACTTACTGGAGTTCCTGCTTTGGGCCAGGTAGGAGTGCAGTGGCCCCTTCCCAGTGTTGGCCATGTGCATGGAGGAGGAAGTCAGGTCTGCCTCCTGAGACAGGGCAGTGGTTTACACCCCAGCTGCACATGTGAGTGGCCTAAGGAGCAGGGTTCATCCTAAGGGCAGTGGAAATCACCAGAAGGGTTTTAAGGAGGGGATGTTTTAAAACAGCCACCTAGCTGCTGAACACAAATGGATTGGAGGGAAGGGGGTGTGGCAGGAACCCACCTAATGGAAGGTAGGGGGAGATAGGAGAAAGGGAAGGAGGAAGGGAGGGAGGGAGAGAGAAAGGGATGGTGAGAGAGAGGAAGGGAAGGAGGGAAGGAAGCAGGTAGAGAAAGGGAGGAAGGGAGGGAGGGAGGGAAGGAGGGAGGGAGAGAGAAAGGGATGGTGAGAGAGAGAGAGAGAGGAAGGGAAGGAGGGAAGGAAGCAGGTAGAGAAAGGAAGGGAGGGAGGCAGGGAGGGAAGGAGGGAGGGAGAGAGAAAGGGATGGTGAGAGAGAGAGAGGAAGGGAAGGAGGGAAGGAAGCAGGTAGAGAAAGGGAGGGAAGGAGGCAGGGAGGGAAGGAGGAAGGGAGAGAGGGAAGGAAGAAGGGAGGGAGGGAAGGAGGGAAGAAGGGACGGAGGGAAGATGGATGGGTAAATGGATGGATGGGCAGATGAACGGTTCAAAGTATAAAGTGTCCAGGCCTAAGAATAGAAAAAATAGCAGGGAAGTCCAGACATGAATGAAGTGGTTCTCTAGGCTCCTTCAGGGTCTTGCTGGGATAGCTCTCTGCCAGTCACTTTCAGAGCAAGTAACCCGTGAAACTAGGACTGTAGATTTATTCCCATAGCACACAGCTGAGAGCAGGTAGCACAACCATGCCATGAAAACGGGTGCCACATGGAACGCATGCCCACCTGGACATTTTCCAGTAGCGGGGAACCTGAAATTTGCCATCATTCCTCCTTGGAGTTTTGCTTGGTCACTTCTTGGGTGCTGACCTTTCCCTTCCCCTGCAGGGCCTTCCCTACTTGTTCCCAGGCCAACAGAGGAGTTTCTCTCTGGCCCCCACAGTCCTCACTGTCCCTCGGAGTATGGCTCACGCTGGGCAGCATCCCAAGGGGCTGCTCAGGGCTTCGCCACTGTAGGCAGGTGTGTGGCATCTGAGGCAGGAGGCCAGCCCGGGTCACTCGCCTTCTGACTAACGGTGGCCGGAGCTGCGTGCGGATTTCATTCTCCTGCCAGACAGTTGCCCCGAAAGTGCAGAGTTCAGGGGCTCTCTGTACACTCACAGAGCTGTGTGGTCATTCCTTCAGTCTGTGGTGGACTAGTTCCACGGCTCCGACAGCAAGCCCTGCAGCCTTAGCAGCCCCGTGTCATTTCCAGGCCTCCTGCCCTGGAAAACACTACTCTAATTTCTGTAGATTTTTCGCACATTGCACGTGGCTGGAATTAGACAACGTGTGGTCTCTGCCAGTGGCTGCCTTTGCTTGGCATAATGTTCTTTGTGTGGCAGCCTGGGTTGATCATTTGTTCATTTTTATGGCCGGATAATATTCCCTTGTGTGGCTGGCCTGTGTCTATCGGTTCTGCAACAAATGGGCGCTTGGGTTGTTTCTGCTTTCTGACACCCCTGCCCGACGCTGCTGCACGTAGAACTTTGTATTTAGACACATTTTCTCTGTTCTTTGGCTATTTCCTATCAGTAGAATCGCTGAGGCTGAGTCATAGGGTAATTTTGGGCTTTTTGGGAACTGACAGTTTCACAGGAGGGCTGTACCAATTTACACCTCCGTTAGCATTTTATTAAGTTTCAAATTTTTCTCATCCAAACAAAATTTGTCATTATCCATCCTTTCCATTTAAGCTATCCTAGAAAGTTTGAAGTAGCATGTGGTGGTTTCCACTAGAATTTCCCTGATGACTAAAGATGCTGAGCATTTTTCAAGCTCTTAGAGCCATTTGTGTATCTTCTTTGAACAAAGGTCTGTGTGGATTTTTTCCATTTTTATTTGTTTGGTTTTTACAGTACTTGGGGTTGAACACAGGGTCATCACACTAAGCTGTCTCGCCAGCTCTTTCATTTCTTGGCTTAAGCCTGGGACAAGACCTTGCTAAATTGTCAGGCTGGTTTAAACTTTAATCCTTCTGGCTCTGCCTCCCTGTCTCACTTTTCTCTCGTTGCTGGGACAAATACCAGTCACCCAAAGTGAAGGAAGGAAAGGTTTATTTAGCTCACAGTTACTGGAGGCTTCAGTCCATACTCTGCTGGCTCCATGGCAGGATGGCACATGGCAGAGGGCAACCTTTCATGGAGAAAGCAAAGACCAGAGACCAAAGGGAGGCATAGCAGCGACAGTAGCAGCAGAAGGGCTGGCCAAATAGCTCAGCAGATTAAAGCTCCTGCAAGCAGGCACAGCTTCCTGGAGTTCAATCCTGGGACCTGGGGTACCCGCCCCACTCCAAGGATGTGCTGAGAAGGCCATTGAGACTGGGCGTGGTGGCATGCACTGTAATCCCAGCTCTTGGGAGGCTGTTAACAGGCAGATCACTACCAGTCTGATCTAGTAGTGAGACCCTGAACACCCTGTAGGCCCTTCCCTAAAAATAAAAATAAAAAAACAATGGAAACAGAGCAAGTCTGTCTCCCTTAAAGTGTATTAAGGCTCTCTGCCCCAGGCTGGGTGTAGCACTCACACCCCTAATCCCAGTGGCTCATGAGTTAATCACAAACTCGTCTGCTCCATGACAGCATGAGGCTTTGGGGGGACAACTAGACACAGCCATAACACTCCGAGTGCTGGAATTACAGACATGTGCCATCATATCTGGACTTGCCCCATTTTTAAACTTTACAAATTGGGTTATGTGACCTTTTATTGCTTAATGGAAAGAGTTCTCATTCTAGACAACAGTCCCTTACCAGATCGATAATTTGCAAATATTTTCTCCCATTCTGTGATCCGTCTCTTTACTAACTTTGGTCAAGTCCAGTTTACCCTTTTTTATGCATACACTTTGTGTTTCACCTCTAAAAACCCTGTGCTTAAAGATCACAAAGACTTTTCTTCTGAGAGTTTTATAGTTTTTTTTGTTTTTGTTTTTTATTTTTTGTTTTTGGCAGAACCAGGGATTGAACTCAGGCCCTTGCACTTGCCAGGGAAGCATTTATTCCACTGAGCTATCTCTCCAGCCCCTGAGAGTTTTATAGTTTACAGTTTTAGCTCTTCAGTTACTTTCATCAGTGCATACATTTTGAGTGAGAAGTCCAGCCACCTCCTTTTGCTTGCAACGGCCAGTTCTTTCAGCACTAGATGACAGAAAGGCTGTTCTTTCCCCATGAAATTGTCATTATGTTCTTGTTAAAAATCAATTGACCAAAAATGTGTAAGGATGTATTTCCAGACTCCTGATTCTGTTCCACTGATCGGCATCAGTCTTGAGCCCAGGACTACATTGTCTCGAATCCTGTAGCTTCACTGTAAGTTCTGACGTCAGGAAGGAAGAACAGGGCTTATCCCACGCCCTCTTCTAGCCCCCTGCTCCACCAGCCTGAGAACAAAGTCAGCCTTTCCTCCTGGGGACCTTCTTCCTCCAAGCCTCTCGTTTGTCAGCTTGGTGAGCTCTTTTTCAGCTCCCCTCAGGCAGCTCCAACTCCCAGCTCTGTGAAGCCCTTCAAGAGATTCACTTCCTCTCTGTGTTCCTCTCCTTTTTAGCAAAACTCAGAATCACTCAGTGCATGGCTGTTCCAGGTCAGTGGCAGTCTTGGATTCAGTGCTGCTACTTGGCCCACATGAACTGAGCCCAAGTGTCCACGGATATTTTTCTTATGGATCCAACTAATAGGCTTCTGTTGATGACACTTCACTCAGCTACCACAGCCTCACCCAGATCCCTGATCTAATGCATGCTCCAGGGCTTCTTTAGGCTGCCAGCCTGAAGGAAAAGTGGGGCAGGAAGAACAGATCAAAGGGCCAGGTTTGGACTCTGGTCCTCGGCAGCCAGCCACTCTAGAGCTCCCCTTCTCCCCCCTGCAAGCTGACACTGCCAGCTCAACATCCTGCAAAACCAAGAGCCTCCAAGTCCAGTGGACAGGAGCGGTCACCTTTCCTTCTCGCCTGTCTGCACATGCTCAGGTTGCAGGTGCCCATTCCTTCCCCCACTCCTGGGGGGTGGGGCAGCCACCCTCCAAGCAAGGGCAGCAGTTCTCTGAGCTCTTATTGTCTTCCAGGCACACTGCTGGGTGCTCCATATGTGTGGCCCCTTGTAGTCCTTATAATGGCCCTAGAAGGTGATGATCCTTGAATTGCAGTTGAGTGCAGTGATGGGCTCTTGGGATGGACTCCAGGCCTTGCTGGTTCCCACAGAAGCCCAGGCTGGGCTGTGACACTTTCTCCCAGTCACACAGCCTGCCAGATGTTGTTTTCATAGCAGCTCTGGATGGATCCAGGCAGTTCAGCCCAATTCCTTCCGTGGATTGGCCTGGCTGTGGGGTAGGAGTGCTGCCGGTGGCATCAGGGGCCCATACGCGGGGCCGGTCACCAAACCAGGGAGATGGCTCAGTGGAATAAGCGCTTCCCTGGCAAGTGCAAGGGCCTGAGTTCAATCCCTGGTTCTGCAAAAAAAAACAAAAACAAAAAAAACAACCATAATGAATACCTGCCTGGGAGGTGTCAGGAACTGAACCAAAGCCACTTCTCAGCTCTGTGGGGTACAGGCCAGGAGCAGCCAGCGTGCCCAGGCTGGAGGCCACAGCTCCATCCGGTGATGGACCAGAGGAGAGGGGGACTTCTCTCCTGCGCAGCAGCACAGCTTCAAGTGTGTGTGTCTTGGCTCCTGGGCCCAGGCCACATGCAAATAAATAGGGCTCTACATCTCATGCACCACACCCAGACCACAGCCAGAAGTGCCAGGAGACCGCAGAGCCTCTGGGCACGGCCCATGTGCTGCCTGGCTGTCTGGGGCCCAGGCACCTCCTGGCAGAGAGAACACTGGCTCTATGGTATATGCATAGCGCACCAGCATGCATGTGTGTGTGTATATGTGTGTGTGCGTGTGTGTGTGTGTGTGTGTGTAAAGATCAGGCAGACTATCATGTAAATGTATTTCCTAAAGCAAAAAGCTGGGTAACAGTTCCCACCTGGCCCCAGAACAGCAGTGCTCTCCCTGAGCAACTCTGGCATCATTTGGGGGCACCAGAATTCAGGCTCAGAGACCCCATGGCAGTCTCTGGCTCTCACTGGCCACCTAATCCCTACAGCAGTCCATGCAGTCTGGGGCTTAGGGCGAACACCACAGTCTCTGGGGAAATCCACCAGGCAACGACCTGCTGACAAGAGCACTCACTTACCCTTGGCCCCAGTGAGCTGCTAAGATTCTGAGACAAAGACACTTGTTATCGGGTGGCTTGAGGTGACAAAACTCCAAAAGCAATATCAATAACCACTAAGGGGGGACTATGTGTCAGAATAAAATCCACAATGTCCCTGATGTGGATTGTCACACGGCTAGAGCAAGAAGAATGTGGGGCCACACTGGACCACCCTAGATAAGTGCCACTATGTGTGGAGAGCAAGGCTGTGGTTGGGAAAGGCCTCGTCGCTGCCCCTGGACACAGCAAGCAAGCAACCAATGCCGTGCTGTCATGATCGCACCCCTGCCCCTCCTCACCATCCCTGCAGCACCTTCCTGCCGTGCCTCATGGGTTGGATCAGTCGCTGCTGCTTCTGGCTGTTACTTGACCACAGGAAGGAGAACAGTAACGTCAGCCCCAAGATCTTCACCTACGAGTGCCATCCCCAGGGCTGAGCCATCCTCAGGTAGGGTTCTTTGGGGCAGCCACAGGGGAGGGCTCTGTGAGCACCATGGGGAGGGGAGGGTCCTGGAGGCCCTTCCTGCCCTGAGGTCCAGGTTGCGTGCCCTGCACCAAGCACAGAAGGAAGACCAAGGAGGCCCTGCTGGAGCTGAAGAGCAGGCTGGGAGCGAGCCCCAAGGTGCAGGCTCATTGCCCCATGGAGGTGCACCTCGCACGGGGGACGACACCCTGCTGGGCCCCTGCTTCCAGAGGGACAGCTGCTGTGTGAACATCATCATATACAGGTGATAGGCCCCCTCCGTGGCGGGGGCAACCCCCTGGCCTGCCTCCCTGGGAGTTAGAAAGCACCCTCTCCTTCCCATCTCTGATGCCACTTCCTCCAGGAGACTTGCTGGTCCTGGCAGCGGGAGGCCAGTCTGTCTCTGCCTCCACCCCTCGCTCCCTCTCCTTCTTAGCAGTGCTAGGACTGAATCCAAGGCCTTGTACTGACCTCTCCTGAGACAGGGTCTCTCCAAGTCACCCAGGATGGGCTCAGACTCGGGATCCTCCTGCCTCAGCCTACCAGGGTGTTGGGTCTATAGATGTACACCACCACGCCCAGCAGCATTTCCACTTACAGACTCATGTCACACCTCAGGTCTAGTCTATGTTGTGCTAATGTAGCTTTAATATTACGTGTGACCTTATTCATTAGGGGCAGCTACTATTTAGGAAGCCAATATTGTGGAATGACAATAACAATAGTGTGTTCTTGTCTCGTGGGTCCATGCCAGTCAGCAACTGAGGTGGGGAAGAGCCCTCGGCTGGTGTGTGCCCAGCAGCAGGGAGGCTCCTGCCCTATGCCCGGGCCTGCTGCATACCCAGGCTGCGCACTGCAGGGCAGCCTCCACTGTAGGCAGCAGGCACCCCAACATCACAACCCAGGAAGGTGCAGGAGAGACATGAGGCCCCGGGGACTCCCCAGCACCATCCTTTTACAGACCCACACTCCCATCAGTCTTTCAGACTCACTGAAGAGACCCGAGGGGCGCTGGCTTTCAGAGCCCTCAGGGGCGAGCAGAGCCCTCAGGGGCCGGTGGCTGCTGCCCACGCCCTGCAGCAGAGCTGGCCTTGGCTCCCCCTGCCAGGAGGAGAAGGTGCCCCACACAGCGGGCAAATCCTGGTGCAGGGCTCACCTCCTCCTTCCTCCCCATGCCCAGGCCCTACGGCAAGGACGTGTGCCGGCTTGACTACTGGCTGGCCTATGAGACCATCACGAAGAAGTTCGAGGGCAGACCCCACTGGGCCCAGGTAAGGCTGCAGGCATCCCAGAGCACTCCCAGGGAGGGCAGAGCTCGGCCTCCCACTCCCAGACCTGCTTCTTCCGCATCCTTCTCCTCAGTGCCCGCAGCTCTAGGTGACTCCCAGGCCCCATGCTGTTCAAAGAAATATGTTATCTGTCCCTTCATTTTACTCTTAAGCCCATGAGTAGGATTAGCTGGCATCTGTGAGCCCATTTAGCAGATAGGAAAGTGAGGACTCTCTGCTGTGGTGGTACTGGAAACGCCCTCCCCCACCCATGTCACACTGTAATGGGAGGGGTGGCCCCAATGCTGCTCTTTAACCCCTTCCTGCTCCACTTTCTAAGACCACCCACCTTCTTTTGGGGAGGTGAGAGTGCCAATATGTAGTCCAGGCTGGCGACCTTTGCCTCAGCTTCCTGAGTGATGGGATTACAGATGTACACCCCCACACTCTGTTCTTCTGGGGTCTCTTATGGTGTAAGCGTGCATGTATCTCCAGGGATGGATGTCACCCAGGCAGGCTTGGGGACTCCCCTGCTGACCTGCTGACTTCAGGGACAAGGCCCATAGTCTCTGATTGCTTCTGCAGGCCCAGAACTGCACCCGGAAGGACTTTGAGAAAATGTATCCTGCCTTTCCCAAGTTCTGTGGCATTCGTGAAAAGCTGGATCCCACCGGAATGTTCCTGAATTCCTACCTGGAGAAAGTGTTCTCCTGAGGCAGGAGGGCACACAAGCAAAGCCCACGTCCATGAGGGGAAGTCCAAGAGGCAGGCGTCATCCCCTCCTGACGCCATGGCATGAGCTGGGCTCCATCCTCCCAGCACCCACAGCAGGCAGGGACCTCCCACCCAAGCCCCCGCGGATGTCCCCATGCCTTTGCCTCCCTTTTCTGCACCCCCAGCCACCACACCCAGTTCTTCAGGAGGAAAGGGAGCCTTAGTGATGTGCTGTTTGTCTAGCAGGTCAGGAACCCCATTGCTCCCAGGTTCTGTCTACTAGCAAGGTGTAGAAGTGAAGGTCCCCAGGGCTGGGGCTTCCAGCATTTCCAACCTCCCCTTCAGGACGCAGCCCTTGGAGATGCTTAGGTGCAGCTGTGCTGTGAGCCCCGCCTGATGTCCTTCACCTGTGAGAGTCCAGGGGCGCGGCCTGTTCCCCAAAGCGGGGACAGCAACATGTTAGATCTGTGCGCATGCTTGTGGCAGCATTCTTCACAGTACTAAACTGTGGCCCATGCCCACATATTACTGAGCCTTTAAAAGGTAGTGAACCAGGGGCGCATCCTGCAGGACGGATGAACTCCTGCAGCACTGGGCTAAGCACAGCAAGCCGCTCATAAAGAACAAGCATCTTACAGCCGCACTGAAATGAGCTGCCTGGAGCACTCAGGCTCATGGGGGCAAACAGGAGGGGGGTCCCGTGAGTGGGGGATGGGAGCGACAGGAGTTAGGGTCCGATGGGTGCAGGGGGTCCCCTGGGAAGAGAAAAGAGTCCTGGGAACATGTGGGTGATGAGAGCTGCCCCGCAGGGTGAAGGTCCTATATGTCACTGAATTGTGTAGTCTGTGTTTTTACCTCAATAAAAAGAATGAAAATTCCATTCTCAATCAGAGAACCAAAATATACACAGGATGTTAGACAATGTAAGGGAGACTGTAACATGGGCCACAGAAGTGGGGTGCTCCCTCAGGGGGTGCTCCGTGAATGGGCCCCATCGGCAGCCATGACAGCAGAGCCACCGTCTCCTCCTCCTCCTCCTCCTCCTCCTCTTCCTCTTCCTCCTCCTCCTCCTCCCCCTCCTCCACCTTCAGTACATAGTTAGGCTTTGCGAAGTCGCTTGTGCCCCTACCTGCGGACGGATCTCTGGATGTAGTCGTTTGCACCAGTGCTGCCCTGGAGGGGTTTGGCTGATACAGGAGGAAAGGAACGGTTTGGTGGAGTTAGTAAAAGAAAGCACAGCAGGCCAAGCCCTGAGGCTCTGCCAAGTCGCAGTCCCCTCCTGTGCCACAGACAAGCAAACAGAGCCTCGGAGCTGAGGGAGCCCGCCCAGCATACGCAGCAAGCTGGCTGGGAAAGGCGGAGTCCTTAGACTTTTTAGCCAAGGCACGCCCTCCACCCTGTATTTTAGATCAATGACATTTTATTTTTAAATTCTAAGAATTTTACTTTCTATTGTCTTCTGTATTGTACTTTAAATTTTTATGTAGTGTTTTATCTTCCAATCTTTTGCATGACGTTAGTACAGGGTCGACAGGGTCTCACTAGGTAGATCAGACTCGCAGTGATCCTCCTGTTTTCAGCCTCCCAAGAGCTGGAATTGCAAGTGCCACCATGCCCAGTCTCAATTGCTGTCTCAGCACACCCGGGGTGGGGGTGGGGGGCCGGCACCCTAGCCAGGGTCCTCCTATCTTTGGCTGAGACTAAGGGTCTTGGGGCAGCTCTGCCCCCTGGTGACCAAAATGCTCATTTCAGGCCAGAAATGCCAGCAGCCACCAAGAATCTGAGAAAGGATGAGAGGCTGAGGACAGCCCCACCCTTTAGCGTGAGACTAAATTGTGACACAGAATTGAATCTGGGCTGTCAGGAAGATAGATTAGGGCTGAGAGATCTGGACCAAAAGGAAAAGAGCAAATGTTGCCCACCGGGGACAGCTCCTCCCCTCCAGGGAGCCACTGCAGCCCCATGGTCCTCAGGCCCAGAGCAAGGCAGGGGGGCCCCGGTGAGTGCTGTGGCTGTGACACTGTGAGCTCCAGACTTCAGGTCACAAAGGGCAGGGCAGCTCCCTGTGCATGAGTGGGCACAGCTCAGCAGCAGGACTCCTGCTCCAGTCCCTCCAGAACGGCCACTGTCAGCCCCTGGCAGGGGCTCAAGGTGCCCCGGGGCATCTGTCTGGGCCCAGCTGGAGTGCACAGGAGGAAACTGAGCTCCAGCTCTAGCCTGACTCGTTCATGAGCAGCATGTCCCAGACAGTTAAGGGACAGGAGCGTGGGCAGAAGGGAGAGCCTGCGGGAGGCACCAGGGGTCTGTCTGCAGGGAAGAGTTCTCCAAGCTGCAGTTGGTTTTGAATTTAGGCGGAATGTCCCCAAGTCCTGGGAGGTAGATATCACTGAGGGCTCTGGGTACAAAGGCGGGCGCGGGGTGAAGAACGGTAGGTGGAAGCCTGAGGAATTTCTGGGCTCCCCAATTCCAAGGGACAGGAGTGGGACCCATGAGCTAAACCAGGTGGTGTCCGCTTCTGCACAGGGCAGGGCCTTTGGAGGTCAAGAGAGGCCCTGACGTTTCCAAACATTTCAAAACAGAGCTCCAGAACGTCTCTTCAGCTTTCTATTTCCGACACTTTACACACAGGCTGTCTCTGGCCACCCACAGTGAGTCGCCACTGATCCAGGTTCGAGCCACCTGCAGCGTCCTGTTCTGGAAGGGACACCCCATGTCCTCGGGTACGTGGGCTGGTGACGGACACAGGTGCAGGTTTGGAAGACGATCTGCGCCTTTGCTAGCATCAGTGTCACCCCCGTGACTGACTGCACATACCTGACCTCACCGGCCAGGATGACAACTTCCTGCCGAAAGTGAGGCTGGAGTTAGGGGTCCACCTGTCACCTCGCCCTCAGAGGAGCCTTAGGGTGACAGCTGGCAGGTGCCAATCGGGCACCTTGGGGTCTGGGGGTGAGCAGAGGCTGTGAAGTCGTGTCCGGCACGAGCTGAAGGTCACAGTCTTTGTTGCCCAGGTGCTGGTAGTCACAGGAGAGAAGGCAGGCAGGTGTGGCGCTGCACGCTGGGCCCCACAGCTTGGGGTGGAGCACAGCTGGCCTGGGGCCACTGCCAGCCCAGTAGTGAGTGCGCACAGAGGTGGGGACAGGGACACAGGCAGCTCTACACACACTCCGACATTGTATGGCAGGGGACTTGGATCCGACATTAACCAGCTCGGCCTTCAGAGCCAGGCGTCACGCAGAGGGTTTGTGCTTAACTGCCTCCGTGTGCTCCACATCACACTGGGGGATTTGCTAATCTCCTGTTCTGTTCCTGAACTCTAAAGATCTGGTCCTCTTTGCACCACCTCTTGAGCTATTGTACACAGCCTGGATTTGCCGGGATCTGGCGGTGTGTAGGACCCGAGGGTGGAAAGTCCCGGCAGCCCAAGTGGCAGCAGCAGGCACCCCTCCCCCAAATCGGGCTTGGGTTCGCTGACTCTGCAAATCAGTAGTCCCTGTCACCCCAGCAGGTTGGCTCACAGGGGCTTTCTGGGTTTCTCTGTATTTCCAGTCAACAGGACAGTGGTCTATCTCACTTCCAAAGCAAAGCCCTTCCGCAGCCCCTTGGAGCCTGGCTTTTCTGTCACCTAAGGCTGCCTCACAAGTGGTGCTCTGTACACGAGGGAAGCTGCTGGTCCCCACCCTTCCCTGCTCCCTGCTACCTCCCAGCAAGGGACAGGTGATTCTGAGGTCCCTGCATGGGACCAGAAGAACTGGGGTGAGGTGTCCCCGCATCCTGGCCTCTGAAGCAGTCACTGATTTGCAGTGGGGGACATGCTGGGAGAGTGGTCGCGGAAACCTAGCGGGATCACAGGACCCTGGCTGTCCACAGTTGGCATTGCGCAGTGCCGTGCGCCACACACCTCCCAGGCCAACACCAGACCTTGTATCGGACTACAGGGTTCTGGCGGATGGCCGGCCCACCCTGCTGCCAGCCCCTCCTCTTCCCAGGCCATCAGGCGCTATTCCCACTTCGCTCCAAGAACCAAGCCCCCAGAAACCAAGGACAAATTCCACCACCACCCCCCAAGAATCAGCTGCATCGCATCCCAGTGCCCTCCTGAGCTCACAGCTGGCTGCTAGTGCTGCGGGTAGAACTTCTATTGGGGTGGAATGTCGTGCACAGGCCCTCCAACACAGGCCACTGTGCAAAGGAAGGACAAGGTGACCAGGAGGGGCCCCAGGGAACCTCGAGTTCTCTGCTAGGACTCTGCCTTTTGGGGAACCAGCAGATGATACTTTAAGGGAGTGCTCTTAAAAAATCCCCAATTGTGGCGGCCATGCCCAGCAACCCTACAATGAAAAAGGAGCTTGAGGTCATACTGCTAAATTAATCAGAAACAGGTTAAATATTGCCTGATGTCTCTAATGTGAGAGACCCCAAGGATAAAAACTTATAAAACAAAGTAAAGAAGGGTGGTAGGAGGTAAGCACTGTGGAAATGGAGCAGTGGACGGGAGAGGTAAAAATAATCAAGATGCAATAGGTACCAACTCGCCGACGAGTGTGACCACTATGTACTGCAAACAGGGACTAGTAAAAGTGAATTCAAAAATTTAAATGTCAGTCATGTTGCATGACATTAATATTTACAATTACAGTCACTTCCATCCCCTCTGACCCCATAACTATTTTTTTTAAACCAGGGGTCAAACTCAGGTCCTTGCACTTGCCAGGCAGGTGCTTATGCCGCTGAGCTATCTCCTGGCCCTAACCCTAATTATTAACTTCATTAAGTGAATTGCTCAGGCTCTTTACTCTTATGTGTCTGGTTAACAATCCTCGATACTAGGTATAAGTTGGATCTGAAAAGCTTGATTCCCCTGTGGCTGAGGTGTTACTGTATCTTAAAAGGGTCCGTGGTCTACAAATGTTCTAAGCCATGAATGGACAAGTAGATTTTGCCATCAACCTGGGATGTATCCAAATGGGTCTCCTCCCCATCTACAGTGTATTTGCTGGTCAGCAGTCTATATTTAGAGAATGTTAGTAAGTGACAAGTTTATGCAGGTGGACTGAAATTTATATCCTAGCTAGCTGACGCCACCTGCTGGCAACATCTGGTACTGCAGTTCCGCAGTGTTGGGCTTGAACCAAGAACTCCTCCTCACCCAGAGCCACCTGGATAGACAAATAAATGCCTGTGGCCCAGGCAGAGAGGAAGAGGGTGAGGAAGGACAGAGGACAGAGGGCGTCACAGCTAGGGGAGCGCCCGGGAAATTGGGTCTTTTGGAGACTACAGTTTCCGTAAAGACAGTGTCAGCTGTATATTAGCGTACTTAGGGTGCCTCCTATCACGTCCTTTTGCCCTCGTGGTCAGTGCACTCCTTACCCAGCCCAAGCACTTCGGGAGCTGCAGAATGGAATAGAAAAGATTCTGTTCCACACATCTCTCTTCCTAAGAGCAGGAAATTCTCAAGTCGGGCCCCTCTGTCAGCAGATAGATCACTTTTATTTTCCACTCTGTGAGGAGCTCTGTAACGCCACTAATCTTTTGTTTCTGTTTCTGCCTTGTGTGTCCCTTCCATACCCAAATGAAGGCAGGCGAGAGGCAGAAAGCCAGCAGGTGCGAGCGCTCGCCTCAAGGCGGTTTTATTGGGTTAGGTGCCGTGCAGAAGCAGATCTCCCCACAGGCAGCAAAGGCGGGCCTTAGTGTGAGAATCCAGAGGGAGGAGAGGCCAGTGGGGTGGGGGCCTAGCCATGAGGAGACAGGCAGCGCTCTCTCTGGGGGCTGTGGCTCATCTTGGGGGAGCCGCTCTCAGGCCCCCATCTGTACAAAGCAATGTTCATTTCTCCTCTCTGAAAAGCAAAGGGTTGGGGAGAAGGAGATGAGTACTCGCCGAGGAGCACCCAGTGCCTACATTTTATCAGCTAAGGAAGACTGCTCCCCCGGAGAAAAACCTCCCAGCGGTTTCCTAGCTCCCCTTGGGTTCCCAGCATTTTGGGCTCCTGCGCATGCTGTGTCCTCTGTCCCCTGCCTAAGCCTCAGGGGCTGCTGGGCCCTGGGGACTGCAGGACAGGCTGCCCACTCACCTCTTCTTCCTGCGGTATTCCTGCAGTGCCTTTTCAGCCACAGTGTCCATGAACTTGGGGTTGTTCTTGGGGAACTCTTCCGGCATGACCACAGTGATGGGATCAGAGTCAAAGAGCTTCACAACCACCTCAGTGACTCGAGACGGGGTGTCCAAGTCAGAAGTGTGGGTCGTCACCTAGGCAGGAAAGGGGGAGACAAGTGGTGCAGTGTCACAGCCGCAGGCAGGCACTCTGCAGCAACAGTCTGTCGCGTGGAAGATGCACAGCCATTTCGGGAACATGTGGACAGCTGGCTCCTGCCTGGCTCAGTACTAATTTAGACATCTGTGTGACTCAGAATGGAAATGCCCTGAGCCAGACGCCCATTCAAACGGATCAATCCTATCAAGGGACCCGCACAGGAACACCCAGAAAGGGAAAGTGGCTTCTAGATGTTTTCTTTGTGCAACTTGTTGGCCAAGCTAGAGTTGAAAAGGAAACAGTAAGCACAGAGATTTGCAGTACTAGGAGACGTCAGTCTCCCTGGCAGAGAATGGTGTGCCACCAACCACGAGCCATGCTCTGTGGTCTGGGGCAGCGAGGTAGATGAAGAACAAGTCCAGGCTGGGGAGCCTGGCAGCTTCAGTGGCCCAGGGTATCGCTTGCAGTTCTCAGCCTTGGCAAGCTGTGTATTCCTCATCTGGGAAATAGGTTCATGGTAGTCTGTATTAATGAGTGGTTGGCCCATCTCAGTATAATAGTTTGCACACAGTTTTTGTATTTTTATGTCTTGTGGTCAGTACCCAATTAAAAGCAGAAAATCCCCTCTGTAATACCTATACTCCATCTCACCCTGGGAGCCTCATGTCACCTTCAGGCTGCATCATGGACCCCCTTTGTCCCTGAGTGGCCAGGACACAGAGCACTCACCGTGGAGACGCGAAGGTAGGCCGGGTCTTCACCCTGGGTGAGGTTAGCCAGCTGGGACACCCAGCTAAACTGGTCATTCAGCTGCTCCAGCAGGGACGAGGTGCTGAGCATCTTGCGCTGGTAGGACTGGAGCAGGTCGTTGTACCTCTGGGTCAACAACTCGGCCACCTGGAGGGAGTCGTTCAGCTCCTGCCGCAGCTGTGCCTGGGCTGGGTTGTTGGTGGAACAGTCTGCCCAGAAATGGCCAAAAAATAAGCATGCCAGGATGAAAACAGAAGTGGAAACCAGCTCACACGGCCAGGCGCCACTAAGCAGCAGGCCACTAAGTTTGCTGATGACCCAACACAATTAGACTCCCAAACTGTGAGTCAAGATGCTACTGCTGTCCCCTTCTCCGAGTGACAGTGCTGCCGTGGGTGAGGATGTCAGCTGAAGAGGACAGTGTGCTGAGCGTATGACGGGGTCACCAGCAGGTCCCCGACCCCATGCCTCCCTAGGGACTGGTAACCAACAGTGTTGCCACACTTGGAAACGCATGGGTCTCGAGGGCTCCCTGCCCCCAAACTAGAGCGGTCTCACCACCTCATTCCTCGTTCCTCATTCTAGCTGTGGGCACACAGCTGACTCGGGTACGCAGTGCCCTGAATGTCCCCCTTCTCTAATAGCCAGACCTGTCCTGATCTATGTGTGATGACTGTTATTTTGCCAATATTGAAATTGAGTTCACAGAAATAAGGGCGATGGTTAAACTCAAGTCTCTTACCCTAGCCCTGGGCTTTTCCTATTCTGTGTCTGTCTGTCATTCTAAAACCTTCTCCAATGATATGTTTTGAGCATTTGGGTGATTCTGCTCCCAAAAGCCCAGGCAACAGAAAATCTGGAGAGGACTTGGACCACAAAGTTTCGCAGCCAGAGTTCTTGCCTGCCTCCTGCCTTCCACAGCAGGAGCTCACAGGACAGCAGAGAAAATAAATTCATTCCTTATGGCCCTTGAGCCCCCACTGCAGGTTGTCAGGTTCACGATAGACAGAAACCACCTACTTTTTTTTTTTTTTCAAAGTTACCATTTTCTTCTCCTTGAGTTATTTCAAAAAATATCCAGAAGAGCTGAGGTAAGCCAAACTTAAACAAATGGAGAAGATCTTTGTCCACTTCAGAGAGTGGCTGCAATCCTCAATATTAAGTGAAATGTGAGATAAGGCAAGAAATAGAATTAGTGACAGGAAGCCAGGTTAAGAGGAAATACGCGATGAGCAACCTCAACTCTCTTACCAGGAGCTAATTAAAAACTCAGAATACTCCTAGATGGCTGAGATTCAGCTAGAGTCAGGGACACCTGGCATGTTCTGAAGACAGTTTTGGCTGTCACAGGGGAGAGGGTTGCTTCAGGCATGCAGGAGTCAGAGGCCAGGGACACTACTGACACACCGCAACCAACGCAGAGGGCAGCTCCCCCCAGCAAGGAGTGGCCCTGTCCTAAACGCAGGCAGGCTGAAATGGAGAAGCCCAGGGCTCGAGCACGCTCACACGCTCGCAGACACTGAAGCACAAGAGGTCCTCTTGTGTCTGTCTCCGCAAGGTAGACCAGAAGGCCACTACTGCACTGCGCTGTGACTGACCATTCACCTTGGTGCGACCGGTCTGGCCCAGGCCTAGGCAAGCCTTCTTCTCTTCTGGCTTTCTCGTGGTGAAGGACAATGCCATTTGTGCTACTTCCAATATTTTTATAAGAAAAGACCACAGGCTTGGTCACGTACCATCCTTAGTGTCTTCACACCCCAGCTTCTGTTGTTTATAGTGTTTATTGTGCACTGGCTCCTGAAGTCATAGGAGGAATATTTAAAAAGACTCCAAAGGCCTGGACAGGCAAACTCAAATGTGTTAAGTAACAGCAAAGCCACAGATCAATGAGCCCACTACAAGGGGAGGCTCTTACAGCTGTGGTGTCAAAGCAGGAGAATTTAATGACTAGCCAGATATGATCAAACAGAGGGGAACACATCAAAGGAAATACTTGTTTGTCCCAACCCAACAAAGGGAACCACGCTGGGGCCCCAAGGACCACAGTAGTAACCCACGTAAACAGGAGGCACTCAGTGCAATGCTCAGGGAAACAGCCCAACCCCAGCCTCCTCCTCCTTGGCAAGCTGCTCAGCCCTCTGTGACTTGTCTGCCTCTTCTGCATGAAGGTAGGCGGGGACAAGAAATGTACTCAGCTCTCAAGGAAACGAGCAAACGCCTGTAAGGAGTTCAGGAGAGGCCCTGGCGTGGGGCAAGTGTTTGTTAAACAGAATACACACTGTCTAAAATTTCACAATCTGCAGTAGAAGATGAGTGCTCTGCTGTGCTTCGCATGCAGGGCCAGAACAGATGGGGAAGTCAAAGTGGGGTGGTGTTTTTCAAAAACCATATAGCGCCCACAGGGACTATCTGGGCCCCGCAGGCCAGCCACCACATGAGTGCTTCACTTGTGTCTCCCCAGCCTGAGGGGGCGCCTGCATTTTTACCAGTTGTCCAGAGAATGATACCAGCTGTACAGCACAGTGCACAAGCACAGAGCTGGGCTCTGAATACAGGCAGCCCCAGGGATGCACAGGGAAGCCAAAGACAGGGCGGCGGTCATGGGGCAACGTGTAGCCGACCCCAACTCACCCACAGACAAGATCTCCTTGCACTTCTCACACTGGTCCTTCATCCGCAGGCAGCCGGTGGAGTTGTGGCGGATCTCCTTGCACACAGTACGGTTGTCGGCGCCTTCTGGAGTGACACAGGAGAAAGAAGCAGGCTGAGGCCTGTGGCAGCACAGGGGTGGCTTGCTGTCCTCCACGGACCCCTCTAGGCCACTGTTTGGCCCTGCAGACAGTTCTGTAGCCAAAGCAGGTGGGAACTTGCTCATCACGAGTCTGAGCCATGGCTGGGAGTGCCCTGGGGATGTCCTATGGCCCCTCAGCCAGGTCCAGCTCCCCTCCAGTTCGGGAGACCTACTTCCCACCACCCCACCCCCAGCTGTGTGTGTGGCACCACCATAAGCCATCTTGCTACGCTCCCCCAGGCTTAGGCTTCCCGCCTGGCAAGTCACAGGCAGGGTGGTAAGAGCGCACTCTCCTTGGAGTCCCTGCCACGACTGCACTCCACCCTTGACCGAGTGCAGGAGATGCATAGCCTGTGCTGGGCCCTCCTGGATTTCCAGTGCATTTCAAGCAAACTCTGGGCCCATCAACTCATACCATATGCTCCAACAAAGTGCGAAGACTAAAGTGCTGGCTTTGCGTGGCCACGTCCCCCTCTCGTTCTTTGGGAGCACATGCCCTGAGCATCCATTCACCTTGAGCCAGGCCCGAAGGTCACAGCCATGAGGACATGGGCCGAGGTATAAGGCACTGCCAGGAAGCACATATGTACCTCCCTCAAGCAGCCCCCAAGCTCCAAGGGCAAGGGGCCCTGGTTCAAGAAAGCAGTGGATGTCACCCAGCAGTTGCTTAAGGGACATAATTTCTAGGTGGCAGGAACAAACCCAAGCCCTGCAGCACTAGCTTGAATGGACTGGATGTCCCTTTGTCAACTGTGAAGCCTCACATGCATTTGTTTATCTGCCCATTTTAGTCTTCTGCTCTTTAGACAGGAATAAGCCCTCCCTGGTGGAATGGCTGGAAACAGAGAGCAGACATCTGAAGGCCCAGCCCAGCCCAGCACCAACAGGCTTGCTTCTCACCCCTCCTTGGAAGAAAGAGTCTGCTTTTCTCTAACCTCTCATGAAGTCCATGTCCAGGGGCTGGAAGGCAGGTCTGTGGAACTGGGGGTCCATGGCCTGCTGGGCCTGGTGTATCATTTCAAAGAAGGGCTGGAACATGTCATGGAAGCCCAGGGGCCCGTATGGGGACAGGGGCAGGATGCTGCGGACCAGGCGGGACTTGGGGTAGAGAAAGTGTGGCCTCCTGTGGGCAAAGTTGAAGGGGGAGAAGTAGTGAGTGTCCTGGGGCTCGTGGGTGAAGAACCTATCCTGGAAGAGCGTGTCCATGATGCCGGACACCCGGTTGAAGCTGTCTCGCATGGCGTCCAGGACATGGCTCTGCTGCCGGTCGCTCTCCAAGAGGGAGTCAATGCGGTCTCCATTCATCCAGAAGTAGAAGGGAGAGCTCTGGTTCAGGAACTCCTCGAGCTGGGATGCAGGCAGGAAGGCCAGTGAGGAGGCCGTCCTCCGGGACGCGCGCCCTGGAGCCCACCCCCTCGCAATGCCCTCATGCAGCAAATGTCCAAAGGCCCTGCAGGAACCGGGCCAGGATCCCAGCTGTGATGCCAGCCTTACTGTCTACCCCTACAAGACCCAAAGTCCCCTCACTGAGGATCCTCGCCCATGACCAGGGGCTCAGCCTTCATGGCCAAGTTCAGAGAGGGGTCCATGGCTGAAGCCACAATCAATATTAACTGACATTTCTTCATTGTCCTCCCTAAATGGCTGCTGGGCCCTTCCATAGCAGCAAGCTGTTTGCTGTGTTTTATCAGATACTCATTTCTGGATAGTCTTCTTAGGAATGGCAAGCACAAACATGCATACTTGTGATAACTGCACTCATGGCAGACATCACCAATCAATCACAGCCTTGAGGGTGGGGCAATCAATTGCTTCTGGCACATGGAATGGACTGTACAGTATTCACTGGGCTCCCTTCACTCTCCACTTGGAGCCTAGGCCCCACGTAAACCCTCTTTCACCTGGCGGCCAACCAGGCCCGAGCCACTTCTGCAGACACGTGCGTAGAACTTCATGCAAGTCTGCTTCAGGCAGGGCTTGCACTCTTCCCAGAGGGCCATCATCGTCTCATTGCACACTTCCGGGAATGCCTTCAGCTTTATCTCAGAATCTCTGGTCTCCTCTAGGGCATCCTGAAAGGAGATACAAGGCCAGATGAAGCACGCAGCCTGCAGGCCTCACATCCCAAGGGCGTCCTGGGTCCAGGCCCTCCGCACCCACAGGCCTTCCTGCAGTCTGGCCTCTGTGTGCTCCTTCCACTCACATCCTCTGAGCTCCCTGCAGCGCCCCCCGCCGCGCCCATCCGGCAGGGTCCCACCGCTCGCCTTAGACACTGCTCGCTGGATTCTGCCTAGACCTCATCTCTATTCTCCACCACTAGTATTTAAAAATGGGGAATGATGGGGTGCGTGCATGAAAATGACGAAAGTGTGGTAGGTGCACGTACAAATCTGCAGAAATGAAGCCCATCAACCAGGCAAAAGCAATTTAAAAAGAGTGGAAAAGATATGCAGAAGGAAAGTAGAAAGGTAATCACCAGAGACTTAGGGAGAAGAAGAGGGGAAGTTGTTTAATGGTAGAGTTACCGATCTGCAAGATGAAAGGACCTGTTTCACAACTACACGGATACATACTTAACACTACTGTTAGCTTAAAGGTGATTAAGATTGTAAAATGGAGGTATGAAGTGTTTTCTTTTACCACAATCAAGAAATGTGAGTAATGTGGAGAAATAAAATAAATTTCTTTTCCAAAGCAGAGAGTCTCCTTGAATCTCACATCTCAATCGCATGCAGGGGAATCAGCAATATGTCCAGAACAAACTCACATCAACCAGCAAGCCTCACTAATGTACCCGTATCATTTGACCCAGTAATTCTATAAGAGGGAATGCCAAGATAAAGGGAAAAAAACCTTCTGTACCCCTGAAGATATTGTACTACAGTATTGGTTCATGCAAAAAAAGAAATAACAAATAAGTTAACTATATTTATATATACATATTCATATACACATATTTTCGAATCAATTCAAAAGTAGACACTGAAAGTAGAAGTTAAATTGTGGAACTATGTATAGCTCTACTTATCAGCAATTCCAGCCATCCACAGCTAACCACAGTCCAAAAATATTACTATAGAGCAATGAGAAGATAAGTTGAGAAACCATATTCACATAACTTTTTATAGTACAGTTATAATTGTTCTATTTTATTAATGTTAGTCTATTATGTATTGTTATTTTATTCAATTTTATTAATTTTTAATAAATTGAGCCTTATCCTATACTATATATATATATATATTCCTCTCTGTCTCAAATACCAGTACCTAGAGGGTTTGATACTATCTATGGTTTCAGACATCCCCTGGGGATCCTGGACGTCTCCGCCATCAATAAGCGGGGCTACTTATGTACAACAGGAAGACAACAGATGTCTACAGTTTTATATATTACAGTAAGAATCTTCTAAAAGCCCATGCTTTCGCCAGGCACGATGGCGCACACCTGTAATCCCAGCGCTTGGGAGGCAAAGGCAGGACATTGGCCACAAGGTGAAGGGCACCTGGGCAACCTGGTGAGTTCAGGGCCAGCCCGAGCTACGCAGTGAGCCCTTGTCTCAAGACACCGCCAAGGACCGGCCCGATAGCTCAGCAGACTAAAGCACCTGCTTAGGCCGCGCGCAGAGGCCGGGGCTCCATCCCTGGCGTGCCGTGCCAGCCCCGCCCCTGGGACGTGCTGAGTCGGCGATTGAGATGATCCAGACGCGGCGACTGAGACCCGGCACGGTGGAGCGCGCCTGTAATCCCAGTGCTTGGGAGACTAAAAACAGGAGGATCACTATGAGTCTGATCTACATAGTGAGAGCCTGTAGGCCCTGTACTAAGTACATTAAAAAAATCAAAAATTCATAATTTTAAATATGATCACATCAAAAAAGGGTAGGGGAAGGAATGGCAAGAAGTACATCAGATGTCCTTATTTACACTTTCAGTTTCTCCCACCAGAGAAGCAGTGGGATATTTGCACATGTGTTTGACCTAGTATACATTTAGTAAGAGCATGCATCCATTTACCCAGAACTGTCTCGAGTTTTTCCTTCTTTATAGCTGAGTAGTACTCCATGGCATAAAGAAATACACATCTTCTTTATCTATTCATCAATTGATGGGCATTGGGGTTGTTTCCAAGTTCTAGCTACTACAAATTGTTCTGCCATAAACATGAGTGTGTTTTTGTCACTGTGGTATGTTTTATAATACTTTCAGGAAGATACCTCCCCAGAAGGGGAGCAGCTGGGTCAGGTGGAACCTCTAGTTTTGGGGGGTTTTGTTTCTTTTTTGTTTTGCTTTGTTTTGTTTTGTTTTGTTACAGAACTGGGGGTTGAACTCCGGCCCTTACGCTTGCCAGGCAATCTAGCTTTTGGTTTTTGAGGAATCTCTACACCCCCTTCCACAGTGGTTGCACCAGCCTACACTCCCACCCACAGTGGATAAGGGCCCCTTTCCCCACAGCCCCTCCAGCACTTGTTATTGTTTGATTTCTTGGTGACAACCGTTCTTTCTATACTGAAGTGGAATCTCAGTGTTGTTTTAATTTGCATTTTTCTAATGACTAGTGATGCTAAGCATATTTTCATACATCTATTCATTGCTTGTACTTTTTCTTCCAAGATGTGTATACATATTTCAAATGCCCAGTTTTTGGATTTGGTCTTCAAATATAGGGGGGCAGTCCCATACATATAAACATTGTATTATATCTCTCGCATAAGAAACTGAAAGAGTAAACAAAATCCAAAAAATTACAATAGATATTGTGAAAGGGAAAGAACCACTGAGATGGGGGAAAGAAGAAAAGAAAAAAGGAGAAAAAATATATATATATGTAAAGATATTTGTACTATTTCTATTGGTTAATGCTTTTTTGAGCATTAACATTAATTTTTAAGGAAAAATTAACAATTGTTTAAAAAATAATTTTTTAATTTTTGACCAATTTTGCATGCTTCTCTCATAATCTGAGCAACTCCTTTGAAGACAACAATATGCAATACAACAATCAACATTGATTTACTATTATCTTGTTTTGAAATTCTATTTCATTTTTAATTTTTTTATTCTCTTTAAAATAAAAATAAAAAAAAAAATTCCATTCTTCTATGTCCTAGATGTTAGTCCTATGTCCAGCTGGCAGAGATTTTTTTTTTCCCTACAGGCTTGGAAGATAGCTCAGTAGAGTAAGTGCTTGCCTAGCAAGCACAAGGCCCTGGGTTCAATCCCCAGTTCTGAAAAAAACAAAAAAAGATTTCTTTTCCCTCTGTAGGTTGTCTCTTCACTCTGTTTGTGGGTTTGTTTGCTTGTTTTTGCCATGCAAACATCTTTTAATAAGATGAGATCCTAATTATCGATTCTCTGTAGTAGTCCCCATCACTGGGCTTTTGTTCTTTGCCGTACCAAAGTCAAGAGTTCCATCTATTCTCTCTTTCAGCAGATTTAGTGTTTCTATTTTGAAACCTAGATCTTTGATCCATTTTGACCAATATGTACACGAGATATTGTGAAACAGGAGGAAAATGCTCAGCCGGGAAGGAGAAACAGAGAAGAGGGAAGGGCAAAGGAAGGAAAGAAAACGCAAAACAGGTGAACACGGAAACAAAGCCTCGAGACCAAGGAGGGGCGTGGGGAGGAAAGAATTGAGGCTATTACACACAGGTCAGCTCCCTCAGAATCAGTATGTGTACTGAAAACATACCAATAAATTCAGACTTTCAAAAGAATAAACCAAGGGCGTGTTCCACACAAAAAAAGAAATAGATCTGATGTGACCAGCAACTGCCCCACCCCACAGCCTCCCTCGCCAGAGGCTGTCTTAGAGCTTTACTTGGTCAAGCTTTAGAAAAATCTATTGAAATGAATCTGGGTATCTGGCGGAGGGCCAGCCGGTAACAAAACCAGATCCCAGTTCTCATCCCCTGGGGCTTTCAAAAGCAAATAAACTTTCCCTGCAGCACAGCACCAGCTGACACTGCCCGGGGAGGACAGCCGCTCACCATGGCAACCCAGCAGGGGACCCCCTGCTGGGCCCTTCGCTTCCAGCCCAAGGGTCAAGGTGAGGACCCTGCACACTGTCACCCTTACCTCTTTCTTCTTCTTTGCCTCCTCTAAGGTACTCAGCAGGGACTTGCGCTCTTCATTTGTTTTTTCTATTAGGTTCTTTATCTCCTTGACCCCCTTGACGGCATTTTGGATTTCCTTATCGATGTACTTACTACCCTGGGTGGACATTTCTGCAAAAGAGGAAGAAATGAAGTTGGGGAGAAAAGCTGGAGCCAAGCAAATGGTCAGAAAAGGCTGTCAAACCTGGGGACCCCCACACAGCCAGGCTGGCAGCTGCGCAGCCCCTGCTTGCTGGGCACAGGCACCCGTCACAGGTCTGCTGGGACCTCCACCTACTGCTCAGAGTCACGCGCTAGGGGAGCGGCACACGGCACAGAACGGACAGCGGCGTGGTGCCCAACACCGCCATGCCACCCTGGACGCCAACAGCCCCCACAGGCAATTTTCAAGGAACACAAAAATAAGGGTAAACTTCCAAGCATCAAAAGATAAAATACGCTTTTAAACACAATTACTTCTGGGACTTAGTTGAACCCATCGCCTGCACTTCTTTGTCCTCATGCACAGTGCCAGGTGCTGGGGAGAAGAGGTCTGAACGGCAGCGGGAGGCTGTAACTGAGACACTGACACAGGCAAGAGGCCGCTCTCACTGCAGGCCCGCTGAGCCTGTTGACCGAACACTTTACCCGCATTCTGGGGAAAGGAAGCTCAGGAGGGAGGCACTGGACAAAGTCTATTCACAGGCAAGTCTTTCTGTACAGTAAACTGTTTCTACAGTACCACAATTTTTCCTGATTTACTATGCAGTACATTGCTGTCGTTTAGTGTCCTGTTAGGTATTACAGCATGACACATAAGCATTGTGCCAAAGAAGACAAAGCCATCAAGCTGGAGTTGCCTTCGACCATCTCTTCTTCTGAATATTGTAATGGGCACATTATCTATGCTCACCTAACGACAAATCCACTTAGCGACCTGGTTGCAGGATTGAGCAGAGCTAGGTCATTATATGAACAATGTCTGTAGTGTGCTGATCACAAACATAGCAGGTAACTGGGTGAGGGGAGGAATACACTACCTAGCTGGAGGGTGGCGACTGCCCCCCCAGTGTATACATGTATCAAAGCATCTGGTGTGTATCTGCTGATGATAGCTCTACAAAGCTGGTGCATGGGAGAAGCAGTTATGAAACCAAGATAATAGTTCAGGGTCTACAGTTAGGAAGAAGCAGGGACAAGTGTGAGTGTGAAGTCTGGGTGTCTAAGACCACAAAGCTGGCCAGCTAGGAGCAGGAAATGAGATGGAAAAAGAGTAGCACTTGGGAAAGGCCTTGGGAAGAGGTGGCCCCAGTGGTTCTGAGAGCACCCACCAAGCCTGGGGCCAAGTTGATCAGTTTTTCCCTTCTCTTCGCCTGAGGGCATAGAATGAGACACTAGGAGCAACGGAGCCAGGGACAGAGGGAGCAGTCAGGCAGCAGTCAGAGGGCTTGGAACAGCAGACCACTGCTAGGAAGACCCCTGGGCACAGGGAGTCTAAGCCAGGGAGCTGGAGCAGAGGCCAGAAGGCAGACACAGCCCCTGGGCCTGTAGATGGGGCTCAGCAGGGACAGCAGCCCAGTTCTAGGGCTGACCGTACTGCCTGAGGGCCACACTTGGCCTACTGACCTTGGAGATCACTGTCGGAGACCAGCGGATCCCCCAGAACCCCTGCATCCTCCCAGGCCAGCAGCAGGGCCACGCACAGCAGCAGACTCTTCATGGCACCGCCCCGTCCAACTCCGGAATCCTGGCAGGGCTCTGGAGGGAGAGAAAGGAGACCATCAGGGTGACAGTTAACTCTGCCTCTTGGTTTTCTAGCACCATTTCAGGGGCCTTGAGGGCGTCAGCTGCAAGTTTATCCTTGAAAAACTTAAGAAAAAGAATTAGGCCCATTATGAACACCTTCCAAAAGCCAAAGGAGAGACAACAGGACAGTAGGGACACAAAGGGGAAACAAGATTCCTGGGGTCAGACGAGCTGGGCTACAAACCAATGGCTCCCAGGAAGTCTCTTAGGAGGACGAGCCCCCTGGCTCTGCCAGGTTCCTTTCACATGACCCGCTCCCTCTAAGTCTGTACCAGTGTGCTCTGCCAAGGTGCCCCTGCCACCACCGGGCTGGCTGCCCTGAGCCAGGGGACATGGGCCACAGCCCGGGTCTTACACAATGGACCCTTTCCCAGAAGCTGAAGTTATTGCATAAAACAGAAACCCCTCCCCCTGAACCCCTACTGTATTCAAAACTGTTCATCTGGGTTCACTCCCCATAGTGGTAGGAGGCATGAGGTGGGACCCCACTCCTGAAATGGGTCACAGCTGAGGACTGCTCTCAGCCCAGCAGGACACACCATCTGGACATACCAGCAGATCATTAATAAAGAAGGCGCTGTTGAGAGGTAATTAGATGCCAGAGCAAAGGCAGCGTGGGGAAAGAGTGGGCTGGCACCTGCCCCAGTGGTGGGTGGGCTGCTGGGCTGGCCCAATTCAGGTCTACCGACCCTGGCCAGCTGCTCACTGAGGCCTGCAACGCCTCCAGCAAGGGACAGAGCCTTTGTTACGCCAGAACCATAAAGCCAGCCAAAAACACCTCTGCAGAGAAGACCTGAGAGCTTCTGGGAAATCCATCCCAAGTCCTCAGAATAGGTTGGGACCACGGGCAGCGAGTCAGGCTCTGAAGCCAGAGAAGGCTGTTTTAAGAGGAGCAGCCAGGAGCCACCAGGAGCCTGGGTTTGAAGAGCAAACACAAGTTGAGAACCCAGCTCTCCCAACCAACCCTCAGCCTCGTATTCCTTGCTGGGTCATTGAAACCTCTGAGCCTGAGTTCCTTTGGCTGTAACAGGGACCTGACATGGACCTCAGAGGCAGGAATGGGTTCTTACCGGGGTCTTACGAGTTCACAGTAAATTCTGACTACTTCGAAATCTGAGGGCTGAGCCGAAACAGTGGAAGCATCTAACTGCCACGTCTGGAGGGGGCAGAGGCCTCCCCCCACCCCATCGTTACATTTTAAAGTACCTATGAAGAAGTCCCAGGGCCCTTGAGGCAGTGCTGACAAGCTCGCAGGCAGAGTGGGTGCTCCTGGCCCAAGGCCAGCGCGTGAATCACTGTGTGGCCGGTGCCCTCCCTCTGCACACTGGCTTGGCTTCTCCTCAGTCGAGCCCCCACCGAGGCCTCGCGCCCCCCTTCCGTAGCCTCTTTCCTTGTGGTATGGGTAGCCATTTACTTCCTGTGCATTTCTACACAATCAGACCTATTAGGCTGCCTGTCTTCCAGTGTTCCTTAAAAGTGCCCTTCTGTAGCTGTATCACATTCTCTTCACGGAAGGTCAAGAGGCTTCCGTTCTTACCCTGGTTCTGGTATTAGTTTGATGCTGGAGTGAACAAACCCTCTTCCTCTCCCAGCCTCCGACTGGACTAGACGTCTAAGGCCTGGTGGAGCACTCAGCGCATTACAGAGCAGAGTAATCAGGATTTGGGTGGCTGCCATGTATACTTAAATCCACACCATCTTATTTATAACGCACTCTCCGGAGAAATCGGAGAAGCTGCCTGACGCTCGCACGCAGCCGCCAGCCGGGCGGGGATCTGTACCCTCTCGCGCAGAGCTGCGGGGGGCGCGCAGCCGGCCGCGCCCCCGCCCCTCATACCCCTGCGCCTGCTGCGGCCGTGCGCCTGAGGCTCCGGGTCTCCATTTGCCCGGGTTTCTAAAAGGAAGGTCTGCACGCCCTGCCCAGTGACAGCTGTAAAATTCTGGTTGGAGGTCTTGCGCTCAGGGACTTCTGCGTCTTGGCCTGTGCTCAGTCGCCTGCAGTTCGGTCCCAGGCTCAGCTGTCGGGTGACGCGGCTCTGGCCATCACCCATCCTGGACACCCCGGGGGCTCCCTGGGACTGTCGCCTCGCCCCTTCTGGCTGGGGACCAGTAGGGCCCGGTGAAGCCCTGCGCAGGGGCTGGGAAGATGGGGACAGCTCACCGGTCCGCAGCGCATGCGCCGGTGTGCTCCTCCTGAAGACGCAGGGTGGCGAGCTCGCCGAGGCCCTGTATTTATAGTGTTTGGCTCTCGTACACCCCCTTTGGGGCTGGCTGCAAACCTGCATGACTCACGCCAAAAGAATGCCACCAAAAGCACCGGGAGCTTTCTGGAAGCCGGGAGGCGGTGCTGTGCAGCACCCAGCGGGGGGCACCGGGGGGCGCATCCGCACCGTGAAGGACCTTCTGGGGGGGGGGGAGACCTTTAGGGAGGCTGGCTCTACTCAGGGCTGCTTGGGGTGCCTCTTCATGGGGGGGCTGGAGTGTTGCTCGGTCTTGGCTGGTTCCTGGTATACAAAACAATCTCACAGTGCCCGGCCCTACTGAAAATGAATCTTTCACATTAAACATGCTCCACTTATCTCGTCCTATTTAAACAGGAAAGCGTCAGGAACAATGCGAGTGAACTGGCAAGGGGCATCTTGCTGGGCGAAGTATGAAAATGTGCAGACTTCCTGAGCAGTGCGGGCCAGGAAGAAACAGAAAAGCGTGTTTGGGAGACCAGAAACCCTCTCCCCAATCCTTGATCCGTGAGCCATGCAGCGTAAGCAATTATTAGCACCCTCTACTTGGGACCCAGGAAAGCAAGCAGGTTGTGGGCATGGGATCCATGCCACCCGCCCTTGGTTGAAGCACAGCTGTCTCAGACTTGAACTTAGTGGTTTGCAGGATCTGGCCGGCTGTTCCTTTCACTCTGGGCCCTCAAGTAGCTGATCTGCGCCCAGAGGGGTTTTGTCTTCCTCAACTGCCAGCAGGAATATGCAACAGGCAGCAAGTCTTGGCAGAGAGGTGACAGTCCACAGCCCCTGAGGTGCACTGCTGTTTCTGGGAGGAGAAGCTGAGCCATCCACTCTGGGCACCAGGCCAGCTGGGCACTGGCAGACAGGGGAGATGGGTGGAGGTGGATGCACAGGTACAGACAGCCCGGTTGGCCAGGGCAGACTCTGAAAACCTTGTAAGAGTAAGGGGCTTAAAGGGCTTCCTGCTACTTGTTTGTTGAGGCACAGCCTGCAGAGCCACTTTCTGATTGCCCAAAGTCCAAGGCCTACTAGGACACCCTTCCTCTTAGGGAAGACAGCTGGGGAAAATTTCCAGGCCCATAAAGATGTAGGGAGACCCTAGGCTGGCACAGGAACAGCTGACTATAGTCGCAGTAATCCTGAACTAATCTCTTTGCTCTTGGGCCTCAGTTTCTCCCATGTGGACAAGGAAGAATCTGGAATGTATCAATTCTAAGGCCATTTGTCCATTCTGTCCAACCAGATACAGTGCCAAGCATAAGAAGATCATTGGTTCAAGGAGGAAAAAAAAAAGCGCACCAAGAACTTGGAGCAGGATTTCTCCCCAGGAAGAGGCTTTGCTTTGTTTTCTTTAAAAAAAAAAAAAAATGGAATTATCAGTAACAGTTACATTTTCTTTGGAAACTGCCTCCTCTTTAGCATATCAATGCCTGGGGTCAGAAGAACTGTTTTTAATATCGCTCCTTGTAACTTTTCTGTTCTGTAGCTCCCCCAGAATCTGGCACAGAAGGTATACATCTGTGATAAATTTTTAAAAGTTGGATTTTGGAGGTCAGGCGGGGAGATCTGCCTTAGTGCTGGCGGGGCGAGGGGAAGCTGATTCACAGCCATGGGGTCTACTGGGAATGATTACTTAATTACTCCAAATGAGGTTCAGAAGATTAACGGGAAAACAAGCCCAAGTTTTGAAAACACAGGAGTCAACTAGTTCAGCCTTCACACACCCCTCCATCCTACACCCAGGCCAACACTCCCCCAGGTGGTCGTCCTGCTGTTTGAATGCCACCAATAACTGAGAACTCATTACCTCCCTTGCAGCCAATTCCCTAGGGAAGCTGTTGGCCGTCAGAACATCTTGCATGGAGGCCCAGTTCTGCCTTCTGGAGCCACACAAAGAAAGCCCAGCGCTTCTCTTCTCTCTCTCACACCTTCTCCGTTTGAAGACAGTCTAGCTTGCTCCCTTCAGGGGTCTCAGACAGAAGCTCCTCACCTGGTCATCAGCTGCAGCGCCCTTCCCAGCCCTCTGACCTTCTGGCCCTTGCTTTTCTTAAAGCACTGGAGCCAAGCGATGGACCTGCCAATGCCAGGGCAACCTGATCACACGATGCAGAAAAGGCCCAGCAGCCACCCATCCCCTTATTCTGAGCACCCCCAGTGAGCTTCTGTCTAGATGCTGAGTCACTGACTGATTCATACAGAATTCATCACCGTTTGGCAGGTGCTGCTGGTTAGTCGCTTCCTTCCCATTGTGGACTCACAGAGCTGGATTTGGGGTTAAGCTGGGTTTCTTTTCATGAGTGTCATGTGGGAGGGTTTTGAGGGTCAGAGGGACAAGAGCTTCACGTTTATCTGAGTGTCTCAGACTGTGGCTACGCAGTTGCCTCTGGGCCTGAGTTATTGTGCAGTGTGCTATTTATGCACCCCACATCAATACCATGACCCGGCTCAGCACCGCCAGCGTGCAGCTCACCCAGCACAAATAAACCTGGAGCAAACCAGAAATGCTCAAGAGTGCGTCTTCCTCTAGCCTCCGTTAAGAATCACTATTTAGGATGTAATTATTTAACATATGCATTCAGTCAGTTAGTTACAGACCCATGACGAAATCATATAACCAACCCCAGATGATGCAGAGGTATCCAGAACTTCCTGGGCCACCTTAAATGTCAACACTTCCCACTTAGGATCTGTTGGGGACAGGGACAAGGCTGGTGAATCTTCAGTTGCTTATCATGCTCCTAGAAGTAAACAAAAATTACTTTAATTAACTTCCCCCTTACTCCTGCTAGAGACTGGCTGTATGGTCTCTATTTTTCTTCAGAGATGTACTCCACCCTTTAGCTCCAACTGTTAGATGGATGAGGTTTCAAAGAAAAAACTGATCCCCAGATGTGCCTCAAATGAAATCTACTTTTCTACTCCTGCTAATCATGATTTCCCATCAGTCAGTAGTTCTCTGTGGAACTACACAATGGCTATGCAATGGGGTATACTAGAAATGACCCATGCCTCAGTCCTGCCTCCAGAGATGATAACTAACTTAGCCTGAAGTCAACATCAAGACTTTTTTAAGACTCCAAGTAAAAGCAGAGAAAGTTAAGCAGCCTTGCTCTCAGATGTACAGGCTGCTGGTTGACGCTTTATCTCATCTGATCAGCACCCACTTCTGTGTGTTCTTAAGAGTATGTGGCATTGTTCCCATTTTACAGAAGACATGGGACAAGGGGAATCTAAGAAATCCAAAGCAGGCTTTTCCTTAACCTGAGCTGAAGTTGACCTCCTTACAACTTCCTTGTGTTTCCTCTTGTTTTTCAAGCAATATGGTGTCCTGTCCTCTGAAAGGTGCCGAGACAGCCCTTCAAACATTCAAAACTCACAATTGTATTTCTTCCCAAATATATTCCTCGTACAGATTCTTTGACTCATTTTCACAGAGTGAAGTTATCACACACCTTACTCTCTTCATTTTACCCCAAGATGCTCCTTTTTGTCATTGTCTCTGTTATGGGACTTTCAGACCAAACACATGACACCAGCTCTGGCAGGCTGGGTGCAAAGGCAGCAGACTTGTGATCTCAGCTTGTGATCTGGCGTGGACTCCCTGCTTGCTTTTGTATGGTCTAATGAACCATTGTTCTGGTCAGATTAGGCAGATGGAGGGGCTGGGGGCTCACAACACCGCAGAGCCCACTGACTCCAAGTTTCCCCAAAGATCTCAGGAAAAGGACAAAAGTAGTGATTAATCAATCTTCCTTACTTTATCTGTCTTTTTTAAAACTTAAATCATTTATTTATTTATTCATTCATTTATTTATTTGCTACAAGGTCCTTACTTTATGTCTTTCTAAAAAATTTTAAATCTTTTATTTATTTATGTATTTGGTGCAGGTCTTACTATGCAGCTCAGATTCAGTGATCCTCCTGTCTCGGCCTCCCCAGCATGTGAGCCACCACGCCCTGTATTGGGGCTAGCATGGTATCTGTCTTGTTGTCAGTTCCTCTCGAGATCTCATGCATCTAAAGTAATGAGTGTCTATATATATATATATATATATATATATATATATATATATATATATACATTTATATTTAGCATGTGTGTGTACCTGTATTTATAAGCAAATATATGCGCAAATAGCATTTTGGCTTTTATCTTCTTTTAAAAAATATGAATCGTGTCATGCTGTCACTCTTCCACTTCATGAAATATTATGGCCGCCTACGCAGGTCAATACAACACACAGGAAGATCTCCTACCATGCTTTTCGGAAGCTGCACAGTGCCACACAGTGAGGCTAACACGCTTTGTGCAGAACGACCCTCATGCAGTTTGGTCCTAGGCATTGCTGCAGCCTTCTGCCTGTGCCCTGTCTTTCTGGTGCCTTCTTTGCTGCACATCAGGTAAATCAAGGTGCTGGGTTAGAGATGCCGTAATTCTGAACATTCACAGATCTTGGCTTTGGCTTTTCCCCAGGGCTGCCACGGCTCCCGAGGGCCCGAGAGGCCCATTTCCACACAGTCATCGTACTGGATTTGAATCTGTGCCAATTCAATGCATAAAAAATGACATATACGTCCCTAACCCCTTCCTTTGTCCACTGCTTTCAACCACTGGTTTTGGATTTAATTTTCTTTTCTGTGACTTGCCTCTTTGTATTGTGTACTCATTTCATCGGGTAGTTTTTTTCTCTATCAGTTTTTCAAAGGTCTTTAAGTAAACAGAGAAAGCAGCCCTTTGTGTGTTGTACGTTTTTTCCTAACAGATTGTCATGTATTTGCCTTCAGCCTTTGATTGCAGAGGCTTCTGTAAGTTTGTGTGCAAGTGAAATTTGTTTATATTTTCCAGGCTTTGTGCCCTCTTCTCATTTTTCTAGCTCTCTGCTGTGTTCATTTTTATATTTACATGTTTAATCAAAATGAAATTTGTAAGCCGGGCGTGGTGGCGCAGGCCTGTAATCCCAGCACTTGGGAGGCTGAGGCAGGAGGATTGTTGTGAGTTCGAGACCAGCCTGAGCTACAAAGTGAGCTTAAGGCCAGCCTGAGCTGCATAGTGAGACCCTGCCTCAAAAAAAAAAAAAAAAAAAAAAAAATGAAATTTGTAGGGGGAAATTGAAATGGCATTTTTTTATATGTGACATGTCTTAAATAACTGGAATCTGTCACAGGATGTTCTAGTCTTTTCTTCTGGGGTTTTCTTATTCATATACAAGGTATTGTTTTAATAAAGTGACTTTATATTTTACTTTTTTTTTTGGCAGAACTGGGGATTGAACTCAGGCCCTTGCACTTGCCAGGGAAGTGCTTATTCCACTGAGCCATCTCTCGACCCCAAAAAAGTGACTTTAAAATATGATTTAGTAGCTGGGCATGGTGGCGCATGCCTGTAATCCCAGCACTCGGGAGGCTGAGGCAGGAGGATTGTTGTGAGTTCGAGACCAGCCTGAGCTACAAAGTGAGCTTAAGGCCAGCCTGAACTGCATAAGTGAGACCCTGTCTCAAAAAAATAAATAAATAAATAAATAAAATATGATTTAGTGCAGCATAATACCTGCCTGGCAAACTCAAGGTCCTGGGTTCAATTCCTGGTACCCCCCTCCAAAAACTATGATTTAATGCTGAGAAGGTAATCTTCCTCACTCTTACCAAATAATTTTGGTTATTGTTGGAAATCAGTCTTTCAGTATGGATTTAAAATTAATTTTACCCAGTTGAAATATATTGTAATTATAGTTTACATTAGGTTTCCATAATAGGTTTAAATTATTCACATTTTTATATTCTATTTTATATATTTATTATATTTTATATTCTTTTTTTTCTTCTTTAGGAACACATCAGTCTGAAAATAATTTAAGCTATCGTATTTTAGATGAGTTTTTAATATAAAATTTGATATTAAATAGTATGAAAATATTAATGCAGCTTTATCTCCTGCCTCACTACTCAGTGTACCATACCTTCCACACCCATCCAGAAAAACTGTTATTTTTGTACTAAACCAAGTACTCTCCTTCCCTTAGAATATAGGAAATACACTAAATAGCAGGAACCAAAGCACCAAGGAGCCAAAGACGTCCAGAAAGAAAACCAGAGTGCACAAACTCAGCAAGGAGAAGAGAGTAGCAATGGATCTTCGTGAGGTTAATTTGTATGTCAACCTGGCTAGGCCAAGTACCAGGCATCTGACAAACACTGTTCCACACATTTCTGCAAAGGTATTTTTGTAGGTGATAGTTACACTTAGATCAACAGACTGAGTAAAGCAGATCACCTTTCACAATGTGGTGGGCTGTGGCAGGCACTTGAAGGATGTAAAAAATAAAAAAATAAAGTTAAAAAGACGGTGAGGGACACAGTGGTGACACCTGTAATCCCAGCTATCGAAGTTAGGAGGTTGAGGTAGAAGAGTCGTAAGTTCAAGACCAGCTTAGTGAGACCCTTATCCAAAATTAAATTGAAAGAAAGGCAAGAAGGAAGGGCGAGGGATGAAGCTCTGTTGTAGAGTGCCCTTGGGTTCTATTCCAGTACTAAAAGCAAAAGAAACAAACAAGGGCCTGGTAGATGGCTCAGTAGAATAAGTGCTTGTCTGGCAAGGGCCTGAGTTCAATTCCTGGTTCTGCCAAAAAGAAACAAACAATTCCCCCAGCTCCTCTGGACTGTCTCTAGCCTCTGCAGCTTCACATCTTCCCCCTGTTCTCCACCCTGCCGGCCTACCTTGGGCTTTTGGATCAGCTAAGCCACACAACACTGTGAGCCAGCTGCTTGCAATGCCTATCTCCATGGCTATCTGTATTCACTGCATGTATGTGTAGGTGTAGATGCAGAGAGGTGGGTGTGTATAGGGGTGACCTAGGTGTGGGTGTGTATAGCTATGCATAGTAGCTCTCCCTTCTCTGTGGGTTTGCTTTCCATCATTTTTAGCTACTGCAATCCATTGTGAGCCATAAATGTTAAATGGAAATTTCCCCAAACAATACATACACTTTAAATTGCAGGCAGTTCTGGTTGGCATAATGAATTCTCACACCACCTCGCTCTGTCCCTCTTGCCAGTGTCCCCTAGCTGTGCCTACTACCTGCCTGTTCTTATGTGGAGTACAATAAGGCATGTTGAGAAGAGTGGTGGAGGGAGGGAGAGAGAGGGAGAGAGAGAGAGAGAGAGAGAGAGAGAGAGAGAGAGAGAGAGAGAGAACATCCACACAAATTTGCATCCTTAAAACTGTTCTCTCATTATTGCTTATCTGGTACCTCTGTGCTTGGCTTATAAATTGGAGCTTATCAGAGGTGTGTATGTATAGAAAAACGTAAGTTTTTTTTTTTTCAGAACTCAAGCCCTTGCACTTGCCAGGGAAGTGCTTATTCTACTAAGCCATCTCCCCAGCCCGAAAAACATAAGTATTTACAGGGTTTGGCACTATCTGTGGTCTCTTGCATCTCCGGAGGGCCTTAGAACACATCCTGAGGACAGGGGTGACAGTGGCTATATAAACCACATCCTGTTGCTGTTTCTCTCAACAGCTCTGCCTGGGACATTACTTGGGCAGGGACACAATATGGACAGGTGGTTACAGGTAAGACCATTCTGTTGCTAGGCAACAAGGAAGAGCGCTGAGTGCTGTTGCCACAGCCTGAGCAGAGCTGAGGGGTGTGAACCCCCAGAAGGGGCTCCCCTACCTGGGGCCCCTGTGGGAAAGGAACTGGTCCCCCAAAACCTAGCTAACCTCTAGGGGTCCTGCCTCCTCTCCTGTTCTGAGGCAGCCCTGCTCCTGCCACGCCTTCCTCTTCCTGTCTTCTTTGCTCCGACCACACGGGTCTTTGGCCCTGCTGTCTCTAACTTCACCAGCCTTTTTGTGCCCCTCCGCAAAGCTGGGCTCTTCTCTCCAGAGCCCCATCTGCTATGCAGGGCTAGGACCTGCCTTGCCCACCCAGAGCTCATCTGCAACCAGAAATGACAGTTTCGGGATCTTTGCGGACTCATCTGCATGTCCACAGCAGCAGCTCAGGCTCCTTATCTCATGGAGCTGCTGTGAGGGGTAGACAAGTTAAAATACGTAGGCGTGCTCCAAGGCAAAGCTCTCTCTGACTGATGAGAGTGGCTCTCAAGGACTACAAAGCAGCTCCTAGACCTATGCCAAGATCCTGGCAAGCTCAGGCTCAAAAGGCCAACTCAGACTCCAGATACAAGGTCGCAGGAGTACTTTGTGAGGAGTATCAAGGAGGCAGTGTCCTCTCTGAACCTGTCTTCTCACCTGTGAAGTAAGCAGCCCACTCCCTGGCCTTTCTCCCTCAGGGTTACTGAGATCACCCAGAAAATGCGCTTTTCCAACTGTTGGGCAAGGTGGAACGGATTGAAGACAACTGACCATCTGATCTTTCTATTCTACTGGGCATTGTCACAGGGTGGCTTCTCTCCAGCTTAAATGTGGTGGCCTGAAGCTTCAGAGAGTGGAACAGAGGTCCACTGGGGCAGCCAACAGACCAGGGTGGGCGGTCCCCATCTGCGGTCTCCTCTGTCACTGCGCTGCGCTGTGCTAACCTCAACACCACCACCACCTGTACAGTTCTCGCCTAGTTTCCCCTTCCTTACCAGGCCAATCTCCTGGGTTTGGCCCGACCTTCCTCTGAGTTCAGGACACAGTCTGGGACCTGGCAGGCACTCCACAGTCTGGTCACTCACTGAACAGCAACACAGAGGAGGAGCGTTTATGACAAGAGTCAACTCTTGTGTTTGAGGTCACCTCCTCTCCGATGTCACTGCTGCACCACAAACGGGGTCGCAGAATCTGGGAGCGCTCAGACCCCATTTCCTCTGGCGAGGTTCAGAGTCTCCAAGTGGGTGCTCGTAGTCACATAGGGCAGCCAAGAATCCTAGTGTGTGGCGGCTGCAGTACTGGAACAAGCTGGGGCAGGGGCTGGTAACCCAGGAATCCTTCCTAGTCCCTGTCCTTGTCTCTGGACCTCACAGTTGGATGAGGAAAAAAGTGCAGAGCTAAAATACGGGGTTTGTACCCCAGCCCCCAGCCGCGAGCCGGTCGAGGTCCCCACAGCGAAGTTGCCTCGAGTCACCGGGACCTCGGGCCCCGCCCCCTTGCGCCCCCACTGCAGCCTCACAAAGAGGCCCAGCCGCGGCAGTTTTGAAAATACCAAGGAAGTTGATCTGGGCCGGGGCCCAAGGAGTGACGAGGAGGGAGGGAGGGAAGGAAGAAGGGAAGGAGGGAAGCGGCGAGCGAGGGAGGGAGGGAGGGAGGGAGAGATGCGCGCGGGCGGAGAGGCGGGCGCCGGGCGCGGGGCGGCGCGGACCTCGCGGGGCTCTGGCAGGCGGCTGCGCTAGGCGCCCGGGGGGCGTCCCCTCTGCGACCCGCGGCGCCTTCCTCGCCCGCTCCCCTCCCGCTGCGCTCCCCGTCTTCAGCATGACGCCCGCGGGCGGCGCGTAGGGCGGCGACCCGGTGCCCGGGGAGGACCCGCCAGCTGCATCCGCCAGGCTCCAGCCGCCTGCGCGGGGCCCTCCCGAGGCTCCGGCTGCAAGGACCATGAAAGGTAAGCGGAGCTGCGGGGCGACCCCACCCGGAGTACCCGCCGCGCCCCATCCGGGCCAGCGCTCCAGGGCTCGCCTTTCCTGCCGGCGGCGGGACGGTGGGCAGCGTGCGCGAGGGATTTGGGTGGGACAATGAGGAGCCCGGAGGGGAAGAGGCTGCAGAGAAGACAGGGAATGGAAGGCGATCGCAGCACCCCTCTCGTGTTTGCACTTGGCCCCTCACTGTCGTTGCTCTGTCCCTCAAAAATTTAAAGTCCAGGAAAGTTTGGTCCTTTGGGACACCACTGAAAGGTGTCACCGGCCCAGCCCTGACCCTGTGCGTCCCGTTTCTGACGACCATCCTGGAGGCTCCTGCAGCCCTGCCTTGCTTTCTGCCACCCCCAGGCCTGGGAGTCCCCTCATCACCTTCCCGTTCTTCCTTTAAACCCTGACTGACCTCCCTACCTTCTGACCACGGACAAAGCAGCAGGGCCAGAACCAAACTGTCCTCAAATCAGGGGTCATCACCATGGTGACCCTGGCAGCTAGTTCTTGAGATGGAAATTAGAGCCAGTATGATTCCTCGGTCCAGGATCGCCAGGTCCTGAGCAGCCTGCCTTTCACTTCCATGGTCTTCCTGGAGAACGTGCTCGGCATTGAGGCTCATTTTCAGGCTAAGGTAGAAGCAGGCTCAGGAGTCATACATGGGACAGGACCCCTGTAGGGAATTTGTGTCCTCTCTGGAACTTTTCCATGGTGTTGTAGGGGCCTCTGCAGACGCTTGCAGTTCTAGCCGTGAGAACCTCATGATCTGCTGAAATTTGCAACAGAAAATGATGTTTGCCACCATCTACAGGGCTTTAAACTATGGCCTCAAGTGTGGCTGACGAAGGCATGGGGAGGGGGAGGGGGGCCCAGAACCCCAAGCCAGCTCAGCCAGAGCAGCTGTTCGCACCACACAGCAGTCCCAGGGTGTCTTTGAAGAAAAGGTTGGGCAGACAAAGTCCTGAATGAATATAGCCTCCACCCTGTGAGCTGAGGAAACTGAGGCACAAAGAGGTAGGGCTGGCTTGGTGGATCTGTGACCCCACAGTTCATAGGGCCCTCTATTTGATTTCATGCTCTGGTGGCACCATCTTGAATTTTTCTTGATATTTATTTATTGTTTATTGATTTTGCTACCGGGGACCGATCTCAGGGCCTTGCACTTGCCAGGCAGGCACTGTGCCACTAAGCTACATCCCTACCTTCTTTGAAACTTTTAAATGAAGGATTTTTCACTTTTATTTGGCACTGGGCACCACAAATGATATAGCTGATTCTGTGCAGAAGTGACTTGCTTCAGCCCCACAGCTCAGGGTTCCTGACTTCTGGGCCAGGAAACCCCCTGCCTCTCTGCTGCTTCTTTCTCTCCAGCTGGCCCCTTGCGCCTGTGTTTTCTGACGGCTTCACTATGTCTGAGATGAGCCGCACAAGTTATAATCAACTCTGGGGAATGCTCTTGGTTGCGGAGGGAAACCTCACCCACAGAGGGCCCACTCCTAGCTGCCACATCTCTGAACTCTCCCCTCCCTAGTCCACGGGCTTAGGACAGGCAATCACCAGAGATTCTGGCAAGTTCTTAGGCTATATCTTACCACAGCCTGCAGGCCACAGGCTGCCTTGGCCCTTGGCAAAGGTGGTAAGATGCTGCACATTCTCTGAGTGGTTCAGGCCCAACCAACATTCCAGACAAGCGCTGTAAGAAAAAATACAGTGGGGAAAGACAGACAGGGTTGTAGCCTGTGAAACAGAGGCACAAAGAGCTGGAGTGAATGAGCATCTGTGGCACCTGTGTCCTCAGGTCCAGGGGCTCCCAGGAAGCAGAACCCCGCCTTCTTATCTCCTTCCCTTGCTCAGAACAGCAGCCTCCCAAGGTGCCTGCAGAACCCTCAGGCACTGAGGTTTGGAGGGCAGCTCTTTGGAAACCCTCAGTGGTTTCCCATACCACCCTAGTGCCCTTCAGAGTGCAGAGCCTCAGGGGAAGGTTGGCGTGGTGCCCAGAACTCCTCCTTGCCCGGCAGCCAGGAAGAGCTGCCACCTCCACCTGAGAAGGAACTGGCAAGCCTGGGCAGCGAATATTTGGCTTTGGGATCTGTGGAGAAGTGAGATTTTTTTTTGACTGGAGTGGTAAAAGCAAAGGGCCCCTCAGAGCAGGGCGGGGCCCCTTCTAGAGAGGCCTTTTCCGGAAAGAGGCCAGCTTTTCGCACTCCTCCACAGGCCCCGCCAACCTTCCAATTACGCCTGTTGGCAAAGGGTCATGGTCCCCTGCTCAAAACAAGAAGGGTGATGTGCTGTTTTTATGCTGGAAAGGGTGATGGGCACGAAGGCACTTAAACAAGAAAACACCCATCAGGTGGCACAGCCCACAGGGCAGGGTGCCAAGGCCCATTCTGCTCTGTGTACTTCCAGCCAGCCCTGCCCTCCCAGCCTCAGGCAGCTGTCTGGCTTCTGGCCCCTCTCACATGTAACCCTAGGAGGCACACAGCTGCCATCAGCCCTTGGTGACAAGCCCACCTCAGAGCTCCTTGCCGGCTTGTCTGAGCCATTAACAGCCATCTGTGGAATTGTTTCCACACCATCAGTGACAGGGTCTTGACAGGAGAGCCCTGATAGACCCAAGAAGTGATCTGGGTTGACTTACAATTTTAGGCACTGGTCATAATTCTGTCACCTTCCCTCTCTAGGCCCCGTTCGGCTGCTGGGTGGCCTCTGAGGCCCAGGAATCCATGCCCAGCACCACTTGGGGGCAGAAGGACAGTGGGGAGCAGAGTTACTACAGGCATTGGCCACCGGGGATGTGCACTTGGCTGCCTGCCTTCAGGGGCAGAATTCTGCCCTGGTGCTGCCAGCCCAGCAAGGAGCAAGCAGACAGCAAGACCTGCACCCACACCACATGGCAGAGGGCAGGCAGGGAGAGATGAGGTCTGTGAAAACCCAGCACTGGCATCCCAGAGAAGCCTACATCCACTCAAGAGTGGACAGGGTGGTCCTCTACCCCTGACCTCAGGTACTGTGGGGGACCAGGACTGCAAGGCAGGAAGCTGGCGCTGCAGATAGCCCACTTCAGGTGGCCAGTGGGTTTGCTTGTTAGCGATCAGAGCCAAACCCTCAGTCAGTCCCCAACAAAAATGGTCACCCTGCCATCCAGCTGGGACAGTTTAATAGCGGAAAACCATCTGGGGGCTAATTTGTGAGACAGGAAAAGGGTTCTGCTTTGCAATGAGTATTGGTGAATAGCTTAGCAGTTTCCATGGATAGCAGCTGTTCTGGGTGTGAGAATTGGCACCCGGGGCAACATGACAGATGGTACCACTCATCTGTGCTCTGCCTATGCTTGGTCAGTGTGTGTGTGTGTGTGTGTGTGTGTGTTGTGTGTGTGTGTGTGTGATGGGCTCCCTGGAGTCCTGGGGTCAGCCTGGTCCTATTCCATCTTCAGGGTCAGTCCCAGGACAAGCATTGGCCTCTTTAGCCCTCTGTCCCCTTCTCTAGGTAGACTGGCTCACCCAGTGGCCTTGGGGTGTGAGCTTGTTGGTGCAGGATCTCTGTCTACCTTTTCTCTGGCCCATGAAGGTGATCATGGACATTTACTCCTTGTACACATCTGGGCTCCCCACTGGGCTTAAAGGTATGAATTATCCTCAAGTATCCTCAGTTGGAAGCTAACACAGGGATCTGATGAGGACACCACTTCCAGTTAACGCTACTGAGCAGCTGCCAGGTGCCAGGGCTCATATATCTAAAAGTGTCTAATAGTCAAGAACATGTCCTTTGGCAGAATACTTAGGATTTGGGCCCCACATTATGTATAAGTGACTGAGAATGGTATCATGCTGGAGTTGGCAAGGAAGGGTGTGGGCTCACACTGGCTCCTTTGCTGCTCTTCTGCAATGCCATCAGTCCCAGACTTCGGGGTCCTTACAAGACACTGCCCCTGAGAATTCTCTCCAGTCTCTTCCACTGTGCAAGTGGGAACAGGCTGGTGGGACAAGACTTGCTTCTCTGAGATCCTGACCCACATTTCCAGTTGTGTCAGCCTTGCTAGCTGGAGTCCTGCAGGCACCTTCTTCATGGGTCAGATTAGACACCTTCATGTCCAGCTGCACCCACACTAGAATGTTGATGGGGTGTTCATGTGCTCCGAGCCAGCCAACATGTTGTATGGGTCACCTGCCATACAGGAGTAGATGCGCGAGCTGGAAGCGAAACAAGGCCGCTCCTACCTGGGCAGCAGAGACGAGGAAGGCGCGCCTAAGAAGAGAGCTGAACGATCAGGACTGACAGAGCAAAAGGACAATGAGTCGCATGGACAGTGCACTTGGTAGAGGCCCCGACCGCCGGGGAGTATTTCAGAAAGGCTGCAGGAAGAAGCCGAAGAGTGCAGAGAATTGGATAAGCTGAGCAGGAAAGGCAGGAAGAAGTGTTGGTGAGAGCTAGACATTGAGGACCTTGGGAAAAAGTGTTTAGTGATGGTGAGAAAAGAGATTTGCTTGGAGGGGAGACAGGGCAGCAGGGGTGGCCTCGAGTGCCATTAAAAGGACCTCTGATTGTGTCCCGTTGGCCTTGGAGAGTCCCGGAAGAGTATATCAGGAGACAGCCCATTGGCGGCTGCTTCTTCAAGATGTCTTCTGAGGACTTCAGCCTAAATTGGGAACTGGCCACTTTTAAGGAGTGGGAGGGAGAGAATGAGCTTGTGACAGTGCCAAGAGGAGTGGTCATCCACTAAGCAGAGAGCCAGGAGGGCGATGGCAGGGAAAGGGAGAGTGCCGAGGGAGGAAATGAGCTGTATGTTGACAGTTGCCCCGCACCAGCCTGGATCACTGCTCAGGAAAAAGCCAGGTGACAAAGAGGAGCATAGGGGTAGAGACTGAACCAGCATCTTTACATCTCTGGCCTGAGAAGATGCAGAGAAATGGAAGTCGGTGGAAACAGAAGTGGGGGCAGGGGGAAGGGACTTGCAAGGTCAGCATGGCATGCACTGTTTTGAAGGCAGAGGGAGAGAAAAGAAAGGAAGGATACAGTGGGGTGACGAGGAGGGAGTGGAATGGAGATTTTCCTTGGGGCCTGGGGGTGTCTCCATTAGGACCTAACAAAGGGGGGAAGCATGGACAGACACAGACTGTTATAATTCTAGCTGCAACTGATCTTGTGAGACATAATCATTATTTCCAGAACATTTAGAAATTCAGAAAAGGAAGAAATAATAGCACTCACATGTACAACCACTACTCAGGGAGATTCTTCCGGAAATCTTAGTGTGTACATTTACACATGAACCTTTCCACACAGGCTAGATGATCCTATCTATCTTATTCTGCCATATATCCTCAAAACATTAAATAAAAGGGGCTAGGGGGTTGCTCATCCTTAATATGCGCAAAGCTCCAGGTTCAATTCCCAACACGAAAGGAATTTTTTAAATCAACAGAAAGACATAGGTATCTTTCCCAGACAATAAACACATATCTCCATTACTTTTAAATGGTTGCATAACATTCTATTGCATGACTCTACAATGATTTTTATTTAAGCAATTTCCGATTGATGAATGCTGCAGTTATGCACGTGTTCCCACAGATTTATCACAGCATGCAGTAATTATCTTTAATGTACATATGTCTTTACCTCATTGTGAGTTATCCCCTTAGGAAAAATTTCTAGAAGGGTCTGAGGAGTCACAGGGGTGCTGCTGCTCTGAACCCATGACAGGGCGCCTTCCTGCATCTCCTCCCCGACCCTGGCTGTGAGGTGCACACGGCTCCAAGGAGTCAGTGGAAGATGCAGGAGATGAGGCTTCGTGGACTCGATCTTTTCAGAACAGGAGGAAGTGAACTCACCTTCAGAGGGTGGGCGGAGAGGGGGGAACTCAGGCACAGGAGTGAGGATCTGTAATTCAATGAGAAGAAAGAATTGGTTTTGAAACTGTCTCATTGCTATTTGTTTCTCAATAAAATTAATTAAAAAAAAAAAAAAAAAAGAAGTGAGGGTCTGAAGGACAGGGCTTAGCTAGAGCCAGGTCTGATCCACTCTCTGACATGCTCGCGTGCTACAGGGCAGAAATAGGCTGATCACAGACTTTCTCCTGAGTCTGGCGAGAGCTGCAGGCTCTGCGAGTGGAGGCTGAGCCCGCAGCACAGCAGGGCAAATATGGGAGGCGGAGACACGCAGGCGGAACAGCAGTGAGCCAGTGTGGAGCTGAGACCCGCTGGCTCTGAGTCAGGGACCCCTCCCCTGCCAGCTTCACCTTTCAAGGTGACACTCCAGTTGAGTGGCAGGAAACAAGGAGGCTTAACCAACCCATCGCTGTCATAGGGTCACTTCAAAGATGTGTATCTCTGAATATCAGTTCCTCGAGATTGGTTTGGGGGTTGCTGTTCAAGCTTGGCAGGAAGCTCGACCTCCAAGTAAGTCTGAGAAGCAGGTAGAGATTTAAAATGGGCTTTTTTTGGTGGGACTTTTCAAACTGTTTGCTATGTCGGCATGATGCTCAGTGATGGCAATAGGGTGGGCAGCATTTTCACGACTTAGTTGACCCAAGAATATTTTAGAACTAATGTTCCATCAGATGTGTCTTGAAAAATGGGCTTCTTAGAAACACGCCGAGGCAGATGACAGCAATGACAGGAAAGACAAATAACCTGAATGAAAACCACACAGGCCCTTAAGCCCAGCATTTCGAGGGCCCTGGGTTCCTTCCATGCACCAGCTCCCTGAACTTTCAGAAGAGCTCTGGGACGTGGAAGGCATTCTCTTTCTCTACCTTGTACACAGGGACAAGAAGCTCAGACAAGGAAGAGAAACCAAGGACAAACTGCACAAGCCTCAAGTGATGAGAAGCAGGGCTCATAGAATTTGAGGGACCAGAAAGGACAATACAGACCTATCACACTAGAAGCTGCCCCAATCCCATCTCTCTAAATGTATGGGGTTCCTGAGCGTAGAGAAGAGGCTGTCCCCACTAGAATGGATGTGATGAGGTCCCCAGCTGTGTCTAGTGACAAGCCTAAGACCTTGACCAGAAGTGACCCCACCCCTTGAGGGGCTACTTAAAAATTGGCGGATACATGGGGTTTTCTCAGTGGCTAAGGGTTGCTCCTGGCAGTTAAGAGCAAGGCCAGGCTGGATGGTCCTTGTCTGTAATCCCTGCACTCAGAGCGGTGAAAGCAGAAGGATTCTAAGTTCAGGCCTGGCTTGGCCAGCTGAGTGACTTAGAGAGACCCTGTCTCCACAATTTCCAAACAGGGATGGGGGTGCTGGTGATATAGCTGAGTATATTCAATCCCAAGTCTACACACAGTAGGTAAATTGAATCTAATGAAAATTGTACAGCCTAAAATGCCCACAATATTCAAGTGAGGAAGGAAGGAAGGAAGAAAGGAAGGAAGGAAGGAAGGAAGGAGGGAAGGAAGGAAGGGAAGAAATGATGGCACCCAAGGAAAGGGAAGTCATTTAGGAAAAGACAGGTTTAGGATAAAGGGAGGATTCACTTCCAAGCTCTGTGCCTACCAAGTATGCAGAGGAGGGCGATGGGGAATCCAGAGAGAAGTGGAGGGACAGGAGAGGAAGCACCTGTCCCAGGTAGCAGATGTGGGGCTTAGGAGGGAAGACAGAGCTTAGAAATGAGGTCCAAAGCAGCACAAGAGAGAGAAACAGCGAGACTACAGAGGGTGACGGCCACGACTCGCTGAGCAGGAGAATCTCAGGGTAGCCGTCTACCCCTTTGGAGTGAAGAGAGACAGGCGAATTTCCACTGGGACACAGATGAAGCCCCAAAGGAAGCCCACAGAAGGGGCAGTGGCTGGCAGAAACTAATGAAAACAATTTTGCAACCTTAATTACAGGCTCTGAAACCTTAAACTATAGCTCTGCTGCAACTTTAAATATAGCATTGGCTCCTGAGAAGACTCTGAAATCTTTATTTTTCCTGACCCAATTGGCAGTTTTGAAAACTCACTCTGTGAACTCTGCTGAAGATAATCATCAAAATATGTTCCTTGAAGTGCCCACAGAAAGGCCTTTTATTCCTTTCCTCGAATCTGTCTCTCCCCCTACAACCCCAATGGAAGAATGCAGCCCCAGGAAGTGGAAAGAGGGAATCAACTGCACAGTTTTGGTCACCCGAGGGAAAGCCAGCCTCGGCGACCACAGTTAAGTGAGGTGCTGGTCAGTTAGCAGCTCTGGCTGGTCTTCCACCCCCAACAGGAGAGGTGACCCAAGATCCCCCCTGAAGAGTAGCGTGTGGTGGTGTACCCCTATAATCCCAGCATTTTGAAAGGCTGAAGCAGGAAGATCATAACTTTGAGACCACTCATTCAGAGATTGCTTAGCAATTCCTTATTTCAAAATACAAAAAGAGGGGTTGTTGGGGAGATGGCTCAGTGGAATAAGTGCTTCCCTGGCAAGTGCAAGGGCCTGAGTTCAATCCCAGGTTCTGCCAAAAAAAAAAAAAAAAGAACATTACTGGGCCAGGGAGATGGCTCAGTAAAATGAGTGCTTCCCTGGCAAGCACAAGGGCTTGAGTTCAATCCCTGGTTCCACAAAAAAAAAAAAAAAGGCTGAGGATGTAGCTTAGTACACAGGTCCTGGGTTTAATCCCCAGTACTTGGAAGTGGGGGAGTCAACCCAAGAGAGTCATTCACCACCAGAGCTATGTCCTGAAAGGTGCATTTCCAATAAAACTTTCTACATGGCTCTGAGGAGCAAAACCTTTAAAAAGAAAACAAGTAATTCCTCCACTGTCACTGTCCTTTGGTGTTCAAGTTGGGTATTGTGAATTGGGCATTTTGACCTCAGGTATGGGAGGAACAGAAGCGCTTTCAGGATTCTGTTGGCTTCTTCTATGCTATGGGTCTGGGCTTGCAACACCAGCCTTTAAAGGCTTGTTGGTTTGTTTTTCCTTAAGCACACTGCCTGCCAATTGGACAGTGATAGCCCCTGGCAGGGCCATCCCTAGGAATGTGTGGGGCTGGCTGGCTTCTGACAGGGACCGGCACTCTCCCTTGTCCGAGCTGGGATCTCTTATGGCCTGGAGCTTGGCTTAGAGTCTTAGATGTTGGCTCCCTACCGATTCCCAGAGAAGCCTTCCATTCTGGCTGTGTCCTCACAGGAGCTGGATGGAAGTTTCAATGTTTGCAAAATACAATGCAGTAAATACTTAATTTTTAAAATATATTTATTACAATAAAATAAATAGTGTCACTTATTACCCTCAAAATGCCCCCTCTCACTTCAAACACTTATCCCGTCACTCTTGCCCCTTTTGAAGCAGCTCTGAAGTCCTCTTTTGTGAGTGTCTTTAGTTGCACTGCCATGGATGCCTCAATGTCCTGAATGTATTCAAGCTATTGATTTTTCATGGTATCTTTGACTTTCAAGCAGAGCCAGCAGCCCCCCAGGTCAGGCATGTCACATTGAGGACATGCCACAATGTGAACACACCAGGCTCGTTATGACCCTGTGGGCCTCCCCTTTCACTGGACAGCACCTCAGAAAGCAGCAAGAATGATGGGATAAGTGTGTTCAGAGTAAGGTGAAGTATTCTCAGGGATAACTCATAGAAAAGTTTCTTACTGTAAAAGAAAAGCTATGTCAGTAGTTTCTGATCATTCCTTGTCCTCTCCAATGTCACCATCCAAGCCCATTCCCTTCTGTCCTGGATCCTAAAATCAAGGCAAGAAAGAGTAAGAAAGTGAGAGTGTGTGCATGCACCTGCCACACGGGCCTTTCCACCTCCTGTGGTCTTGGGACCCCTGAACCTAAGGACATGGGGGTCTCCTCTGCCACCCAGCCACATGCATGCATCTCACTCAGTGCCCCCAGGCTGTGAGCACATCCCGCGTTCTGAGTGATACGAGTGACTATACACAAGCAAGAGCCAGATACAGCCTCGTGTCAGAGAACTGCAGAATTACAGCAGTGTTCTGAGTGATACCTGGAACCAGGATGGGGAAAAATAATCCCCTCTACCCACACAAGCCCTATACAAACTTTATCTGGAGGATGGGAACATGATAGCCCTTGCTCTAGCACCATAGAGGAGAGGGAAGCAGAGCCCTAATCCTGGAGCCTCTGCCCTGCCTCCCACCATTCCTTCCTTGGCAGTGGGTTGAAGCCCCAGGCCTCTGTGGGTTTATTGTGCCTCTGCACCTTTAAACCTTTGCAAGCCCCAGGCATCCACACTCCTTAGCCACCAAGAACTCTAAAAATAAACCAGATTTATACCATATTGTAAGCAATTGGTCTTCATCTTTTAATAAAAATGAGCTCATGACTGCCAAGGCAGAGGGTAACAATTAACAAGAGCATGGGCCTGAAGGGTCAGAAAGCTGTGCCACTGAACACCCACTGTGACATCAGCTCTGTGTAGAGAGGGTCTGGAAGAGGGTCCCCCAACCTCAGGGAGGTGGCAAACTTGGGGAGAGGGTACATGATGCATAACCAATGCCTGGCCAGGAAAGACAGGTCTTGTCCCAGCTCTGTGTCCTCTCTTAATGAGGTGTGCCACTGCAGATACTCTGCATGTGTATTTGGGTCTTGCTCCAGATTCCTGGGCATCTAGGTACCACCACCCAGCTTCTGGGTCAGCTACTGTCCCTGAGCCCCTGTGCCACAACAAAAGTGGACTCTGGGCTCCCTACTCACTCAGCCTCCATCACTGGAATCACTTCTGAGATCAGCAGCACTGAAGGCCCAGGGATAGGCGTGGGGGGTGGGGCAGGGGAGAAAGTTCTCCTGCAGCGGTGACCCTGCTCCGCCCAACGCAGGGGAAGGTG